>JARFXV010000024.1:2657500-2927500 GCA_031761425.1 Cosmopolites sordidus
CAAGTCCGTATGTTTTAATATATGAATGTAAAACAATTAAAACCGATGAAACTTGTCCATAATATTTGTGTAATTTTTATTTCTAAGTCTGTTATTTTGAAGTGTTTTATGTACAGTAATACCATTTTCTTTACATAAAATAGAGTTAGAACATACTCGTGGTCGATGGAATGAAAAAGAGTGTATTTCTGGTTACAACATGTAATTGTAAGCAATTTAACATAATTTTTTAGCTAACATGGAGATGTGTCAGTATTGCGTGTTTCCTTTTAGGAAATTTTATTCCATTCTTCCTGAACGCAAATTTGTAATGCTGTAATTGAATGAGGAGCTGGATTTCAAGCTCGTATACGGTGTTTGAGAATATGGTGTTTAATGGGATTTTAATAGGGACTTAACTCTCGGGATGAATTCGTGTTTCATCGAAGAAAAAAACTTTGCTGCATTCAAGTTCATCCCAATCACCATGGTCTCGTGAAAATTGCAACCGAGCCTTTTGTGTTGTGGGAGAAGCCGAGGGGCCTTGGTAGGACTTATTGGATATAAACCTAATTCCTTTACCCTTCTTCTTGATGTTTTTGCACTTAACTTGCCTTGCATTCAGAAGATTTTTAGATGCGGAGATGTGAATGTGCGATTTCGTCATGACTGAAGTTGTAAACAGGGACCACCCCTTTACTACCTTTACTACAGGTCCTGGGACACGCTTGCTGGCGCTATGGATGGCGGGTGGGACAAAGCACCAACGTGGAGTGCGGTGATAATTTCTTTGTTTTTAATATATATATATATATATATATATATATATATATATATATATATATATATATATATATATATATATATATATATATATATATATATATATATATATATATATACATATGAGCATTCTGTTAGTTGCTTGTCCGGACGAGAACCCCACCTATACCCTACATTGGAGGGCACATGTTTCGTCTGTTGGTGATTAGACTTATCAGGTACCGACATATCCTCTCTCGTCAGGAATAGGGAGATTCTATCCATAAGCAAACAACCAACACTTTCGCCGACTTCTCGTCGGATGGCTTATATATGCATATTTCGGTTTTGGGAGAAGCCGAGTGACTTTGGTCCCTTTGACTTTGACATATATATATATATATATATATATATATATATATATATATATATATATATATATATATATATATATATATATATATATATATATATATATATATATATATATATATATATATATATATATATATATATATATATATATATATATATATATATTATTATTATTATTATTATTCACGTATGGGCCCTGGTGGACCACGCGAAGTACAATTAGAGGCGTTTGTTGTTGTTAGCCTTCCTTTGTGCCCATACTGATTTCATTATTTCGCTATGAGCTTGTTTCCTTTCGTCAGACCAAGTTGTTCCAGTCTTCCTACATTTTTCTCTCTGGCCAACTTTCCAAACGTTAACCTTGTGTCTGAAACAGCCTCTATCCTGAATTTCACTTTGTGTAATATTTGCTGATCTTAGGTCCTCTTTAATTGCAGCAATCCATTTAATTATTTCTACTTTAGCTTTACTCCTATTTTCATAAAATTCGACTATTTGTCTAGTTAACCTACTCGGATTCATCCGTATTATGTGTCCGTAAAACTTAAGTCTTAGTTTTCTCATATCGCTATGTATATCTGTGTATTGTTTGATTTCTTGGTTTTATCGAAGTCGGTATGTTGTGCTATTTATTTGTTTGTTCCCTAGGATTTTTCTTATGATTTTTCTTTCCTTCTTTTCAATGTCCTCGATGTCCCTCTTTCTATTCAAAATGAGCATTTCCGCAGCATATAGACATTCTGGCTTAATAACTGTGTTGTAATGTCTCAGTTTTGTGTTTTTAGATAGGCATTTTTTGTTGTAAATGTTTTGTGTAAGTCTCAATGCCGTTTCCATTTTTTGACATCTACACTTATTGGCCGCTTTTTCCAACCCATTTTCCATGATTATTTCACCCAAATATTTGAATTGAGAGACTCGTCTGATGTTACCATATTTTGTTTTTAGAAATGGCGTTCTTATTCTGTTGCAGGTCATGTTGTGTCTTTTCAAAGGAAATTTGGAGTCCTACATTTTCGGCTGTTTCTTTTAGGATTTCAATCTGTTTCTGTGCCGTTAATACATCTTGAGCTAAAATTGCTAGATCAGCAAATGCCAGACAATCAATTTTGATGTTGGTTCTCCCCAGTTTAATGGGCTGGTCAATATTCAGGGCCGACTTTTTTTCACGCCACTCCTGTATTACTTTCTCTAGAACACAGTTAAATAAAAGTGGCGAGAGTCCATCCCCTTGTCTCACTCCAGTTTTAATTTCGAAGGGCTCCGAGATCTCACCCATGAATTTAACTTTTGACCTTGTGTTAGTTAACGTTGCTTTAATAATTGCCAGCGTTTTCAGATCTAGTCCTTGTTCTTTCAAGATTCGGAATAAAGATTCGCGGTCAATAGAATCATATGCTTTTTTGAAATCCACAAATGTACAGACGAGATTTTTATTGTACAGTTTTTGATGTCTTAGAATCAACTTCAGATTCAGGATCTGTTCAGGGCAGGATCTGCCCGGTCGAAAACCTGCTTGATATTCACCAATTTTCGGTTCTAACTGTCCCTGTGCTCTGTCTAGTAGACATTGAGATAGAATCCTGTAACAAACTGGGAGAAGAGATATTCCTCTATAGTTGTTTACATCCGTTCTATCTCCTTTCTTATGTAGTGGATGGATTAGAGCATCTTTCCAATCTTCCGGAATCCGTTCGGTTTGCCAAACTTCTTGTAGAATTTTGGTTATTTCCCTGATTGTACCTGGACCAGCGGATTTCAAAAGTTCAGCAGTGATTCCATCTTCACCAGAAGCTTTGTTATTTTTAAGCCGCTTGATTTGCCTAATTATTTCATCTTCATTCGGTGGTAATGAATCTGGGTTTGTTTGTTTAGGCTTTAGTGTTGCTAATTTGGTTAAGGGCTCAGGACAGTTTAGTATTTGTTCAAAATATTTCGCAAGTTCTTTGCAATTATCTTGGTTATTTAGAGCCAATTGTCCGTTTTCCTTTTGGAAGCAAAGACTTTGCGGTTGATAGCCTGTTACTTTAGTTTTAAATGTTTTGTAAAAGTTTCGAGTGTTATGTTTTTGGAAATCTTTTTCTATTTCATTAAGTTGATTGTTTTCATATTTTCTTTTAGTTTGTCTAATTAGCTTCGATGTTTCTTTTCTTACTTCCAAAAATATGTTATAGTTTATTGCTGTTTTTTGACTATTCCAATCTTTGAATGCTTCACTTCGACTTAATACTGCTTGCTCGCAACCTTCATCCCACCACGGATGTTTTCTACGTTTTTGTAAAGGGACCAACTTTAAGGCTGTTTTAATAATTTTTTGTTTCAATTCTTGCCAGTTCTGTGCTGGTTGTTTATCAAGTTCTTCTGTTAGGGCTGGTTTTATTTTCGTTGGGTCAAACTTTGGTATTAGCAGCCTCTTTTGAATAAGTTTTCGAGGTTTTGAGCTAAGTTTGATTCTAGTCAAGTAGTGATCCGTGTCTATATTTGCTCCTTTCCTGACTTGTACATTCAAAATCTCTTTATAATTGGGGTACGAAATGGCAACATGGTCAATTTGAAATTCACCCATGTACGTGTTTGGGCACCTCCAGGTTTTTTTGTTTTGATATTTTCTTCTTAAAATGGGTTGATATTATTTTTAGATTAAACAGCGAACATAGTTCAACCAATCTTCTACCATTATGGTTAGTCCATTTATGAGCGGGAAAACTGCCGACTGTTTTCCTGTACTTTTTTTCTTCCCCTAGCTGGGCGTTGAAATCACCCAGTAGGATTTTTACATGGTTAGAGGGAATTTTAGAGATAGTCTTTTCTAGAATTTCCCAGGACTTATTTACTTTTTCAGGATTAGATTTATTTTCTTCGTTAACTGGGAGGTGTGCATTGATTAATGTATAGTTTTTGTTAGCACACTTAAGGGATAGTGTCATAAGTCGATTATTTACTGGCTGGACATTTGTTATAGAACCAAGGATGTTTCTTGAGACAGCGAAAGCAACACCGAGATGTGGTGTATTTTTGAGTATTTTTTTGTCCGTTTTACTTTTAAAAAGTCTGTAGTTGCCGAATTCCAAGGTGTTATCATCAGTCAATCTAGTTTCTTGCAAAGCTAAAATTTTGATTTTTTGTTGATTTAATGTTCGCCCCAATTCGTGAAGTTTTCCTGGACGCAGGAGAGAATTGATATTTAGCGTTCCAAAGAAATTTTTTGTTTTCGGTTTCAGACGTTGGCCAGAGGTCTCCGATTCCCTCTGAAAGATTTTGCGTTTAAGCCCGGACCCCCCAGAATCCGAAAGTCCGGTTGTACCAGCAAAGCTGGCAGAGGATTGTCTACCTCCTGGGGTAATTTTGTAATTACTAGAACGCTTCATCTTGTACTTTGAATTAAAGGTTTGAACCATGACGGTTCAGAGGTTAAGACTGGAGGGGTTAGTTCCAGAATTTAAATATCAGCCGCACCACTGGTGAACAGACGCTGACCACTCAGCCGCTTGATACAAGTCAGACGCTAAGTAATAATATATCTAAGTAATATATATATATATATATATATATATATATATATATATATATATATATATATATAAGACATCCGACGAGAAGTCGACGAAAGTGTTGGTTGTTTGCTTGTGAGTACAATCTCCCTAATCTTTCCTAGAGAGTATATGTCGGAACCCCTATGAGTCTAACCACCAACAAACGAAACATATGTGAAAATATATGCTTTTATATGCATATATAAACCATCCGACGAGAAGTCGTCGAAAGTGTTGGTTGTTTGCTCTTGGATAGGATCTCCCTATTCTTGACGAGAGAGCATATGTCGGTACCCTGATAAGTCTAACCACAAACAGACAAAACATGTGCCCTCCAATGTGGGGAATGGGTAGGATTCTGTTCTGTCCGTTCTGGTCAAGCAACCAACAGAATGCTCATTTTGGTGGAGACATTTTGGCAGGTTGTTGAGTGTTCCACATAAGATTGTGGAACCCAGCTGTTGGGCTCCCGACTACTGTTGTATCATTGAATGCGTTCCAAAAACATACATATATATATATATATATATATATATATATATATATATATATATATATATATATATATATATATATTCATTATATTATCAATAATATTAAAAAAAAATCCAAACAACATTATTACGTTATTATTATTATTACATTATTACGTTATTACATTATTACATATATATATATATATATATATATATATATATATATATATATATATATATATATATATATATATTCATTATATTATCAATAATATTAAAAAAAAATCCAAACAACATTATTACGTATAATTTACTTATTATTTGAATAATAAAATGACATTATCGTGAAAACATCACACCTCAGAAGAGATACTTAAATGACCTCTAAGAAATTGTACACAACTATTAGTGGGGAATTTGTAATTGTATCACATGTATATTTGTCTACTATTTTTGCCACAACTTTTTCTTTAGGGTTCGTCGCGTTACCATAAACTTAATTTTTCACATATCTCCATTTACAGAAGTATATGAAGTTTAATTATGGGAACCTAGACTGTTAATGGGTGGGACAACAAATTCTTATCTATCGATTCTGGAACATACAACAAACATATCCCAAAAAAGAATTGTTCTTTGTTCTGCCTTTGTGTTTCTGTATGTTTCTTTGTTCTATGGTATATCCCTGTCCTTTCAGATCTTTTGCAAATTTCGCATTGTATTTCTTAACATTTTGCATCTTTTTCTGATCTCATAAGTTTTATCTCCTTCATTGGATATTAAAGCCCCAAGATAGACGAATTGACTCAACCATTAAATTGCCCTTTTTAACTGATGTTAGGTATATTGTTGTTTTAATGGTCAATAATCATATATTTCTAGTCCGTAAAGATTAATTTCATCTTTTAATTTTTGATAACTGGTTCCTCGGCCGACCACGCAACGAGAGTATTGTGATCGATATATCTTGATATCACCCGTCCAATTCTCGAGAGCTCTACGCATGATATGTTCACCATAAATGTTAAATGTACGTGTCTTTAATAAATAATTTATATGAAAACATTACTGATTTTAAACTCTAAATTTGTCAGTCAACCAATTAATATAATACATCGTGTAAGAAATATAACTTTAACCAAGCGTAAATTTAACCAGCGATTATTCATATTATTTGAAAGAAAATAGTTCTTTACAGCAAGGTTCAAAAATCTAACGGTCCCGGAGAAAAAAAAACCAAATTATTACATTGTCAATCGAAAAGCTGTTATAACAATTATTATTTTTAACAAATATGTGCAAAATCATATTTCGCAAATAATAAATGGTTAGTATTTAATAAAAAAACTACAAATGAACTAATGAACACTCTTAAAATACTGTCTGAAAATTTAAGAATCAGCCAGTCAAAAAGATAAAGTGTCAACGTAGTGTTAACTAGTTGAAATGATACCCACGTTTTCGATGATAAAAATTATTTCAGTATGTGTATTTAAATTCCATTCAAAACCTCTGCGAATGCTCCTCCTCCAAAGTGTTCGGAAAATAGGTATATCTATATATATATGTATATATATATATATATATATATATATATATATATATATATATATATATATATATATATATATACTGCTCTTAAACACTATGTTGAGCCTACCAAATGCCTGCCAGCCACATTTAGCACGCCGTTCCACCTCCCGGGCGGTATTCCCCTCCATGGAAATCCTCTGCCCAAGATATATAAAGCTGTCCACAATCTCTAAATCCCTTCCTAGAACTGAAATTCTTCTGTCCTGAGCGAAGTTATTGAACATAACCTGACTCTTTTTCAGGTTTATTTTCAAGCCAAATGGTTCGCCAGCCCTTTGCAGTTCTTGTATGCGTCTTTGCAGCTCCTCTGGGTCTTGTGAAATGAGAATACTATCATCTGCAAATCTAAGATGGTTTAAGTTTGCACCATTGATCTTTACACCATCCTGTTCCCAATCCAGTTTACGGAATACTTCTTCAAGGCCAGCCGAGAAAAGAATAGGCGATATTGCGTCACCCTGCCGTACACCTCGTTCTATATTAATTCCCACTTCAAGATCATCAAGGTGAATTGTAGCTGTAGCTCCATCATATATCGATTCTAATAGGTTTACATAAGCTCTCTCTACACCTTGGCTAAGCAGTGCATCCATTATCGCATGCTTTGAGATGGAATCAAATGCTTTTTCGTAGTCGATAAAAGCCAAGCACAGTGGCATGGTGTATTCGTTGTGCCTTTCTATGACCTGCTGTACAACCTGGATGTGATCCATTGTACTGAATCCACTTCTGAATCCTGCTTGTTCTCTTGGTTGTGCGTCATTCAGTTTTTTAATATTCCTTTAGAAATTATCTTAGTGAAAACTTTGTACATCACTGATAGGAGGCTTATTGGACGGTAGTTCTTTAAATCTTCCTGTGCTCCTTTTTTATGTAAAAGGATCACTTCTGCATTTTTCCATAAGTCCGGTACTTTTTGTTCTTTGGGGCATTTTGAGTATAATTTTGACAGTGTTTTATGTAACGTCCGACCACCAGCTTTTAGCATTTCGACAGTTACACTATCCTTTCCTGGAGCCTTGCCGTTCTTCATCAATTCTATAGCATTTGTTACTTCCTCCACTAGGATATCTGGCATTATATATTGTTCTTCCGTGGGTATTGTTGTCCCTGACTGGCTCTGATCTTCATATAACTGGGAATAAAACCTTCTGACAATCTCTAACATTTGGGTACGCGTCCAGCACACTGTGCCATCCTCACGCTTTAAAGCATATATATATATATATATATATATATATATATATATATATATATATATATATATATATATATATATATATCCGTATATATCATATATATATATATATATATATATATATATATATATATATATATATATATATATATATATATATATATATATATATATATCCGTATATATCATGTATATATATATATATCCGCCGATCCGTTGATGCTGCAAAGATTCACGACATTTCGCCAAAATCGCATTTGGCATTTTGAAGTGTTGTCCGCTTCGACTGAAGAGTTCAACTGACGCACGGGTCGCTGTGCTCGCTTTTATAGCTGACCGGCCACAGAAGCGACTGCGCAGATTATATCGGGGTAGTTCGGGACCATTTGCGGCACTCGACAACGCAAATGGAACGGTCCGAGATCGACGTTTCGTTCGAATTGCTTTACGAATTATGGGGGTGGTGCGATTACTTTGGCCTTGTCGAAATCTATTTTGTGACCCGTTTGAAGATGATGTCGTGCTAAAGTCGAGGAGAGATCAGATTTTCAGACGGCGAGAGAATGCTCGTATATGCGACAAAAAAAAAATGCATATCAAAAAACACAAAACTGAGACATTACAACAGTTATTAAGCCAGAATATCTATATGGGGCAGAAACGTTCATTTTGAATAGAAAGAGAGACATCGAGGACATTGAAAAGAAGGAAATTAAAATCATAAGAAACATCTTAGGCTCCAAACAAATAAATAGCACAACATACCGACTTCGAGAAAACCAATAAATCAAACAATACACAGATATACATATACAGTTCAGGATAGAGACTGTTTCAGACACAAGGTTAACGTTTGGAAGGTTGACCAGAAAGAAAAATGTAGGAAGACTGGAACAACTTGATCTGACGAAAGGAAAAATGCTCATAGCGATAGAATGAAATTAGTATGGGCGCAAAGGAAGGCTAACAATACCAAACGCCTCTAACTGTACTTCGCGTGGTACACCAGGGCCCATACGTGAATAATAATGATATGGTTAATTTAAATTGATACGTACGTATGCAAAACATTTTTAATATAAATATTAAAAAAACATATAACATCGTTAATATAACAAAATATATAACAATATAATTATTGACATAAAAACTGATGATATAATATTTGCAAGACGAGGTTAGTCAATTTGACAGGAAACCCGTTACTGGAAACCAAAGCAAATCTTTAAAATTTAATATTATCACATAAATAATAAACTGGAGAACATTAAATGGCTTCATTTATGCTGATGTATTATTGTCAGCAATTTTTACATCTCACACGATATTTCAAATTTTTTAAACGACTCAAAATAGTGCTTTTTTATGGAATCTTTATCTTTATGGAATGAGTTTAAAATTATTCAATTTTTTTAAAGCTTATGAAATATTTTTTGATACAACTTTTACCTTTCTAGTTGTCATTTATGCAAATATATTAGCAAGTAAGAAACAATTAATGTTGAAATGTTGAAATGTGAATACACAGTATGTCGCAACTGTTTAATCCAAAAAAAAAAATACTTATTTTGCGAAAATGATATTTTTTTAATCAAAATACATGCCTTCTGCATCCTCGTCATGGCATTTTGAACTTGTGTAATATTGTCATAAAACATTCCTTTCACGATCAGTTTAAGTTTCGGGAAAAAGAAATAATCACACGGAGGTAAATCAAGTGAATACGGAGGATATTGATCCAAAAAAATCACGAACAGCGACTGCCGAAGTATAATGCCTTCAAATTCGTAAAAACAAATCAACATTGTCTTCACTCGTGAATTCTGGATACGCAATTTTTTCTATTTCAGAGAGCCTAGGGACTTTCACGTAGCACTTTGAAGCTTGGATCATACTTGAAGTACCAAGTCATCTACTAAGTAGCTGGTTGCGTTGGTGCGGACGGTAAGAGCGGCCTGCCGCTGCTTTGCTGAAACCGGGAAAAAAATGGGGCGGTAGTTATTTTTCTTTCTTTCTTCTGCCTGTTTACTTCCTAAATGTTTGTGATTGTTTCTAGGCAAGAGTGTAAAACCCGACAACGAATTACCCCTCAGTCACGCCAATCAAAGGCTGTGTAAGGCCGGATGCCTTCTGAGAAACGTTCTACGCTGGTCACTCGCCAGTCGGTAGGCTTCCTGATCGACTTATCTATAAGCACATAACAAAGGGTTGAAAGCCTGAGGGCGTGTTGGTCTGGGTTGTCGGTGGCTGATGACTGTGGTTCGGAACCCACGTTATGCTGTAGGTCAAGTTGCTAAATAGCCTTGTAGTTGCTGATGTGTCTCTAACCGTAAATCCTTTCCTTTCCTATTGATCCACCAAGTCACTATGCCACCCACCCTTGCAAAGGCTGAAATGATGGACATATTTAACATTAAATTTAATAAAAAAATTAATTATGTATTTGCAAATATGGCATAAATCGTTTAAAATGCATAGGGGGTTCTGATATGAAAAATTAGTGCTTTTCTTTGACGCTAATGCGAAAGTTTTTCTTCTTTTTTTGTAAAAAACAAACCATTTTCTGCCGAAATGTATGAAATATATGGCTTTAAAAAATTACATTTTATTTTCAAATAATACCTTAAAAGAACAACGAAACAAAATAACTTTATTTTCCTTATAACAGGCGATGTTGTCAATTGTAAATAAAATAGTGTTTTCCCCAAAAATGGTTACATTTTGGATACATATTTTAAGGAAACTTTTGTTCAAAATAATGTAAACAAACGTTGGTTAAATTTACGAAAGATATTTCCCTTACACCCTGTATTGTTTTATTGTTTGCAGTTCTAAAAAACCTTAATAATTATTTGATTCCATCAATTATTTCTTGAAATTTTAATATAAAACACCGATTTAATAAAATCCAATTAATTTAAAAAAATATTTACTACGGATTTTAATATGACTTTTTTCTATTTTTACAATACTCCTTTTCACGAACAAAACCATGTTAATAATTCAGAATTTGCGGATTAAAGTAATTTATTTGTAAAATCAACTCACAACTAATTTTGTTGCAGAGATTTGTTCAACGAATTGTAATAAATTGATAAAAAATGACAGGTAAAGAATAATTTATGAAATTTCATACTATATTATGATTTCACACGGAGATAAATCTATCGAATACGGAGGATATTGAGGCAAAAAATTACGAACAGCGCCGTTCCTGTGAGATGGTGCATTGTCGCGCTAAAAAAATCAACTTCTCGGAGCTCGATATTTAGTACTCATTCGAACGATTCTCTTCCACAAACGTTTTATAACACCCAGATAAGATTCGTGAGTTGTATTTTAGCTACGTGGAATAAATTGCCGAATTATAATGCCCTCAAAATCGTAAAAACAGATCAACATTGTCTTGTCTCGTGACTTCTGGATACGCAATTTTTTCGATTTCTGAGAGCCTGGAGACTTCCACGTAGCAATTTGAAGCTGTGCTTAAGGATCATACTTGTAGATCATTTAATTTAATACAAAAAAATAACTATATGTTTCTTAATAGGGCATAAATCGTTTAAAATACGTAGGGGGTCATGATATGAAAAGTTAGTGCTAGTAATTTTAACTTTGACATTAATGTGTAAGTTTTTCTTCTTTTTTTTTTAAAAACAAACCATTTTCTGCCGAAATGTATGAAATATATGGCTCTAAAAATATTACATTTTATTTGGTTACATTTTGGATACATATTTTAAGGAAACTTTTTTTTCAAGATAATGTAAACAATCGTTGGTTAAATTTACGAAAGATATTTCCCTTACACCCTATATTGTTTGTAGTTCTAAAAAAATCTTAATCATCATTTGATTCCATCAATTATTTCTTGAAATTTTAATATAAAACACCGATTTAATAAAATCCAATTAATTTAAAAAAATATTTACTACGGATTTTAATTTTACTTTTTTCTATTTCTACAATACTTCTTTTCACGAACAAAACCATGTTAATAATTCAGAATTTGCGGATTAAAGTAATTTATGTGTAAAATCAACTCACAACTAATTTTGTTGCAGAGATTTGTTCGGCGAATTGTAATAAATGGATAAAAAATGACAGGTAAAGAATAATTTATGAAATTTCATACTATATTATTATTTCACACGGAGATAAATCTATCGAATACGGAGGATATTGAGGCAAAAAATTACGAACAGCGCCGTTCCTGTGAGATGGTGCATTGTCGCGCTAAAAAAAATCAACTTCCCGGAGCTCGATATTTAGTACTCACTCGAACGATTCTCTTCCACAAACGTTTTATAACACCCAGATAAGATTCGTGAGTTGTATTTTAGCTACGTGGAATAAATTGCCGAATTATTTTGCCCTCAAAATCGTAAAAACAGATTAATATTGTCTTGTCTCGTGACTTCTGGATACGCAATTGTTTCGATTTCTGAGAGCCTGGAGACTTCCACGTAGCAATTTGAAGCTGTGTTTAAGGATCATACTTGTAGATCATTTAATTTAATAAAAAAAATAACTATATGTTTCTTAATAGGGCATAAATCGTTTAAAATACGTAGGGGGTTATGATATGAAAAGTTAGTTACGGATTTTAATTTTACTTTTTTCTATTTCTACAATACTTCTTTTCACGAACAAAACCATGTTAATAATTCAGAATTTGCGGATTAAAGTAATTTATTTGTAAAATCAACGCACAACTAATTTTGTTGCAGAGATTTGTTCGACGAATTGTAATAAATGGATAAAAATTGACAGGTAAAGAATAATTTATGAAATTTCATACTATATTATTATTTCACACGGAGATAAATCTATCGAATACGGAGGATATTGAGGCAAAAAATCACGAACAGCGCCGTTCCTGTGAGATGGTGCATTGTCGCGCTAAAAAAAATCAACTTCCCGGAGCTCGATATTTAGTACTCACTCGAACGATTCTCTTCCACAAACGTTTTATAACACCCAGATAAGATTCGTGAGTTGTATTTTAGCTACGTGGAATAAATTGCCGAATTATTTTGCCCTCAAAATCGTAAAAACAGATTAACATTGTCTTGTCTCGTGACTTCTGGATACGCAATTTTTTCGATTTCGGATAGCCTGGAGACTTCCACGTAGCAATTTGAAGCTGTGCTTAAGAATCATACTTGTAGATCATTTAATTTAATAAAAAAAAATAACTATATGTTTCTTAATAGGGCATAAATCGTTTAAAATACGTAGGGAGTTATGATATGAAAAGTTAGTGCTAGTAATTTTAACTTTGATATTAATGTGTAAGTTTTTCTTCTTTTTTTTTTTAAACAAACCATTTTCTGCCGAAATGTATGAAATATATGGCTCTAAAAATATTACATTTTATTTGGTTACATTTTGGATACATATTTTAAGGAAACTTTTTTTTCAAGATAATGTAAACAATCGTTGGTTAAATTTACGAAAGATATTTCCCTTACACCCTGTATTGTTTGCAGTTCTAAAAAAATCTTAATCATCATTTGATTCCATCAATTATTTCTTGAAATTTTAATATAAAACACCGATTCAATAAAATCCAATTAATTTAAAAAAATATTTACTACGGATTTTAATTTTACTTTTTTCTATTTTTACAATACTCCTTTTTACGAACAAAACCATGTTAATAATTCAGAATTTGCGGATTAAAGTAATTTATTTATAAAATCAACGCACAACTAATTTTGTTGCAGAGATTTGTTCAACGAATTATTAGAAATAACAGGTAAAGAATAATTTATGAAATTTCATACTATATTATGATTTCACACGGAGATAAATCTATCAAATACGGAGGATATTGAGGCAAAAAAATTACTAACAGCGACGGTTCTGTACCATGGTGCATTGTATCGCTAAAAAAATCAACTTCCCGGAGCTTGATATTTAGTACTCACTCGAACGATTCTCTTCCACAAACGTTTTATAACACCCAGATAAGATTCGTCAGTTATATTTTGACTCCGTGGAATAAATTGCTGAATTATAATGCCTTCAAAATCGTAAAAACAGATCAACATTGTCTTCTCCCGTGACTTCTGGATACGCAATTTTTTCGATTTCGGAGAGCCTGGGGACTTCTACGTAGCAATTTGATGCTGTGCTTGAGGATCATACTTGTAGATCATTTAATTTAATAAAAAACATAATTATATGTTTCTTAATATGGTATAAATCGTTTAAAATACGTAGGGGTTTATGATATGAAAAGTTAGTGCTAGTAATTTTAACTTTGAGATTAATGTGTAAGTTTTTCTTCTTTTTTTTTAAACAAACCATTTTCTGCCGTAATGTATGAAATATATGGCTATAAAAATATTTCGTTTTATTTGGTTACATTTTGGATACATATTTTAAGGAAACTTTTTGTTCAAAATAATGTAAACAATCGTTGGTTAAATTTACGAAAAATATTTCCCTTACACCCTGTATTGTTTGGAGTTCTAAAAAAAACTTAATAATTATTTCATTCTATCAATTATTTCTTAAAATTTTAATATAAAATACTGATTCAATCAAATCCAACTAATTTAAAAAAATATTTACTACGGATTTTAATTTTACTTTTTTCTATTTTTACAATAGTCCTTTTTACGAACAAAACCATGTTAATAATTCAGAATTTGCGGATTAAAGTAATTTATTTGTAAAATCAACGCAAAACTAATTTTGTTGCAGAGATTTGTTCAACGAATTATAATAAATGGATAAAAAATGACAGGTAAAGAATAATTTATGAAAGGTTTAGAACAATATTTATGATGGCAAGTTTTCCAAATTGTTTTTCAACATCTGCTATATTTGTTAGTTGTAAGCAATGCCTTTTTAATTAAGCCTTTTTTGTGGATTTAGTTAAATTATCAAGGTCATAGGTGTAAAAATAGCTCGATGCTGATTAAATAAATTTAAAATTAATTTAAAATGACATTTCAATTTTGTAAATATTATAGAATTGATTTTGCTTGCCTATATTAAAAGTAAAGTTTTGGGATTAGAGGCGCATCAGCAACTGAGAAGGCTATTTAGCGACTGGACCTACAGCTTAACGTGGATTCCGAACCACGGTCATCAGCTACCGAAAACCCCGGTCAGAACCCCTCTCGGGCTATCAACCCTTGGTTTTGTGCTTAACCGAAAGTATTTGGAGAAGCCTACCGACTCTCAGAAGGCATCCGGCCTTACCCAACCACGAACTGGCGTGACTGAGGGGTGATTCCTTGTCAGATTTTACACTCTTACTTAGAAACATTCAGAAGAATTTTAGAATTTTTTTTTTGCCTTGTACGGGATTCGAACAAGGCAAAACAACTGACGCCTTAGACACCACAGCTAATGTGGCTCCACTTACCTGTATTGGTATTATTAATTTTAAGTTTATGATATACGACGATACCGTGGTATGCCAGAAACTTTTACGATATACAGTGGTGTGATCGTAAAGATGATTTCATTTCTGATACCTTTCTAGTAACGTTCCATAAACCTTCAGCCGATGTAACATTTAGTTTTGTTACGAAGGTTGCTATTTATGTATCCGGAATTGGCAAAAATGGTGTCGCTACGTGCCATCTGACATATACATCGTAAAGTTTGACATTGTTGACTGTAAAGGTACTTAGAACGTTTTGTCATACGGATCTATTCGTGTTGTTTAGTGACATGAAAATTTCATCTCAATCAAAAAATTGGAAATTAACTCGTGAGAATTATCATACGACTACGACCTTCGACGTGGATTATCTCAACAACAGTGTATCGATCAACACACTTCGATCTTGAAGTGATGAAGCACCATCTAAAAGTAATGTATATCACCCGTTTAGTGAATTCAATCGGGACCGTCGTTCGCTCACGGACGAATTTAAAGAAGGTCGTCCAAAATCGATTGTTGTGCCAGAAAGCATTGACTCTGTGCGCGAACTAAAAAAGCAAGATTGATATGTGACATATCGTGAGATTGAGTCATCCTTGGGCATTAGTATGATAAGCATACACACGATTTTACATGAACATTTAGGGGTAAAAAATATTTGTGCGCATTTGATTCCGCATAATTTGATAATCGCTTAGAAAAAGCTCGAGTTGAACTGGTACAAGAAAATGCTCTAAATGTACAACCGTGGTCAAAATCCGTGCATAACATCTACATAAGTGACAAATCTTGGATTTATCCGTATGAGCCCGAAAGTAAACAGAAGTTGACTATATGGGTTGTTCAAAAATGAGCCAAATCGAACATAAGTTGTTCGCGCAAAAAGCTTTTCGAAGCAAATGGTTGCCTGTTCTTTTTTGGAATAAATGGGCATGTGGCTACAGTGCTACTAAAGAATCGTAGAACGGTCAATTCTCAATGGTACACAACCATTTGTTTGCCAAAAGTCTTTGAAGAAATAAGAAAAACAACCAAAGACTGAAGATCATTTTTCACAACACGAGCTCTGACACATCGGACCGAACAACACAATATTTGATCGGTTAAAACATCGAATTGACGGGTCATCTACGGTACAGTCCTGATTTGACACCCAATGATTGCCTTTTGTTCCCGTCCGTGAGGAATAAACTACGTGGCTAATGATTTTCAACGCCAGAAAATGCGATTGATGCGTTCAAAATACATGTTTTGGAGGTACCGCAATCGGAACGGAAAAACTGCTATAAAAATAGGTTCAAACGTACGCCAAAGTATAGCTCATTCAGTTCTATTGCCAATTTAAGTCCATAAAAAAGAAAAAAACATTTAAAGTTCAAAGCAGCCTCTTTCCTTGTTCCTCTAATCCTATTGGAATAGGATAAAAATACGGTGAGGCGGCGGATTACTGAATTACTGTGAATTCTGTGAATTCGCTGTCAAAAAAACAACTTTTTCGTAAAATCTGTCATTTTCATGTTCTGATGGTTTTTGAGTTGTGCCTTCAAATGGTTCTGAATTATTTTTACTGTATTCTTTGCTGTTTTAGCTATTTTCTGGTTTAGTTTCTGTTTTTGTGAGTTCTGTAGTAAAAAATCTGCGATTATAATTACAAAAAAATGCCAAAAACCATTAAGCGGTCAATATAAGCAGCTTGTCTCGTCACTTATCAGTTATTTTGAACAGGAACGAGCTAATGGTGCTCCTCTTTTGCCATTATACGCTGTGAGAGAGGTATGTATTAATAACTTAGTAGGTTTTATGGTTAATTGGAGTTTTTTTAGTGAGTTTCAGCTGCACTAAATATTAATATTGATACAGTTAGTGCAATTTCGAACTGTTAATCGAAAACTGTCAATCTTGAAAGTATTCATGAAAATATTAAGAAAATGCAGTACTTTGATGGAAGTAAAACTTCACTTCATATACTTCTAAAAGAAATTGGTTTCAAATGGAGCAAAGATTATCCACGTAGGGGCCTGATGGAACTTTCAAATATTGCCTTTAAACGAATCCAATTGTTGAAGATGTATCAAAATATCAAAGACGAATCTCTGTTTGATTTTGTGTATTTGGATGAAACATGAATATTTCAAAATAGTACCTTGAGTCACTCATGGCAAGATGATAACAAGAGGAGTGTAAAGACTACAAAAGTTGATGGAAAAAGGTAAGTGTTATACTGTAATATTTAGGAGCCATTAAAGTCATGTTGTCATAAATATTTTTTTTATGACGTGTCAATAATAACATGTTATTGCAGATATATTGTTCTTCATGCTGGAAATAAGAATGGGTTTATTCCAGAGGCCGAATTAGTCTTCTTTTCTAAAACAAAAGGCGATTGTCATTGAGAAAGGAATCAACATAACTTTCTGTTTTGGTTTGAAAACCACCTGTTAAAATCCTGGAGGTGCCGTCAGTTATTGTCATGGATAATGCACCATATCACAGTACACTGATGGATAAACCTCCAACTAGTACATGGACAAAACCAAAAATTGCAGAATAGCTGACGGAACATAATCTTCCTTTTGAAAACGTTATGTTGAAAAGTAAACTGCTGCAAATCGTTATTCGGTAAGCAGTAATTAAAAGAAAATATTTGAGTTTCATAATGTTCTTTTCAGGAACAAGCCTAGAAGAGAATATGTGGCAGATCATATGGCTGAAGAGTAGGGTCACAGAGTATTACGTCTTTCCCCTTATCATTGCATATTCAATTCTGTAGAATTGGTATGGGGGGTGACCAAAAATTATTACAATTGTCATATAGGTCGAGATGGAAGAACGATTGATAACTGTATGGATATATGGAAAGAAGCTTTGTCAACAGTTACACCACAGATCTGGATGAACAGCATCAGATATACAGAAGAAGATATTCAAAGATGGTGGAATTGCGAAAGAGTGTTTGATAGACTAGAAGTTAATAATTTAGTGACACTGAATAATTAAACTTTGTGTGAACAAAATGAAAAGCCCCTATGTTGACAAGCAGAAGTTTCGAAACAGATTTTTGATTAAAACTTTTAAAGAAAAAATTTTCGTGTTACTTTTTCATTTACAGTTTTATCAATCATACAAATGCTAAAGTCTGTGAATTTTGGTGTTGAAGTGGCAACATTGTAACGTAAGTGCGTCGTAGATGCAACTTGATGACGTGCAACCATTTTTTCCCCAAATGAGCTGTATATCAATCATCGCCGAGAATATTTTAAAAAACACCTGCCACCAAATAGCAATCTGCAAATAACAGTCTTTGTAATGTCTGAATGATTGTGGCGTGTTCATATATGTTTTTCCTTTATTTGGGTTTTTCACCACTATCTAAAACCCAAAAAAATATCAAAAATATCTGTTCTTATATAAAGAAAAAATCACTGGGTAAAAACAAAAAACCAAAAGGAGACTAATTTCTGAGTGATTCTTTTTTGTAATAAATTTGCTTAACGAACAAAATTTTAAAGATATAAAAATGTTATAAAAAATTATACAAACTTAGACGTTAACGTTTCGGAGGCTACTCTCCCCCCGTTTTCAAAACTAAACGAAAAAATAAATTATATTAATTTGTAATATATAAAGTAACCAGTGAAAGTAAATATATTTTTTTTGTGTATGTTAACGATACTTACATTGACAACAATAGATTTTCATGACAGTGACATACTACCAAAAAAAAAAAAAAAAAAAATATATATATATATATATATATATATATATATATATATATATATATATATATATATATATATATATATATATATATATATATAGGTAATGTTTACTGTGTGATTGTTTATTGTACTGATAGTGTATTCCAATATTTAAATGTGTTTAATTGTATTCTTAAGAATCGGCAACCATATTGAACTTTTAAAATAAATAATACTTTTAAAAATAACTATATTGCTATGCCTTCGGTAGATTTGAAGTTATTATATTATATTACAAATATTAACATATACAACTGTATATTATATTACAACATTAATCTATTTGTTATTGTTGGTGGATTCATGCAGTTGTGGGTTGTATTCTTCTTCATCTGCAACAGTTTGAAGCCTTCTAGGTCTCTCTCTGGGCAGATGGTATCGAAGGCGTCATGGTTTTTTTTTTCAACTGTTAGTCGGTGTCGCTCAGATCTTGTGTTCTAGTAGTAAGTATTTAAGCTTCTTTTTAAAATTTTTTAGGTTTAATTTTATTATGTCTTTCGGTATCTTGTTGAATTTTGCTACGGTTTCAGTTGTGAGTTTTTGTGTGAGTCTTACTTGTGTATTTTTATGATCTCTAATGTCTGATTATCTTCTGGTTTCGTATGTATGTATTTGTTTGTTTGTCGTGAATGTGATAGTTGTCTTTATTAATTTATTTTGAATTTTGTATAGCAGCAGTATATTGTGAAATTGTATTAGTTGTCTGATGTTTAGTTCTTTTGTTCCTTTGTATAGTTCTTCGGTTGGCGTTAGTCTGTTGAGATTATATAATATTTTCCATGTCTTATTTTGTTGTCTTTGTAGTATGTTTAAGTTTTTTCTGTAGTATTGCTTCATGTATTAATCATATAAGCATTTTTAGATGAGAATAGTGCATGGTACAGTGGTTTCTTCATTTTTGTTGGTATGATGTGCTCATCAGCGTAAGCATACATTTTTCCAGTGAAGTTTTCTTCGAATAGATCGTTTGTATAGAGTATATATAGCAATGGTGGCAGGTTACCTCCTTGCGGCAAGCCGTACGCAGCTGTATTAGTGTTGCTTTCTGTCTCTCCTCCTTTAGTCTTTTGGGGTCTGTTCATCAAGTAGCTTTTAATTATTCTTATGTAATTATCAAATCCATATGCAATGAGTTTTTCTAGTAATTTTTCTTTATTGATTGTGTCGAATGCTTTTTTCATGTCGAAAGATATTACTACGACCGTGTGTTTCTTTTTTATGCATTTTTTAATATTTTCTATCAAATCATAAACAGCTGAAGTCGTACTCGATTTTTTTTGGAAAGCATATTGTGCTATATTTATGATGTTGTTTTGTGATATATGCTCTATCATTCTGATGTGTAAGATTTTTTCTGTTATTTTATTCAGTGCTGATACTAAAGTTATTGGTCTGTAATTTTGTGTTTCATTTTTTTTTCCTTTTTTGTATATGGGGATTATTATGGATTGTTTTAGGTATTGTGGATATATTCTTGTGTCTAACATTTTATTTATTAGCTTTGTAAAAATTGGTATTAAGGTTTTCTTATTATTCTTGATCACGTCATTTGTTATTTTGTCAAATCCTGGGGCTTTATGTCGATGCAAGTCTTGTATTATTCTTTCTATTTCTTCTTGTTCTACATTTTTAACATCAGATTTATTATATATTTTATTTGTTATAGTTGTTGTGGTGGTTTTGTTTTTTCCCTGTATTTGTTTATCAGCTTGTTTTTGACCTATTGTGGCAAAATAATTATTTAGTTCGTTTGCTATCGTTTTTGTATCGGTGCTACTAGTTCCGTCTGCCTTGATAATTTCTATAATGTTATCATTTTTCTTGGAGTGTATTTGTCTATTAATAAATTCCCATGTTTTTCTACTGTCTTCTCTATATTCATTGAATTTTCTTGTAAAATATTGCGTTTTAGTTGTTTTTAATGTAAGTGTTGTATATTGTTTTTGTTCTATACATCTTACTTTTAGAAGTTGATAGTGTGGATGTTTTCGATATTTTTTGTAAAATTTATTCCTTTTTCCTATTTCTTTTATTATATCGCTATTTATCCAAGGGCAGTCGTCTCTTCGTTTTATTTTCGTAATGCACATATTTTTTTCTATAATACTCTGTAGCGTTTTTGAAAGATTTTCATATGATTTAATTTGGTCATAGTTTAATTCCGAAATCATTTTATTTGTTTTTCCATTGTTTCTTTTAATTGCATTGCAGTGTACATAGGTAGGTCTTTTTTTTGTTGGTGGTTCTATTGTTACTTTAATTATATTGTGGTCTGATATATCGGAAGAAATTATGCTCATGTTAACGAGCTTATTTTCAATATTTGTAATTACATGGTCAAGTATGGTATTGTTAGAATTTTCATTGTATCTAGTGTATGCACTCGTCTTTCTTTTATTCAGAATTTTATAGTTTCGTTCTTTATACATGTTATAGTAACTGTCAATCAAACTGTTTTTTCCCAAAATATTTATATTAAAATCACCGATAATGATATGACGTTTGGTTCTGTTTATTATATTATGTTTTAAGGTATATTCCAACGAGTCAAAATTGACTTTGGGAGGTTTATATATAAGGCTTATTGATATATTTTCTGAAGTAATAAATTCTGAAAATAATTCTACATTTATTATATCTATTTTGTTTATGATACAGTTTACTTTTTCTTTATATTCTATACCATTTCTTATATACATCAATATACCTCCTCATCTGGTTTGGCGTGATCTAAATATTGCATTGTAGCCGTTAATATTACATAAGTCTTCCTCATCTGGTGATAACCATGTTTCTATAAAGGCAATTAGGTCCGGATGGTTTTGTGTTTTTGGGATGATCTCAATTTCTTCAAATTTGTTTCTGATGCTTCTTATATTTTGCATTATTATGTTAATCATCTTGATATTCGTTATTATGTAGTTGTATGTAATTATTATTGTTTTGCTAGTTGTATTTATTGTTCTAGTTTTTCGACATCGGACAGTTGTTTAATTTTTATCTTATCACTTGTTTCAGTTTTTCTGGCATATACATCACCATCTCGAATCCATGTATATTTAATTTTTCTTTCCTTTCTTAGTTGTCTAGTAGCATAGAAAATTTCCCCGGTTAAGTTTGTTATATGTTCGTTTAAATAAATGTCTTTATTTCGCCCTTTGATGTGACATTGTCGGGTTTGTAATGTTCCAACTTCCTTACGTGCTTTTATTATGTCAATTTTTGTTTGTTGTTTAGTGTAACTACGATTGGGTTATTTTCGTTATTGAAATTTTTTCTACAACAGTTTTGTATATTTTCAATGGTGTTTGTATCACAACACCTTTGTTTAAGTATTTTAATTACGATCTCCTTTGTGTTCTCATTTTGCTCGATTTTGTCCACTCCGCTTATAATATCATTTTTTATTTTTTCTCTTTCGCTTTTTTCTATAATTCTTTCTAGCTTTGCCATTCTGTCCTTCAGCAATTTGTTGTCTTTTTCTTGATTTTTTAGCATCTTTTTCAATTCTTTATTTTCGTCTTGCATTACATCAAATTTTGCTGAAATGAATTCTAAACTTTTTTGCATTTCATCTAGTTTTTTGTAAATTTCTGCATTTGAAATAGTCTTGTCGATTTCCATTTTATCTACGTCTGCTATTGTATCCTGTTGACAGGGATATGTGGATTTTACCCGGCCAATGTGTTTTCAACAAGAAGAAGACGCTTTCATCCGCCAGAAAGGTCATAGGTAGTATTTTTTGAGATTTATCTCCATCGAGTCTTTAGAAATGGAAAAGACGATCACATAAGAATATTATACTGTATTATTGGTCAAGCGTTGATAAAAAAGGGCTTCATTTGACAAAGGAGACAGTGATGTTTCTTTCGCCACGACAATTCACCCGCCTATTCGTCCACGGAAATTCGTGAATTTGCGCTTCGGATTGATGCCACATTTCTTTCCAAACATAAAAAATAGCTGGCTGGAAAGAGATTCACATCTAATGAAAGATATTCGCCAAAACAGAGGACTATCGATGAAATTAAAGACACAAGTCTTACCCTTAGAAAGATACAAAAAATTTGGAAAATTGTTAAGCAAACTGTGTCGAGTTAAAAGGAGATTAGGTTAAACAAGAAATTTATTTTCTATTAAAAAAAGTATTTCATTTAGTAGTATCGGACTTTTCACTTTACCCTCGTATTTGAGATAATAATTAAACAATTTTCTGAATTATCTGACAAAATCTTACAGTTAAAAAAATGCAATTTTAAAAATGCGTTCTATTTTGCATTCACACTAGTTCTAAATAGGTATACTTCAGCTTTTTACAGAATGATGATATATCTGGAAAATATAATTCGTGAGAGGCTCATTAATTTTTGTCCACAACACAACATAGCAGCCTTTGAGAGTAAACTAACAAAAATATTTATGGAGCTCTTTCTTATTTAAAAGATCTTTTTCTAGATTAGCCCTTAGACACCTACACGTATTATTCGGCTTTTTCCAAAACGATTCTGGGGATTTTTGGATTGGGGACCCCTAGTTGACATGTTATGTTGCCAGGGTTTTATCTTGCAGCTATGGTATGTGGACGTTTTCTACCAAATCACGAGAATGCCTGTCTTTTATCTGATTAGTGTATCTGGTTGTTATACTGAGGCGCGCTAAGAGGCACAGAGCTTTTTGGGAAGCGATGGTTGAAAGAAATGTAGACCAAACTTGGGAAGATTCCGAACCTGGCTCCTCGAATTTGACGAAACGACGATAAAAACGACGCCAAACTTGCTCTAAATTTAAATTAAAGTTGACCGTCTTCATTCGTGCTGTTTTTTTCGAATGTTTAACCATAATCGCCCTATCTACAATGGCTAAACTCTTTGAAAAAATTATATACGACAGATTAAACCAAGCGATTGTCAACGAGAACATAATTCCAGCCTTCCAATTTGGTTTCAAACAAGGGCATTCTACGTGTCATCAACTTCAACGCTTAACAGAAACTATAGAAGAGGGGTTTGAGAACAAGGAGTACACTCTAACCATATTCTTAGATTTGGCCCAAGCCTTTGATAGTGTATGGCATGACGGACTAAAACATAAAATAACATCGGCTAAGATTCCAGAATATTTAAAAGCCATCCTTTTTTCATATATAAACGACAGATCCTTCCAAACATCCATACACAACGCAACATCAACTATTAGAAAAATTAAAACCGGCGTGCCACAGGGGAGTATACTTGGCCCAATTCTTTTTAACCTATATACACACGACATACCAGAAACAGAAGCCTCTCTTCTAATGTTTGCAGATGACACAGCTATTCTAATCAAGGAACAGAATCTTAAACTTGGGGTAACCAAACTTCAAGAAGCTACAAATACCATTGTAAAATGGCTCAATAAATGGAATTTAAAAATCAATACAGAAAAGTGCGCAGCAAAAATTTTTACTTTAAGGAGAATCAATAACCCTCCGATTATTCACATAAATCAACACCCAGTCGCTTGGAAAACAAACGAAGAATATGTTAAATATCTGGGTGTATACCTGGATACCAGATTAACGTGGAGAATACACATAATTCGCAAACTCAACGAAGGGTATGCCAGACTCTCTCAACTCTACCCGCTTATCAATAGGAGATCCTCATTAAAAACAGAATGTACCTTATTGCTACACAAATCACTAATTCGGCCTTTAATCCTTTATGCATGCGTTATCTGGGGCAACGCATCGCCTACCAATGTACATAAAATGCAGGTTCTTCAAAACAAAATATTACGAATAGCTGTGAATGCCGAATGGTACGTAACTAATCGACAACTGCACCAAGAACTCGGTCTACTAACAGTGTCAGAGTATATTAAAAAGCGAACGATCATCTTTCATCAGAGGCTAGAGCAATCTCCCAGCACTGAACATTATCTACTAGGACGCAGAAACATACATACAAGACTGAAGAGGAAACTACCTCAAGATATGTATTTAGAATAGATTTGTGATGTTAATGTTAAAACTTTCATTACAACACTGTCTTGTAGAACAATTGTAATTGTTGAACAGACATTTCCATAAATTTAAAAAAAAAACCATAATCGCAACGAATTTCATCGGCCAAGCACAATTTTCGTCAAATATCACTCCACGTAACATTGTTTTGTTATCTAAACTGATATTACCACTTCGTGGAAAACATATTGATTCCATTGATGCCATAAAACCAAATTTGCAAAAGCAGGTGAGGTCACACTAAAAAGTCCCTATAACAAGTGTTTTCAAGAGTGGATTATTCGCTGATATAAGTAAATAGGACGCTGTAATCTGTTAGTTCCTGCGATAGGAATGTTTTATATGAGTTAGGACTCAATCCACCCATCTGACTCTGCTCTTTTAACTATTTGTATACGTAGATGAGGACTACTTTTTGCACCATTAGCATTATTGTTTTAAAAAAATCTTGCACAGCATAGAGGGTGAATAGAGTAACAAATACCCGAGTTAAAGAGATGACTGGCTTTAAAAATGTTAAAGAAACAATAAATGCGGAGTTAGAAAGACGACCATGTTGCTAACAGGGATATGTGAGAAGAATGCCTTAAGATCGATTCCAGAAATTAGATTTCGATTGGATTCCACTTAAAAGACGACAACGAGATAGACCTAGATAATCCTGGAGTAGGAATGAGTTAAGTGGGACCTAATTTGAAAGTAAATGTCTAAAGATTCAAAATAATGTTAAATAATTAAACCAATATTTGTATTTTAATGAAAAATTCTCAGTAATTTTATGACATAATGTATAACATTATAAGAAATACGTAAATATTCTTATAAAATTAAGCCGGTCGCGTTGGTGCGGCGGTAAG
Source organism: Cosmopolites sordidus (assembly GCA_031761425.1). Lineage (NCBI taxonomy): Eukaryota > Metazoa > Arthropoda > Insecta > Coleoptera > Curculionidae > Cosmopolites > Cosmopolites sordidus. Next base: position 2,683,444 of record JARFXV010000024.1, read on the forward strand.
AGCGCCTGCTTTGCCGAATCCGCGCTGGAGCGATAGCTGGTTCGATTCCAGCGCTCGGATGGTTATTTTTCTTTCTTCTGTCCGTTTATCTTTCCCAAATGTTTGTGATTGTTTCTAGGCAAGAGTGTAAAATCCGACTACGAATTACCCCTCAGTCACGCCAGTTAAAGGCTGGGTAAGGCCGGATGCCTTCTGAGAAGTGTTCTACGTTGGTCACTCGCCAGTCGGTAGGTTTCCTGATAGACTTATGGGTAGGCACATAACCAAGGGTTTATAGCCCGAGGGGGGTGCTGGCCTGGGTTTGTCGGAAGCTGATGACCGTGGTTCGGAACCCACGTTAAGCTGTAGGTCCAGTCGCTAAATAGCCTAGTTGCTGATGCGCCTCTAACCCAAACACTTTACTTTACTTTACTTTACTTTATAAAATTAAAGGTTATATACATTTTTATGTTTTTTTTTTCGAAAAATAAATAGTTGCCATTATTGTTTTTGAATTAGTATCACATAAATGTCCACCTGCTTTTTAATGTTTGTGAATAACTTGTTGCTTAATTTTGTAAATTAATTTTTTAATTTAATTTGAGTAAATTGTTGATGTTTAATTTATTTTTTATTATTTGATTACTTAAATAATTTATTACTATTTTTCATACACTGTGATATTAGATCACATATTTCCATAAAAATGTATATCTTTTTCTCTCCAGTAACATGATTGATGACATTTTCTACCTACTGAATTATTTGGAGATCATTCTTTAAAATCTCACCTTTACGACAGTACCAAAGAAACTAGTTAAGATATGTCAAATACCAGAATTTCAGTGGTATTTATCATATTTTATGTAGAACAAATCAATTATTTCAGAACCTGGTTGATGTAGCGACACCCTGTTGAAACCATATACATCCAGATCCAAATGTTCCAATTTCAATAATAAAAAGCTGATTATCATTTCACAATGGTGGTCATTTGACGGTAAAAAAGTTGGCAGCTTCGTATTAGATTTGATTACTAATCCGAATCATAAATGATTCAATCAATATTATTTCATAAACAATTATTGTCTTTAACAGACAACAACGTATTAAACTATTTATTTCAAACCCTACTCTCCGTTTTTCTTCTATTGAAGTGAATTGAAATTCATGAATAAGGCCGATATAAGGCCCACATAATATTGAGTTGTGAATAAAAAACCTTGAATATCCCAATTTTTTTTCCTTAAAACGATAAGCCCTTATCCAGCTGATAGACGCTTTTTTGATATGACTCCGATATGACCTCCTTATACGATAAGTTGCTACAACAAAAGTTTGATAAATCAGAATATGTTGTGTCAATCGATACAGTAAATTGTACGAGGGTTGATATTTATATATCCGGAATAATAAATAAAAGCAAATATTTACCATTGAAAATAGTTTTATTGTTTTTAAAAATATTCTCCGCGATGATCGATACACTTTTGCTAACATTTGGTGAACCAATTTTTATAGGTATGTACAAAACACGATTTTGAATGCTTTAACTGCTTCGTCTGGTGTAGAAAAACGTTGATCACGTAGTTTATTTTTCACGGACGGGAACAAAAAGAAATTATTGGGTGCCAAATCATGACTGTACCGCGGATGATTCATCAATTCGATGTTTTGACTGGTTAAATACTGAGTTATTCGGTTCGATGTGTGAGAGCTCGTGTTGTGAAAAATGATCCTCAGTCGCTGGTTGTTTTTTCTTGTTTTTTCAAAGACTTCTGGCAAACAAATGGTTGTGTACCATTCAGAATTAATCATTGTACAATTAACAAGTGGCACTGTAGCCACATGCCCATTTATCCAAAAAAAAAACAGACGACCATTGCTTCGAAGTGCCTCTTACGCAAACAAAATTAGTTGGGTTTGATCATTTTGAAAAATCCATACATCGACTGCTGTTTACTCCTGGCTTATACACATAGATCGAAGACTAATAGTATCGATATTTTCTGGCATAACAACTGATTTTGGACGACGATTTAAATTCGTTCGTGAGCGAACGATGGCCACGATTGAATTCACTAGACCAGTGATATACAGTGGTTTTAGATGGTGATTCATCCCCAAAAGTCGAAGTGAGTTGATCGATGCACTGTTGTTGAGATAATCCACGTTGAAAGTCGTAATAAATCATCGCACGAAAATTCTTACAAAACATTAAATCTCTTAAAACATTCTGAGTACGAATACAGTCAATAATGTCAAACTTTACGATGGAGGCATGCCTAGCGACATCTTTGTTGACAATTCCGAATACATAAATAGCAACCCTCGTATATACTGCATGCATTGTATATCATTTTTGGGTGTAATATATTTCTTTGATACTGTATAAAATTTTATTCGAGTTTTTACGACAATTTTACTGTACAATATAACCTCCATTGTCATTGCCAATCTTCGCCCATTTCTATTGCAAACTTTCTATCCCCTGGTTACGAAGTGGGGCTGATTTTTAAGTAAAATGCTCTTATAGTGTGATTTTGGTTGCTGTCGTAGAAGGAGTTATTTCTTCATGAAGAAAATATTCCTTAAATCTGAAAAGATGATAATCGGATGGTGTAACATCAGGGAAATTTTGGTAGGCGAGAAAGTACTTCGCAGTCTAACTCCGATTTTTCTTGGGCCATTCTGGCACTATAAGGTCTATTCTTCAGAAGAACACCTTTTGGGTTATTCAGTCTTGGTCGTTCTTGAATAGAAACCATTTTTATCTACCAAGCTGTGCTCTATATAATATAATATTTATTTTTCTAATTATTCAGCGTTTATACTTCAGCACTTAACCTTATAATATTCAGCACTTACATTACACTGACAGGGTGGCAAAATATTTTAGGGTGATAGATCAGTTTTGGAGAGGGCAAAGTTGATTGTCCTGGTGTTAACCATTGTATTTTTATGTGGATTGTTGCATACAATACACTTTTCATCTTCAGTGATAATTTATTGAAGACTCAAAGTGCACTGTAGATGGTTATATGTTGAATATAGTTTTCAACGATTTAAATACCTTTGTATTGTGGCTCATAAAGATTTAAGAATTGTGGCTAATTCTTGGGCCGTTTATTTGGAATCAACTACAATTTTTGGCCAACAACAGATCCGTATCAAACTGAAAATCTTCCAGATTGTATTCCGTGGAAAAGATTGAAATTACCATTCTTATTTGTTTAAAACAACGTTGACATGTTCTGTTGTGCAAGGCACCAGGATAAACAGCATTAATGACATTTATAACAAACTAGTGAATACAGTGGTGTACCATTATAGTGGAGACTCATAAAGCATCAAATATGTGGTATGAAACCTATCCACACTTAGCTCTTCCATACTTATACGGTTCACTTTTTTTTTCAAAAGCCAATATCGTTCCTGGTAGACTCGATAAAATTATACCTAAGGATTTTTGCAGTTTCTCTTATCTAATAAATATCATCATAATATATTATCTGATCAAAGTTTTTACATTTCAAAAATATATAAAAAATATATGCGCAATATATAATGGCTAAAACGCGAAAATAGCAAGATTTTGCATGTCGCAGCTGTAAATTAAGTACCTACATTAATTAATTGCATCTTGCATTTTCTGTATTATAAATGGTAGTGTGGGTGAATTTACCATTCTCGGCTACTATAATTTATTGCCGTCAAAATAATAAATCTTTATATTCATTAATTAAAAGGATTATATTATTTTTTATTAAGCGTGCTGGGCAAGCTGAGCGGTTTGTTATTACAACTTGTTCCTTTACAAATGCGGTGCCTCTCATTCTTTGTGTTAGGGTGAGAATTATTTCTGTTGCCTCTCCGTTTTACTCAAAAAGAAAAAATGGATCTCGGACTGGTTTCATATAATGAGCACTCTTAAAAATGTGAAATCTTTAGTGTTTCATCCCGAAGCAAAGGTAACATTTTTTTTATTATTCAGACAACATATAAAAGGGGAACTGAATTATTTTTAACTTAATAATTTTAATTTTTGCCTATTCTGTTGTTTCTAAACCATATATAGTGTGTTTTATTGTTTCATTACAAAAAGAACGAACATTTACACGTTTTTGTCGTTTAATGTCAAAGTTGCAATTACTACCACTATTTTTTCATACTATAAGGCGTTTTAAACGATTTACATCATATTAAGAAGAACATGATTTATTGTTTTATTAAAATAAATATTAAAAATGTCTCACCTATGAATCTATATTTTTCAGTCGATAAAATATAGAAGAAAAAAATTAGTTTTAGAAAATAAACCATTCAAACATTCAACCATACAAGAGTAGAGTAAATGTATTTTTTATGTCCTTTATACAATCCCATAGAAAACTCCAACTTGTCACGCAACACTTCGAATACTTCTGATAGAATCCTCTTCAATAAGATATAAAATTTGTTTTTCAACTTCAAAACCAATTTCTTAATAGTGCTCATATTTTTGAAATACTTGAGTCATATACTCTGTAGCCAAAAGTATCTCAGAAACTTGTTTGCTGCGCTGGAAGCAGCTATTTTGGGTATCGTTGCCCGAGTTATGTGCAAAGATCCCCGACCCATTCCAGGAAACCGCTGAGAACTGCAAGTCTTAATAACTGATATTGCCTATTTCACTTATATAATATTGTTATTCATTATTATGAACATTCTGATTTTTGAACAATTGTAGTAAACAACAGATTTAAACATTATTAAATTAATATTTTGTGAATAAAATTTGTGTTTTTAAAAATCTTCTAATTTTCTTTAAATCTACTACTAATCACTATCCAAAGTATTTAAGTGGCGCAGTCGGTAGGATAGTTTCGTGGGACATTCACAGTGAATAATCCTTTGAGTTTCACTCTTAAAACGACACAACGAAAAAATACTGTTGTGTGAGCACAAGAAGAGTCAGCAAGTTCCAATCATCCATCGAGAAAATTGGTAGGTCGATGATTCAACTTATATCAAGGTTACTGATGCTGTAAATACCAAACAATTGTTCATGTCGGTCTTCTCAGATTCCATTGATTCCTTTAACAGAAACAATCAAAACAACCAAGTAATGAATGAATTATTTAATACATTAAAAGTTTCAAATAATTTAATTAATTTATATAAGAATTACACAAAATAGCTCCATTAGCTTTAGATATTAAGAATTTAAGCAATATTCTCCAATTCGATAAAAATCCAAATAAACTACACATTTATGAATGTATCAAATTTCCAACAAAAACCACAAGAATTACCGACACAATTTCATGAAAGGGTAATTCTAAATACTATTTCTAATTATATTGATCTACATAGCACCGTACAAACAGGCCCTAAAACCATTTTTAGTAGGACTTAGAGATCATCTAGGTCCAACTATATGAGCTATGTGTCTAAATTGCTTAAATCAAGCATTGCAGTTTATAACTAAAAAAGAAAATATCAAATATTATCAAAAATCAGCTTATCAAATTCCATTTACCCCACCGATTCCTAAAAATACCCATCCGCCAGCGAGGTTTCCAATAAATAATTTCAATAACGCTTTTCGACCATTCAATCAAATCCGATAACCCCTTTAGGTTCAACACACACAATTTCCTCGTGGGTCAATAAATCTACACAAATATCTAAGTCCACCCGCAAAAGTAATTCTCAAGGAATTGGAAGAAATTCCAATTCGAGACTTGCACAAAACACGAAACAAAATACTTTCCAATTTAGAAAGCAGAATCAAAACTACAATAATTTTGCAAATCAGGAAACAAACAAAAATATAATAGTCGAAGAATTGTTTAACACCGAAGACGACACCTCTTAGCAACAAAAAAATTAACAGGGAATTAACAGCTAGTACGAATTTTATGAAAATGAACATGAGATCACTCAGAATTTTCAAGAAATTCAGGTTCAAGAGACTGAGCCTTAATAGGATATCATCTATCTTCAGACGTTTACGATCACGTCGTAAATTATAATAGATACATTTTCGAAATATGCCTAAGCATATCCATTGGAATGTTTAGCCGGTATTGAAATTGTACGATCATTACTTACTTTCATGACACATCATGGATGACCAAATATAGTTACAATGCACAATACCACCGAACTAAAAAATAGTGTTCAAACATGTCTTCAAACACATCATATCGAACCTCAATACTTCTTTAATAATCATCTTGAATCTATTGGGTCTCGTTTCCATTCAACTATATTTAAACATTTACGAGTAACTATTAGTAAAAATAAAAAAACTGGTATTTTAAATCAGATGCCTTATCAATTATTCTATTGGAACCTTTGGTGTGAAACACTAAATTTGAAGAAATTTACTACTAAACACCAAATCAGTTTTATTTAGCGACGCACGTTTCGCCGCTAACCATGATAGCATCATCAGGAGATGATGTAATCTAATTTTAAAACTAAGCCTTACATTAATAATTGAAAAAGTTGACTGAACGGAATAGGTCCTTTATCTGGTTCATGATTTTCTTCCATTTTTCTATTTGAATGCTTTCATATGCATTAAAAGCCCTATTAATAACACTTTTAATTAGTCTTAAATTACTAATATCTATACTGTGGTTATGTTCGATTGCATGTTGGGTAACACAAAATTTTTCATTTCTCGCATATCTAATGTGGGCAATATGTTCTTTATAGAGTTCAAAAAAAGTGATTTGGTGTTTAGTGGTAAATCTCTTCACGTTTAGTGTTTCACACCAAAGATTCCAATAGAAGAATTGATCTGCGATGGCTACACGGTCAGCGGAACTAATCTTTATCGTAAGTACACTACGAAAATTAGGCTTATTGGAGCAGATATTTGGTTTCTTAAGTCATGCCAGATTAATAAAATATTTCCCAATTTTATTAAAGTTAATATTTGAAACTCTTCCAAAATATGTGACAAAATATCTAATTTTGCAAAACAGAAATGGTATGACTTAGAAATCAAACATTTGTACAGTAAAAGGAGTATGCTTGAAATTCAGGCGTACAATCTTTAAAGAAATTAACTTTTAAATTAACTAATGTAGAACATGAATGTTGGTGCAATTTTCAAACGAATATGTTCACAGCAGTAAATAGTAAATTTATTAAAAAAAGTCATCTTTAAATAAAAAATAAAAAAAACTCAAAATTGAGCAGTCGAAAGAACATCAACATCGTAGAAAATCTTTCAACTCAGACGTTCGACAATCCAGAACTAGATCTTTTAAATAAAGGCCTCAATTTTGCTTTGTCGGCATTCCGTAGTGCTTTGGATGATATAGTAGCCGGTATTGAAACTGGTATTAAATAGTTATCGGAATTTTCCAAAGCTTTCATGAGAGACTCATGTAAAAGCAAAATTGTAAAAAAAAAATCAAATAAGAGTCAAAAAATGCCTAATATTTCTAAGATTGTCAAACGTCTGCGAGAGAAGGATTATTTTATTTAAAAGCTGATAAGAGAAATAAGGTTGTAGTAATGGATAAACCTGATTACTTTTGAATTCGTTGTTCGTTGAAAATTAATGCAAGACTGTCCACATAAACGATTACCTAGGAATCCATTGTCAAAAATGATCAGAGATACATTGAAATTTTGTAACAGCCTTATTTTTCCTTCTCTGAAAAGCAAACTATATGTTTCTAATCTAAAAATGTCAAGATTGTATGCTCTACCAAAAATGCATAAACCAGGAAAATCAATGAGACCAATTATACAAGCCATTGATTCTCCAACATACAACTTGGCAAAGTGGTTAATAAAGGAATTTGAAAATCTACGAAACCAACTACCTTCCTGTTCTGTGATAAACTCAACCAAATTCATAGAAAAAGTTAAAAACACACATCTACAGGAAGGTGAGGTTTTGGTTTCCCTTGATGTTTCATCGTTGTTTCCGAGTGTCCCGATTCCACATACTTTGAAATACCTGAGGGAGTTACTCAAGTTAAACGGTTTTAATAACAATGATTGTTTACGAACAAGATTATGTATGAAGCAAAATTGTTTTCAGCTTAATAACAGGTTTTACAAACAACAAGTAGGAACGGCAATGGGCAATCCTCTATCATCGTTCTTAACGGTATGGTTAAGATATGTGGATGACGTTTTTGTCATTTTCTATTCAAAAAATTAAAATTTAGATGCTTTTATTAAGAACTTAAATAGTAAATTGATATTTTCAGAAGAAACACCACCACTTCGAGATACATTCCTAACGATTCAAATCGTAGCTGCCAAAATATGATGGCTAGTTTAAATTTTATGGAAAATAGATTAATTCATTTTCCTTTAAATAAAGATAATTATAACAAAGAATTAAAATTAATTAGGGAGGTATCTGAAGTGAACGGTTATAATAAGAACATTGTAGATAAATTAATTAGAAAACATAAATTCAGAAAATTATTGAAAAAATCTTCGACTTTTCAAAAGGATCAGAACACAATTAACAAGAGGCCTAGACAAAATTTTGAAAAAAGTGGACATTAAGGTTGTGAACAAACCTTATAATAAATTAAGACAAGTTCTGGGTAATCCAAAGGATAAAGTAGATCAACATGAAAAGTCGGGGATTTACGAAATTAGTTGTCAAGATTGTGATCGAAGATATATTGGGCAAACAAAAAAATCCATATTGACAAGATATAAAGAACATATTACCCACATTAGATATGCGAGAACTGAAAAATGACATGACCACAGTATAGATATTAGTAATTTAAGACTATTAGTAATTAAGACTTTAAGTGTAAATAATAATAGGGCTTTCGATGCATATAAAAGCATTCAAATAGAAAAATGTAAGAAAATCACGAACCGAGATAAAGGATCTATTCCGTTCAGTCCACTTTTTCAATTATTAATGTAAGGCTTAGTAATCTTCACGGTTCATGATTTTTACACGCGTCATTAGGTAGGGTTTTCATTTAAATAGTACATAGTTTAGTTTTACAATTAGATTAAATCATCTCCTGGTGATGCTAACATGGTTAGCGAAACGTGCGTCGAAAAGTTCAAAAAAAGTGATTTGGTGTTTAGTCAGATGCCTTATGTAATTTTAGGTTACAACAATTCAATTCATTCTGTAACAAAACAAAAACCAATCGATATAATAAATGGTCATGTGGATTTAAAATATCCTATCGATATTGATTTAAATCAAGTTCTACAATTATATAGTAGAACGTCGCCAAGCTGTTTAAGAAATTTATAAGCTGAGTGAATTTCTACAGCAGAATTTTGTACTTCGAGAAATATTATATAGCCTTCAATAATACCTAAAACTGAAAATTTTAAGAACGACTTTCAAGGACGTCAACGTCTAGGATCCGATATGAGATTAAGGGGTGGAGATCAAATTATTTTATTTCTATTAAATAATTTTGCGCATACTTTTCGTCAGTCTCCAAATGATCCTTTTGAGTGAGAGATCGCTGAAACATCATGAAAACTATAGCCAGACCTATATTTATGAATACCTGGAACAATGTCATACCATTTTACGCCATTTATGAAACAATATTGCATTTTGCAATATAAATTTTTGTATACATTTTGTATTTTGTAATTTTTTTTTATCTGATTAATTATTATTAGTAGTTTTAATGTTTTTATCATAGAAAATTGCCCTCCAGATCTACATAAACTTTCGTCGGGTTATCCTACTGTAATTCTAACGTAGTCTGTGATAAACAAATATATATATATATATATATATATATATATATATATATATATATATATATATATATATATATATATATATATATATATATATATTTGTATATATATATACAAAGCATGCGATAATGGATGCACTGCTTAGCCAAGGTGTAGAGAGAGCCTATGTAAACCTATTAGGATCGATATATGATGGAGCTACAGCCACAATTCACCTTGATGATCTTGAAGTGGGAATTAATATAGAACGAGGTGTACGGCAGGGTGACGCAATATCGCCTATTCTTTTCTCGGCTGGCCTTGAACAAGTATTCCGTAAACTGGATTGGGAACAGGATGGTGTAAAGATCAATGGTGCAAACTTAAACCATCTTAGATTTGCAGATGATATTATTCTCATTTCACAAGACCCAGAGGAGCTGCAAAGACGCATACAAGAACTGCAAAGGGCTGGCGAACCATTTGGCTTGAAAATAAACCTGAAAAAGAGTCAGGTTATGTTCAATAACTTCGCTCAGGACAGAAGAATTTCAGTTCTAGGAAGGGATTTAGAGATTGTTGGCAGCTTTATATATCTTGGGCAGAGGATTTCCATGGAGGGGAATACCGCCCGGGAGGTGGAACGGCGTGTTAAATGTGGCTGGCAGGCATTTGGTAGGCTCAACATAGTGTTTAAGAGCAGACTCCCACTTTGCCTAAAAAGAAAAATATTCGATCAGTGCGTTCTACCCGTTATGACATACGGAAGTGAAACCTGGACACTCACATCGCAATCAATTCAAAAACTTCGGGTGGCACAGAGGGGAATGGAAAGATGTATGCTTGGCATTACAAGACGAGACAGAAAGTCCTGCCCATGGATCAGGGAACAAACAAAAGTCTGTGACATCATTGGAAGAGTAAAACAGTTGAAATGGAGATGGGCAGGCCATATAGCGAGGCGATGGGACGACAGATGGACCAAGGCAATCCTGGAGTGGATACCGCTTGATCGCAAACGTCCGCGAAGAAGACCGAAAGCACGTTGGATTGATGACATCGTTAAGTATATTGGACCCGAGTGGCAGAGGAAAGCCCAGGACCGTGAAGGTTGGAAGCATGCTGAAGAGGCCTTCATCCTGCAGTGGATCGATGCGGGCTGATGATGATGATGATATATATATATATATATATATATATATATATATATATATATATATATATATATATATATATATATATATATATACATATACGTAAAGTCATTTTCTGGGACAGCGAATCGGATTACAATCTAAAAAGGCAAAACAAAAAAAAAAGTTTGCCAATTTAAAATAAACAAATAATGAAAGTCCAAAAGAAATCCTAGACAATAAAAAACTAAATTCGAAGAAATTTACTACCAAACACCAAATCCCTTTTATAAACTTCTCGACGCACATTTCGTTAAGCATGTTAGCATCATCAAGGGTTGATTTAATCCGGTTAAATAATAAAAATAATTGAAATTAAATAATAAAAAACAAGATAAATATATCAAACCACAACTTATCCGCAGATGAAGAATCCATCATATACAAAGGCTTCAACTTTGCCATTATTGCAAAACGAACTCACAGTGTATAAGAAGCCAACTCACCCCGATAGGTATCTTAACGCCAAGTCCCATCATCACCCTTCTCAAATTTAGGCAGTAGCAAACACTTTGATTTTTCAGATCTTTCCGACTAACACTACCAGATACACGAAGTGTATCAGACAAAATTGGTATTCAGAAATTTACATTAGGGAAACCATTCACTGTCAGAAAACCCAAACACGAAGCACAATAAAAAATCAAGAACCAAATTCACCAAAGGTAGCTGCAATCATACATAAAAGGAATCACTGATAGGATAGACCGACTATTAAGAAAACATAAGACATGAACATTCTACAAGCCGCACAAAACTATCGCAAACATCCTAAAAAACCCCCAAGGACAAAGTCAAAGAAAATGCTGGAGTGATCCTTCCTTATAAGAAAAGAGCCCAGGAAAATCTAAAAAACTAAATGACGCACAATCAAGAGAGCAACCAAAACTTAGAAGTGATTTAGTATAATGCATGACATCCAGCACACTCAACAGGCCATATAAAGACACAATTAATACTCCATGCCATTACGCTTGGCTTTTATTAACTATAAAAACGTAGTTGACTCAATCTCAGCGCAATCAATAATGAAAACATTGCTTAACCAAGGTGTAGACACGGCATATGTGAACTTACTGGGATCCATGTATGATAAAGTTACAACGACAGTTCACAAGGATGATCTTGTACCTAAAAATATTGTAGAACGGGATTTATGGCAGAGTGATTCAATATTGCCTCTTTTTTTCTCAGTCAGACTTGATGAGGTATTCCGAAATCTGGATTGGGAACAGGATGAAATAGAAATCAATGGTACATCCTTAAGCCATATTGCATTCGCAGATAATATCGTTCTCCTTTCACAAGGCATAGATGACCTACAAACACACATACAAGAGCTTCAAAGAGCGGGAGAACCATTTGACTTGAGAATAAATCTGAAAAATGGTCAAATTATATTCAATAAATTTGTCGAGAATAAAAAAATTCTGTTTTAGGGAGGGATTTGGAGGGATTATTGTGGAGCACTACATATATCTTTGACAATAGATCTCGATGGAGAGTGATATGGCACAGAAAGTGGAACGCCGTTTTAAATATGGCTGGCAGGCATACATTTTGCTTTGATAAATTTGTCAAAGCAAAAAATAAAGCCTCTGAGGAGTGAACTATAATTCCTTATTTATAAACAAAGGAAAAAACACAAATATTACACCTTACGATTATGATTATTAGATTTATGTAGAGACTGAACCATACACATCATCTTTTTTCCAAATTAATTTTTTAATTCATTCTTTTTCCTAATTAATTATTACTACTTCTCATTTTGGCCCCGTAGAGAATTCCTCTTCAGATTAACGACACATGTTACCTTTTGTCGAACCATCCCACCATAAACTCAAACGCATTCAGACCGAATAGTTTCATTCACAAATACAATTAAGCATATCTCGACCGAACTAGTATGACCCGACAACAAAGGTTTCGGGGTCTTGATCGTCTTTACAAAAGCAAGCTCGTATTTTTCGTGAATCGAGATTGATCCGGGGATTGTGGTCGGTCTCGGTGTCTAAACTGTAGGTCATGGACTTGTTTATGTCGGTTAATTCCGTATTTTATGGCATGCCAGAGATTAAATGGGATAACATAATAATCCTGAAAGTTGACGGCTTGCTCGATATGTTCTATCGCAGATGAAATATCTCTTCTGATTCTTTTAAAGGGATTATAACATTTTTTTTTTCATTCATTTCCATTTAAGTAATATTGGAATTAATATTTGTTACAGGAATTTATGTTGTTATAAAGATATAGTTATAAATTAAATACGTAAGCTGATCAAAAATATCTAGCTTGACACGTAAACATTATTCAACAATATAATTATATCACAATATATTCCAATAGTAGGCAAATGCAGTCTAAATGATAACACAAATGACAATGGGAAAAGAACAATACAATTCGCTGTATGCAAGGACATTATAGTAGTCAGTAGAAGGTTTTTGCGCAAAAACATCCATAAGGGAGCATGGCTATCACCTGAAGAACATACAGTAAACAAAATAGATCATGTCATGATAAATAGCAGATCATACTTAAGTGTGTTTAACGTGAGAAGCTATACAAAACATCATCAGAGTCAAACCAGTATTTAGTGGCGACAAAAATACAACGAATGATATGTGTCACCAGCAAAGAAACAGGAACCAAAACAAAAAAAATAAGACATTGAGAAATAAAAAAAAAACGAAATCGTTATAACGAATGTCAATGTAGAATGAAGTAGGAGTTACAGAAGCAGCAGTAGCAGAGTCGATAGACGATGGATAGGCAACAATAAAATCTGATTTTGAAAAAGTTACGCAGGAGAAAACTGAGGCCCGAAATGAAAAGAAAAACAAATGAAGCGAATGGTCGACGATGAATGTAAAACTGCGGTGGGGACTGGAAACTCTGCCCGACTGAAGTGCATACAAAAGTTCACAAAAGCACAAAAAGAAAGGTACGGGGGACTGAGAAGGGAACCCAAATGTCTATGTAAAGGAAAAAAAAAGGGAAGTTTCTAAAAATGCAAATTGAGAAGATAGAAGAAGTATAAGACAAGAAAATTCTACAAGAACATTGCCTTGATGAAGGACGCAGATGGCTAAATTTTAACCAATACGAACAGCATTCTAGGACTATGAAAAATATATTTTGAACACTGTTAAACGAAACCACCAGAGAAGGTCATAATGATAGGACACAATTTATTAATGTAGCCCAGCTATTGGTAGAAGTACCATCGTTGCAGGAGGTGAAAGAAAGTTTAATAAAGTAATAATATAATAAAATAATACATAAATTCATGTTATAAGTATATACAAATGTATCGTGGATTTAAATCATAAAAATAAATGTCCGATTTTCGAGGCACCAACCACGTCCATTACGAAAGTTAGCACTAATTTGACTAATAATTTTTAATTTGATTTATATGGATAAAATTGATGGTTTACGGGTATTCTTTCAGCAGTTTAACTGTACTTTCAGAACTACTAAAGCTTGGAGGCAAAGAACTATCTCAAGCCATTAATCAATTAATATTTAATATCTGCAATAATGCCCAGATAATTCCAGAATGACAGCAGGTAGTAATATGTTCAATTCATAAAAAAGTTTAATAAAGCCCCTGGGATAGAAAACATACAGTTGAATCGCTGAAAGGTTACCTGTGCATCATGAAATTCTTTTTAATTTACCGAATGAGAGAGAAGGGGATAAAAAATTAATAGGTATGTCTTCTATATTATATAGCGTTACATCGTGGAAGAAAGAGAAAGCAAGAAATAATTAAAAGGTTCGTACTGCCGATTAAAAGTTCGTCTATTGAGTTCAGCGCTCCTGTTTTACTTTTCATTTGACTTGTTTTGTCATTGTATTTTTTTATGAAATTTGGGGCTGTAAAGCCCCGTTTAATTGTAAAATAAATTCTTATAAAAACTGCTGTCATTAAGTATTTTATTACCGGTATATATAAAGATTCATACAGTTTTATATCCTTCAATAATTCTAACCTAACCAAAGACATTTTATTACAAGCGTTTATTAAAAATGTATTTTGGCTTATTCTAAAAAACATATTTAAGGATAAACCATTAAACCATTTCAAAGTAATAACGTAAACATAGAAGTGCGAAATTTTGCGAAATGAAATGCGATAAATAGTTATAACTATAACTATAACTATCGAGGTATACGATTGGTTTACACAATTTACCAAATTCTAACAAGCATAGTAAGCCTAAGGACATTGTACCACATATCGAAGAAGATATGGGCGTATATCAGACAGTGTTTAGAACGGGACGGTCAACAATAGATCAATTATTCTTAGTCCGCCAAACAATGGAGGAAACAATCGAATTTGATTCTCCTTTATATTAAATGTTCATAAATTTCAGGCAAGCGTACAACCGCGTACAATAAATAGTAGTATACAGGTCGTAGAAGTAATGAGAATACCAACTAACCTTATTAGATTAACCCGTATGACGATGCTTAATTCCAAAGCAGTAGTAAAAATCCAACAACACTACGGTACAATATGAAATTGGAGAATGTTTGCGATAGGGGCATAAATTGACACCAGATCCCCTTAACATAGTATAAAACAAAGTCAACAGCGAAACAGGCATTTATGTATATATATATTTTTTTCCTTTATTTGGGTTTTTCGCCACTATCTAAAACTCAAAAAATATCACAAATACCTATTCTTATGTAAATTAATTAAATAATTAATTGTTATTTAATTAATTTAAATAAAAATAACTGTATTGATATGCCTTCGGTAGATTTAAATTCAATATGGTTCGCGATTCTAAAGAATACAATTAAACACATTTAAATATTGGAATACACAATCAGTAAAATAAACAATCACACAGTAAACATTAGCTATATATATTTTTTGGTAGTATGTCACTGTCATGAAAATCTATTGTTGTCAATGTAAGTATCGTTGACATACACAAAAAAATATATATTTACTTTCACTCGTTACTTTATATATTACAAATTAATATAATTTATTTTTTAGTTTAGTTTTGAAAACGGAGGCAGGGGACCCTCCGAAACGTTAGCGTTAAAAGTTTGTAAAAATTTGTATCACATTTTTATATCTTTAAAATTTCGTTCGTTAAGCAAATTTATTACAAAAAAGAATCACTGAGAAATTTGTCTCCGTTTGGTTTTCTGTTTTTACCCAGTGATTATTTCTTTACATAAGAACAGGTATTTTTGATATTTTTTTGAGTTTTAGATAATGGTGAAAAACCCAAATAAAAGAAAAAAAATATATGAACACGCCACAATCATTCAGACATTACTTAGGCATATATGTAAATTGAACAATAATAAATAAAATAAAACAAATCGTGCAATATATAGATGACCTAAACATATTAACATGATCGAAAAAAATATTAGGAAAAACATATGATGAAATAAAAGACAAAGTCAAAAGAGCCAGAAATAAATATAGACAAAACAAAGATGATGGAAAGAAGAAGCAATTCAAGAAGGGAACAGAACGATAATCAGCGATAGCAATTGCAATTTACAATTTACAATTTACAATTTACAATTACAATTTACAGTTGTAAAGGAATTTACGGATCTGGGAAGCAAACTCGATGAAAACATCACAGGAGATATTCGAAATCGTATTAACAAGGGTATTAAAATTAGTCCTAATATCTCGACTTATATAAAGAAACACGAAAGTTAGAATATATAAAATACTGATTTACCCAGTAGTTCTAACAAAAAGAAACAGAAGAAATGCTTACAGTGTTTGAAGGAAGAGTAGGAAGAGAATTTTTGACGCTGTGAATGACGTTGGAATGTTGAGGATCAGGTAATTGTACGAGGATTGGTACGAGGATCTGGATATAGTGGACTATGTGAGGATTATGATATTATCTGATAATGCAGTAAAAGGATTATACGATGGATGAGAAAGTATTTTACAGCCTAAATATTTCTCTTTTTTTTGAGTGATTCTGGCACTATGAGGTATTGCATAGTTATGCTGCAAAATAACACATTTTCAATTCGGCTTGAACGTTTTTGAATCAAAACCATGATTACTCTATCCAACTGAGCACAATAATATTCAGTAATTATGGTTTCATTAGAATTCAGAACCTCAAATTCCTCTAAAATTTCAAATTACTGACAATAACATATTTTAGGGTAAAACTCGGGTTTTAGAATGGGCGGAGATAGTTCCTAGTATAAACCACTGTTTCTTCTTATGTTTACTGCTGTATAGAGTTTACTTTTCATCTCCACTAACAGTTCGTTGAATAAAAGGATCTCCTTCTAACTCGGAAAAAAATACTCCACTGCTGATGGGTACAGATCGAATAATATGTTCAACTGAAAATTGATATTGTCTACGTTACCGCTCAGAACAAAGCGGGTGCAACATCACGACCGAAAAGATACCAAAAAAGCCGAGAGAATCCGAACAACAATAAGATAATACCTATATTCGATTAAATAAACTATTATATTTTTCAAATATGTGTTCTTAAAATGTATTAAAAAATTAAAAGAGCAGAATCAGTCCACCACACGAACATATATGGTACTTATAATCGCTCTCGTTACATTTCAAATAGTTGTTGGATGTTGGATTCCGTGATGGTTTGTGTGGGAGCAGCTGCAATTTCAGCCAAGCATAAAAAATAAGAATCACCGTTCTTACACTTTTTAATACAGGGCTGACATGTTCTGCTCTCCAAGACACCAAGTTAAAGAGCATTAATTTTAAAACACATAAAGAATCTAATATTGAACTTATCCACTATTTTCTCTTTCATTTTTGTAGGGTTAACTTGATTTTTTTTCAAAATTTGATAATAAGCATACTATATATATATATATATATATATATATATATATATATATATATATATATATATATATATACATATATATGTATATATATATATATATATATATATATATATATATATATATATATATATATATATATATATATATATATATCCCTTTGTGGATCAGACCTTGACGTGGTAAAAGAGTTTGAGTAGAGCAATGAAGCTTTGAGATATGCCGTTTGAAGTATATGCTCCTGGGAGGGTCACCCCTGGCGGACAGGTCAAAGCAGAGGCCTCAGACTAACATGATCCAAAATGTGCCAACCCGCATTGGACAAGCATAGCAAATTACGGTCCATGCCTTCAATATGACAGTACAACTTCAAACACGGAGGCAAAGGGGCACCTTGGCATCTACGGCAGCGGAAAGACCGGCCCCAAGGCAGAGGGTGCTTAGAATCACCGGGTGAGATCAGGCTGAAATTGGACATTTGACATTGCAACTCTAAATATACGGTCTATGAAAACGGAGGCCCAATTGCAAGAATTGTTAATCGAAGTTGACAACATACATTGGGATATTATTGGGCTCTGTGAAACACGAAGAAAGGGCGAAGAGTTAATTAAACTAGAACAAACTGGACATGTACTCTATACCCGAGGTACGGAGAATGGACGATATGGGGGAATTGGATTCCTTATCAATCGAAAGCTAAGTAAGGATAGTGTAGAACAATTTGAAAGTACATCTGACCGACTAGCCCAATGCCTCATTCTGCTGAATAAAAAGTTTAGGCTTCAAATCGTCCAAGCTTCTGCACCAACTATAAGCCATAGTGATGAGGAAATTGAGGAATTTTATGATGATATGGCCCAGCTTTTATAAAAGGAGAAATGTAGGTACAAAATCCTGATGGGTGATTTTAATGTCAGAATCGGAACAACAAGAACTGGTGAAAATGAAACTGGCCAATATGAAACTGGTAAGCCAGACAATAGAGTTGACGGATTGGTTGATTTTGTTAAAGGGTAAGAACTTTCTATTATGAATTCGTTCTATAAGAAAAATATCAGTAGAAAATGGAGATGGAAAAGTCCATCTGGGCTCACAAGTGAAATTGATTACATCAAGACCAACGATAAAACAATATTTTGCAATTGCACTGTCCTTAACAATTTTAATTTTGGAAGTGACCACCGAATGGTACGAGCAAAAGTTAGGATTAACGGTCGAAGAGAGCGCGAAAAAATGGTAAGGTCAAAGAAGGGTAAAGTGAATTCTGAGAAATTGCTGGAGAGGGGCGGCGATTTTGAGATTGCTTTATCGAACCGCTTTGCTGTGTTACAAGATCCGGAGGAGATGAAAATATCAGTTTAATATGAAGAAATCATCAATAATGTGACTCAAACGGCTGCTTCAATAGCACCAGAAGAAAAATGTCTCAAACAAACAAAAATCTATATAAAAAATAAAATAAATAAAAGGAAAATAAATTTTATTCCCAGTTATATGAAGATCAGAACCAATCAATGACGACAATACCTATGCCAGATATCCTAGTGAAGGAAGTAACAAATGCTGTAGAATCGATAAAAAATGCTAAGGTTCCAGGAAAGGACAGTGTAGCTGTCAAAATGCTATATATATATATATATATATATATATATATATATATATATATATATATATATATATATATATATATATATATATATATATATATATATATATATATATATATTAACGTGGTTGGACGTTACATAAAGCACTGGCAAAATTATACTCAAAATGTATCAAAGAATAAAAAGTACCTGCCTTATGGAAAAATGAAGAAGTGATCCTTTTACATAAAAAATGAGCACAGGGAGATTTAAAGAACTACCGTCCAATAAGCCTCCTATCAGTAACGTACAAAGTTTTCACTAAGGTAATACCTAAAAAAAATTTAAGAAAACTGAATGACGCACAACCAAGAGAACAAGCAGGATTCAGAAGTGGATTCAGTACAATGGATTACACCCAGGGTGTACAGCAGGCCATAGAAAGGCACAACGAATACACCATGCCACTGTGCTTGGCATCGACTACGAAAAAGCATTTGACTCCATCTCGAAGCATGCAATAATGGATGCACTGCTTAGCCAAGGGGTAGATAAAACATATGTAAACTTATGTAAACCTATTAGGATCGATATATGATGAAGCTACATCGATAATTCACCTCGATGATCTTGAAGTGGGAATTAATGTAGAACGAGGTGTACGGCAGGGTGACACACTATCGCCTATTCTTTTCTCGGCTGGCCTTGAACAAGTATGCCATAAACTGGATTGGGAACAGGATGGTGTAATCCTGTAATCCAGTAATCCAGAGGATTTCGATGGAGGGGAATACCGCCCGGGAGGTGGAACGGCGTATTAAATATGGCTGGCAGACATTTGGCAGGCTCACCATAATTTTTAAGAGCAGACTCCTGCTTTGCCTGAAAAGAAAAGTTTTCGATCAGTGCGTCCTATACGTTGTGACATATGGAAGTGAAACCTGGACACTCACACCGCAATCAATTCAAAAACTTCAGGTAACACAGAGAGGAATGGAAAGATGTATGCTTGGAATTACAAGACGAGACAGAAAGCCCTGCGCATGGATCAGGGAACAAACAAAAGTCTGTAACATCATTGGAAGAGTAAAGCAATTGAAATGGAGATGGGCAGGCCATATAGCGAGGCGATGGGACCACAGATGGACCAAGGCAATCCTGGAGTGGATACCGCTTGATCGCAAATGTCCGCGAAGAAGACCGAAAGCACGATGGATTGATGACATCGTGTATATCGCATTGATCAGAAAACAAACGAAAGTGTGTGACATTATTAGAAGAATAAAGCAATTGAAACGGAGATGGGCAGGCCATCTAGCGAGGCGATGGGACGATGGCATCGCTAAGTATATGGGACTCGAATGGCAGAAAAAAACCCACGACCGTGAAAGTTGGAAGCAGGCTAAAGAGGCCTTCATCCTGCAGTGGATCGACAGAGGCTGATAATGATATATATATATATATATATATATATATATATATATATATATATATATATATATATATATATATATATATATAGCTATAGGTTATCTTTAATTTTATGAAGAAAAAAATTAATTATATTTCAAAATATATACATTTTTTTTTATTAATGAATCTTTAATATAATGCTATAAGCAAAAAAAAGGGAATATAAAAAAGTAAAATAAAATGAATACCTACATACCGACTATGACGACATGTCCGAATGATGTCGGATTTTCTATCCCACTGCAATTCCATCTTTGGTGTCTAAACTGATACTTGCATTCATCAGTCGCCATTCGTATGCCATCACCAATGGCCACCATGGCATCTGGTGACGATCTACACATTTCTCTTTGTTTGGCCGTTAGTCCTGGTACTTTGGAGCAGAAAACATCAGCTCCTAGGTTGAAAATTCCGTGCACTATCCTGTAATTAGAAATTTCTGCATAAGAAACTTAAATACTGGACACATCCATTAACTTTTTACAACATACAAATTCAAAATTAAATTGGCAATTTAACCTTGATCAAGTTTATTTATTTAAATTATTTAATTGAAATCATTGTGGAAGTGCAAGTGGTGCATTTTAGGAAGATTAGTTGAAAAATGAAATTATTCAATTGAGGCAATCATGAGATTAATAGATTGGATTGACACGCGTTCAAGGGCATGTTATATTTTGATAAATTAACTTTTAAATTAAATGGTCCGGTAAACCAATAGAGCTGTTATAGGGCAGCACATTGGATGAGAAAAAGTAAAATTTAAATGTTTATATGTTTAAATGTTTCTAAATCATTCCGGGTGTCGATCCATTAATTCTGTGAAGAGTCGCGACGTTTGGCCAAAATCTCATTTGGCATTTTCAAGTGTTGTCCGCTTCGATTGAGGAGTCCAACTGACTGTTCAGTCGAAGCGAAGCTAGTCCAACTGACTCTTCAGTCGAAGCGAAGCTAGTTGGACTTTTCAGTCGAAGCGGACAACACTTGAAAATGCCAAATACCAGATGAGATGGTGAAACGTCGTGACTCTTCACAGAATCAACGGATCGACACTCGGAATAATTTAGAAACATTATCTACCATCCCTAAAAATATTAGTAATATATAGTAATATATATAACATATAATATAGTAATATATATAATATATATAATTAATAATATATATATATATATATATATATATATATATATATATATATATATATATATATATATATATATATATATATATATATATATATATATATATATATTATACACGTATTTCGCAAGTTCTTTGCAATTGTCTTGGTTATTTAGAGCTAATTGTCCGTTTTTCTTTTGGAAGCAAAGGCTTTGGGGTTGATAGCCTGTTTTTTTTATTTTTAATTTAGTTCATTTCATTTCATTTAGTTTTAAATGTTTTGTAAAAATCTCGGGTGTTATTTTTTTGGAAATCTTTTTCTTTTTCTATATCATTAAGTTAATTGTTTTCATATTTTCCTTTAGTTTGTCTAATTAGCTTCGATGTTTCTTTTCTTTACTTCCAAAAAGATAATTTATTGCTGCTTCTTGACTGTTCCACTATTTGAATGCTTTACTTCGACTTAATACTGCTCGCAAACTTCATTCCACGACGGATGTTTTCTATGTTTTTGTAAAGTGACCAACTTTAAGGAATGTTTAATATATATATATATATATATATATATATATATATATATATATATATATATATATATATATATATACATGGTAGGCTCAACATAGTGTTTAAGAGCAGACTCCCACTTTACCTGAAAAGAAAAGTCTTCGATCAGTGCGTTCTACCCGTTATGACATACGGAAGTGAAACCTGGACACTCACATCGCAATCAATTCAAAAACTTCGCGTGGCACAGAGGGGAATGGAAAGATGTATGCTTGGCATTACAAGACGAGACAGAAAGTCCTGCGCATGGATCAGGGAACAAACAAAAGTCTGTAACATCATTGGAAGAGTAAAACAATTGAAATGGAGATAGGCAGGCCATATAGCGAGGCGATGGGACCACAGATGGACCAAGGCAATCCTGGAGTGGATACCGCTTGATCGCAAACGTCCGCGAAGAAGACCGAAAGCACGATGGATTGATGACATCGTTAAGTATATTGGTCCCGAGTGGCAGAGGAAAGCCCAGGACCGTGAAGGTTGGAAGCATGCTGAAGAGGCCTTCATTCTGCAGTGGATCGATACGGGCTGATGATGATGATGATGATATACAGAGTTTATTTCTTTAAAAATGAACCATCAAAACCGTTACCATCAATACGGAGCACTACAAGACAATGCTGGAAGATTTTTTGTTCCCGGTATTTGATGGAATCCATGCGGATGATCTTTATTTTCATGGCGCACTACCGCATATTTTCTGAGTAAACATGGACTTATTGCAAGCCAAGTTCGGCAACTTGGCTCGCAACAATTCCGTGTGTCGATCCGTACGTTCTATGAAGACTCATGTCAGACGTTTCGCCAAAGTCGCATTTGGCATTTTCAAGTGTGGTCCGCTTCGAGTGAAGAGTCGAACTGACTCGATGCGGACAAAACTTAAAAATTCCAAATTAGATTTTGGTGAAACGTCATTACTCTTTTTAGAACGAACGGATCGTCACCCGCAATGATTTAGGAACTTAATTATATATATATATATATATATATATATATATATATATATATATATATATATATATATATATATATATATATAACACAAGACCGCCATCAATAAAATCGATTAACGAATGAAGTTAAAGTGATATTAAGATAAAGTATTTTTGTTGGCTTGTATCCCGAATAATCCTTAAAGCGATACAATCTTAACCTTAAGCGATACAATCAGGCCACATTAAAAGAGAAATCGAAAATTGCGTTTTCAAAACCAATTCCACCAAACGTGAGCGAAAAGGATATTTAAACGACAATATTTCCAGAATATTGTGCCTGATTTTAAAGTTCTGACATTCTCATTGGACAACCCTTTTATAACCGAATTTTTTAAAGTCCAAGTTGGAATATGTGATTACAATTAAGCGTTACACTTCCATATTTTACTACACTTATTAATCATTATCTGGATGATATATTCCCAGGTAGAGGTATCGATGCAAAGAATCTACTGGAATGAACACGTTCCAATAGTCGCTTTGTATCGTTCTTTTTAAATATTCCTGTCTTGCAGGAGTGTGTCAGATAGGGGTTGCTCTCAAACGAGCTATGAGTTTGGGCACCTTTAGAGCCAATTTATTCAGTATAATATGGCAAATCATCATGGAACGTTTATCATTAAAGCAACGCTTGCAAATTGTCGAAATTTCTTATCAAAATCAGCGTTATATGTGCCAAACTTATAGAGCGCTTCGTTAATTTTTTGGTACACATAATCGCCCAACTCAGCAATGTATTATCGCCGAATTATCGACAAATTCCAAATGCCTTTCACGCTCTCAACGTTAAAACAAAAACAAGACAAAAAACTCTGCGTTCCGAACAAAATATCGCCGTTGTTGTTGGCAGTTTTGGCACCAAGATGAGCTTTGTTATTCGACTACGTAATAATTTTGCACAAAGATAGTTGTTTGGTGCCTTACAAGATCCAGCTTCTCCAAGAACTGAAGCTGCAAGATTCATTTTTGGCTAAATGGTTACGTTAATAAACAAAATTGCCGCATTTGTAGTAAAAATCCAAACCAAATCCAAATCCAGTTCCAACAGGATAAGTCCACATGCCATACAGCAAAAGCAACAATCGATTTATTGAGGGAACAATGAGAAAAAATATTTCGAGGAACGGACCTGCTAATTGGCCACCAAGATAATGTGATTTACCGCCTTTAGATTATTTTCCTTGAGGTTATGTTAAATATTTTATTTATAGGTTATGTTAAATATAAAAAAGGCAATGACCTTTTTTCGTGGTAGATCCAGCATAGAATTTAACTATCATATTAACCATCATATCCTAGACAAAGTATCCATTATCAAGGACCTTGGTGTCAGCCTGGAAAAAAATTTGCAATTCTCAGTTCACTTGGACAATGTTGTCAACAAGGCCTTCCAAATGCTTGGTTTCATTAAAAGATGTACCCAAGACTTCAATGACATTCAAACTTTAAAAACCCTTTACTGTTCCCTTGTACGTCCACATATAAAGTATGCATCTTCTGTCGGGTCCCCCTTTTATGGGGTATATTTTGATGCTCTTAAATCTGTTGAGCACAAGTTTCTAAAGCAAGTGGCCTACAAGCTAAACATACTGGATAATTATCAGGATTCTGAAATACTCAACCAGCTTAATATGGTCCCCATCGCGGTTCGTCACAGGGAAGGGATCTTTATATTATCATTCATGGAAGGGTATTGGCCCCTGAATTCCTTGAAAAAATTAATATTCATGTTCCACTGAGAACTACAAGAGCCACGTACAGTTTCCACTATCCTGTTCATCGAACTAACTATGGCCAAAACAACTTTATCTCAAGAGCTACCAGACTAGCCAATGAACATCTCAATATAGATTTCTTTGGATCTTATAATTCATTCCTGAGTCAGGTGTGTGTTAGTTTTTGAGTGGTGGTTGAGTGGGGGGTAATTATGTAAAATTAGGTAGTATACTGTTATCTTTATATTAATCATCTTTATATTAATTAGAATTTATTTTAATAAAAGGTTTAACAATCTTGTAATTGGGCTTTGCCCGTTGAAAAATAAAAATAAAAATAAATAAATAAATATTTGGTCTATGCCGATAATCTAGGTACTATTGACGCATTGGGAGTCAACATAACTCGGACAATTGCGAACATAAACCCCCAATTGCTTGAAAAAAATGGACTGAAATTGGACTGATAGAATGCACTTTGTCACAAGTGGTCGCGGTGGACATTTGTCCAAAATGTTTATCAAACTATAATGTCACTGAATGTTATTTCACATAAAATAAATAGTTTCAGGGCATCTAATTTGCTTGTTGTTTTATTTGAACTTAAAGTTGGGACGCACTATAAAAATCATCCTAGATTAACCATCACTAAAGATTAGGTATCAGGTGAAGTTACTACAAATTTATAAAACTCTTTTCAGTTAACAAAAAATTCAATAAATTTCTTTTCTCTTTCATGTGATCTTATATTTTTGTATAAAACTTTAAGCTGTTAAAAAAATTCCACGATATTGTATCTCGTGTTTTAGAGCTCGCTGCATAAGTGTTTTGTATAATTCTGCATATTTAAAGATGGGCCACTTCAAACAATTATCGAGATGCTCGAGGAATTTTTCCACAAAATGTCTTTACTTTCTGACTTTTTTACTTCCAAACTGGCGACTATTACAGATTGTATGCTTTACACATATCATAAATCACTTTGCTCAGGTAGTTCAACAAATAAGAAAATAGCTTCGGTAGGTACAAAGACACTTTATATTTTCCCAGGCATTCAAACGCCACTCAGCGAAGACTTACGATTCAATACAAAGCAAGAATATCAGTTAAGCCACTAGTCGGTTAAAATTTTATTATTCGAGCATTCGCGGCAGGTAGGGCATAGGCATGCAGTAATTGACATGAGATATCTGCTACTATTAGAAGCTGGAGCTCTACCACCACCAAACAATGTATGGAAAACACGAATTCGTTGGTCAACATTTAGTTGTTTAAAAAATATATATTTCGTTTCATATAACTAAAAATTATAGCGATTTCGATACGATAAGAAATTAAAAGTTATTGGTAATCTCGATTTTAGGACCTTTGATGTCAAATGAAAATTTTATCTTGAGTTTTTCATTCAATCACCAAATCGCATTGAAATTACCCGACGTGCGATAAGTCTGTATTTTTTTTTATATAAAAGTTATTTTTATTTTAGAAGTATTCTGATGATGGTTCGTTGTAGAATCGAAACGTAAATAAAACAATAATAATAATACTAAACGGTCACGAAAATATATGTAATAAAAAAAAAAAATATATATATATATATATATATATATATATATATATATATATATATATATATATATATATATATATATATATATATATATGCTCAAAAGATAGCGTAGTGGGGCCGTGGAGATATTTGAAAAACAGAAATTTTTCATCCGTACTTCCACGTACCTCTGCTCGTCTCAAATCAGTCGCCGTCACCATGCCGAGACAAGTACCTCCCAGGACCGGTTTCTAACCTCACAGCCGTCATCAGCTGGGCTCGAGCTCAACGCAGTGAGACAGCTGAAACGAAACGAACAGAGCAAGACCAAGTCAACTGGTCATATCGATGGCGGGTCGCAATCTCAATGAAACTCGCGCCATCCTACGGTGAATGTTCGCGGCAACGATAGACGTGATGCACTTTAATCTCCATACTTTAATATACTTTATATCTCCAGGATTAAATCATCTCCTGATGATGCTAACATGGTTAGCGAAACGTGCGTCGAGCAGTTCAAAAAAGCGTTTTGGTGTTTAGTGGTAAATCTCTTCAAGTTTAGGTTCACACTGCTTGCATAAGATGTGAGTTTAAGTTCATGTATATGGACCGTTTTTTTTATACGCACCAAGCGGAATACCATGTGTATCAATTTGATACACATGGCCTCAGGCTTCGAAGTTTTTGAAATTTTTATTAGCAGGGCAATGTATCAAATTGATACATCCGCTATTTTGTTGACTGGGAGTAATAAAATTTTTATTTAATAAATAATTACGGTCATTTGGTGGGCTAAACTGTATAAAAAATAAAAAAAGAGCATATGGCCTGGAAGCATGAAATTTGAAAAATAACCGTGACCAGAGAGTGTAGACTACTAAAATCGGCCTGGCAGTCAACGTGATAAATTCTAGAAGTTACGTTCTAGAATGACTTAAACCTCGTATCGTTCATAACTCTGATCCGATATAACTCTGGCCTCATAACGGTAGAAACACCAATATTCAATATTCTTACTATTTCATGAAAACTTTACCATCCTTCTATGATATCAATAGCTCGTTCCATTTCCAATTTGAATTATTGTCTAAAACAACATGGAGTACTAACTCATGTTATTTCAGCATTTTTAACGACCCATAAAAAGTGCGTCATTTAATACATGTACAAATTTTTGACCGTTTACTTATAACTTCTATATCATCTATCACTATCATTACTCTAGAATACCGCTGAACAAGAAAATTTATCTGATGTATAGAAAACGCACAGAAATTCCCGAACAAACCAACATTTGTTATTCTTAATGAGTGCTAGAAGAAACATCAACAGTCAATCAGAAGAGGAAACCATCTCATTCGACAGCGGCAATAAAACAAATTTCTAATTATCAACAAAGTAGCGTTGTTTGTTTACAAGAACCATACCCATCCTGTTTAATGAATATTAAAATAACCAATAAAACAATAGGTGTTACTAATTTTACTTTCTAAGCGTTTACCATCGGCCATTGCATTAAAGCTAATCGTTTTGGGCGTGTCTATCATAAAACGTTAGATAAATATACCATAAATAATATATTGCTCTAGGCCATTTTTACTACAACTTATAATTTTCCTTTCGGAATTTACCTTTCGGTATCGATATTTTATTAACTTTAACGAAAGATCGGAAGACCAAAGTAAATTCGATTTTTTGTGTGTAATGAATACTATTAATTTTAATTTATTGGTTGTTCAAGAAGTTTGTTGAAGGATTTTCCATTAGTTGTTCTTGTAAACATTGTTCAAACAATAAACAAGATTTATGTCGTTTATGGAGAAGGTTCCACTGTGGAGACTACCATACAAAAATAGCTTGATTGGTTAAGAGTGAAGACTTTAATCTGGAGGACCGTCATCGTTCTGATTACTTTAAGGATTGATGTCGAGGAAATAAAGGCCATAACAGCCGATCGATCCACACACCATGATCTGTGAAATAACGGATAAGTTAGTTAGCGAAATGTACTGGACCGAATCTCCACGTGAGATCTTTCTATACCTATACAACTATAACATTTCTAAAACGGATAGTAACTAATGATGAAAATGGATTATATGCAATAATATGCAACAATAATATAAAACAATCATGCGGATTACCGGGGTCTGCAGCTTTAAGTACACCGAAAGATGGCCTTCATCCGAAAAAAGTATTGCTTTGCACTTGGTGGAATGGGAAGCATTCCATCCAACCAAACCATCAACACTGATCTCCACCGTTCACAATTGTGGTAGATCGGCTGAAGGTAGCAATTAAAGTAAAGGGCTTAGAATTAGCAAACAATAAAAATCTTGTATTTCCTCACAACAATGCACGACCACACGTTTTAGTTAGGAACCAGCAAAAATGTGCAACACATTTTTATGTGACGTGTTTTTTATTTTTATTTATTTTATTTATGTGTGAGTAACATTACAGCGATGGCAGACATTCGCCGAAGGTATTTGGGTCGTAGGTCACGGATGGATTGCTGAGGCATGCCGATAGGGCGCCACCCAGTTCTTCAGAATTGCTAAAGATAACAATAAACATTAAAACTAGGAAAGGTTTATGTTTGTCAAAAAAGACTCAAGAGCACTATTAGATATTTAATAAGTACAAGCACAATTTCAGAGAACAATATACAGAACAAAATAAACTTTAGACATTCTAATTATATAAGAGCTCTTGTCTAACTTACAAAATAATATAAATTAGATTGTCTTAAACTAAATTAATTCCAATCACATCAATCCAGATTACCCTAATCCAAATTAAATCAAATCAAAGTAAATTAAATCAAGTCGAATCAAGTTCAATCAAGTTCAATCAAGTTAAATCAAGTTATATCAAATTAAACCAAATTGTTTAACGTTATTAAAAGTGGTAGTGAGATAATGATTGAGCAATCAATGTTGCATATTTATGAAAATACTAATAAAATAATAAAATAATATCTGGCCTTATCCTTTTGTGGTGCTGCTCGATCATTCAGCCTCTGGACTGTCTAGTTACTAAGATATTCGATTACTATGAAGTTCTGTGTCCAGAACCCGGGGATCCTAAAAGGTCTGGAGTCTACATTGACCGGATTCTGTAATTAGCGGGCCCCAAAATAACCGGTTTACGAAAGGCGTCGACTTGCTAGATCTATGCCCGTCTTGTCAGTTCGAGGTGAGATGTTCGATTCCCTCGGTCTTGTTCCCGATGATCTTAAGAAATTTGTTTTCCTGTCATTTCCTTTTTCGTGATATTGGTGAACAATTTGCGTTTGATTGATATATGGTGCAAACGTGCAAGTTTTATTATGGATAAATACAGATTAAAAAGAAGAAGGGAAATTGTTACCATATACATTTAAAAAATAATTCAACTATTAGAACTCAATAATTTTTATGTGTATAATTTATTTTATTTTTCAACGTAATCACCTTTCAGTTCGATACATTTCTTCTTTTGTCGCCTCTCTTTTCTGTCTTTTGAACACCTCTTACGGGTGCTCTAACCCTTCAAAATAAGTATTTGTTGACTGTTAGAGACTGTTCTTTGGTCTCTTGTATGCTGTGATGAATCCATGTTTCATCAACAGTTATGAACCGACGACAAAAATTATTCGGATTGCATTTTAACATCGCTAAACGTTCTTTTGAAGTTGACACTCGTGTGTGTTTGTCAATAGAGAGCAATCACGGCACCCATCTTGCGGAAAGCTTTTTCATATCAAAATGAGTTGTTAAAATATTCTGCACCCATTCAATTAAGGTACTCACAGTCTCAGCAATCTAATGCACTTTCACTATCTAGTCGTTTATCTCGATATCGTGGATTTTTTCGATCATTTCTGAAGTAGTAACGTCATTTGAACGACCTGAACGATCTTCATCAAAAATGCTTGTACAGCTACGTTTAAATTAAGCTGTCTAATATTTTATGGTTGATAACGAAGGTGTAAAGTATCCATAAACTTCGCTGAACTCCATTTTAATCTCATTATTTGTTTTCTTTTTTTTGCACTAAACTTGACAGTACTTCCGTGAAAACATTTTAACATAATGATGTCACAAACCTGGCAGCGAATCATAGTGCTTTCGTAGTCAGGTGATTTTATTTTATATCTTATAAATTTGAATTAATTTATAATTAATTGGAAACAATTGTTTAAATGTTTTTTTCACCGATTGTCAATATTTAAAATAAAGTATAAAATCGATTAATTTTAATTGGGGCTAACCGCCGCATCAGAGTCCCAAAAACAGTGCGAAGCACTCCAAATATAGCACAACTGTCTTTAGAAACGTCGATGACGTGATGCATAATTGGCAATTTATGTAGCAGGGCTCCATGCAACTTATGCCCAATTTGGAGAAGTGACTTGCATATGTTTGCATATATGGCTTAAATTATTGAAGATCTGTTGCGTACAGACAATAATAAGTGATCAAATACTGTAATATATCACATCTCCTGATTGACGGATACAGATTATTTTTTATGGGAATTTTTGAAGAAAAAAAACATAAATAATCCCTAAACCATTCAGCATATCAATATCCATGCACACTAGATATGTTGCCAAAAGTTATGGAAAATGTGTAAAAAAGACCACAAAGTTACATTGTTGCTAATGGCTCATATTTGATTTACATAATTTTCAACAATTAATTATAACAATATATAAAACGAATTAATTAAACTTACAGAAAAAAATATGTCTGCTTTATTTTAAATGGTATTAATAATTAAAATAGTAGCGTGATGCTAATCAATCACCTTGCCGGATTTTTATATTTTATTATTAGTAACTGTCGTGTAGTAATAATTCCTCCAAGCTTCGAAGTTGTTTGCTATGGCTCGTTGCATCGATCTCAAAATATTTTGTGCTCCACGATCCATTTCACCTAATGCAACTATCCATTTCGAAAAATTAGTAGTTTCAAAGACGTTTTCGTAATGAATATGCAAGTACTTAAATTGACTTCCATCATTAATTTTCTTTTGCGAGATTAAACGCTGAAGTGCAAACATCTGGTAAGTGCAAATGGTTTCCTACGGTTGTATCCGATAACAAATCATATGTGGCATATTCGTTCTGTTAAATATCATCCCCATATACGCAATATATATTTTTTTTGATTTACACAGCCCGTTTAATGTTTACCAAATAAGAAAGTAATATAGTTGCTGCTATCATGGAACGAAATAAGGTACTTTATAGTTATATCTTGTTTTATTATTTTTTCTTGGTAATAACATAATTATGTCAAATCATGTATAAGACATGTATCCTTATGTCTTCTGATATAAGGATATCAAAATATACTAAATGTGACGTGAATATTTCAAAACATGTTATGATGTGAATAATTAGTGTCAGTAATTTCAACTTTAACATTAAACGACAACATGAGAGTTGCTATTTATGTATCCGGAATTGGCAACAATGATGTTGCCAAGCGCCATCTGACATATACATCGTAAAGTGGAACATTGTTGACTGTATACGTACTCAGAACGCTTTATCATGCGGGCGCTATTTGTGTTGTTTAGTGACTTAAAAATTTCATCGCACTCAGAAAATTAAATTACTACGACTTTCGACGTGATTATCTCAACAACAGTGAACGAATTCATCGTTCAATGAATCCAATTGTAGTTGACGTTTTCTCACGGCCGAATTTATAGAAAGTCGTCCAAAATCGGTTGTTGTGACAGAAAACATCGATACTGTGCGCGAACTGATAAAGTAAGATCGTCATGTGACATATCATGAGATTCACACACCCCTGGACATTAGTACGACAAGTATATATAAGATTTTACAAGAACATATAGCCGTGAAAAATTTGTGTGCGTTGGATTTCGTATAATTTGACAATTGTTTAAAAAAGGCTCGTGTCGATTGGTGCAAAGAAATGCTCAAAAAATATAATGGTGCATCAAACACCGTGAATAAATCTACATAGGTGACGAATCTTGTATCTATGCGTATAAGCCTAAAAGTAAACAGCAGTATGAGTTTTTCAAAATGAGCCAAACCGAACAAACGTTGTTCGCACAAGAAGCACTTCGAAGCAAATTGTCGCCTGTTTTATGGGATAAATGGGCATGTAGGTACAGTGCCACCAGATAATAGTAGAGTGGTCAATTCTGAATGGTACACAACCATTTCTTTGCAAGAAGTTTTTGAACAAATAAAAAGAAAAACAACCATCGACGCAGGATCATTCTCCACCAGGAGAACGCGAGTTCTCTCACATCGGCCCGAATAACTCAATATCTGACCGGTCAAAACATCGAATCGACAGGTCCTCCGCTGTACAGTCCTGATTTGGCACCCAATGATTTCTTTTTATTCCCGTCGGTGAAGAATAAACTACGTGGTTAACGATTTTCTACGCCAGAAGAAGCGGTTGATGCGTTCAAAATGCATGTTTTGGAGATACCTCAATCGAAATGGAAAAAGTGCTATAAAAATTGATTCGAACGTATGCAAAAGTATATTGATCATCACGGAGAATATTTGTAAAACAATAAAACCATCTTCAATGATAAATATTTGTTTTTATTTATTATTCCGGATACATAAATAGCAGCCCTTGCAGTCTGAAAATATTCCTTTTTTTTATTACAAAACTAACCAAATTTATACTGAAACGTATGGGATGAATGGCTAAAAAATATTACATTTTATATTGAAATAATACCAATGCATCAGTTGGATCAGTTGGATGAACTAGTTGATGTTCATCCAACTTAAATTAAGAACTGCCAAAGCAGTTTTCCATGGAATCAGAACAAATATCTGAAGGAGTATGCAAAAAAAAAGGAAAATAGAAAAGTTTACCTACTATCCAAAAAGTAAAGAAAATGGTATATTTCTATTCTAAATAAAACAAAACATTTAAAATATTTACTGTTTTTCAGGATTTTGGTACATCTCATCTATTAATTGAACATATTCATTTGATAGGATATGTTTAAACGTAGGTTAAAATTTTATTATAGGTATTAAAGACTGACACTAGGCTGACAGTGGTTCCAGGACATGTTGTGGTACATAGTGGTTTTCTAGTGGGTAGACCTTAACAGAAGGGTCCCACACTTCGACTATAAAAGTTTTCCACTCAAAAAGGTGCCTTGTCTTATTTAAAAAATCTCTAGCTGGTCATGCATTAGAGTTAGTTGGTAGCCAGATTTATTTATATTTGTAAATATTAGTAAGAGTCTAGTATGGTGGTTTGTAAAACATGTAAGGCGAAAAATCGCCATTGTTTTAAAAATACTGAAAAACTTAATTAAAGCAATAATGTAGTATGGGTGGATTTTTTTGAAAATATTGTTAATAGAGTTTAGTGTGATGGTTTGAAGAATTGGTGTGGTTTTAAAAATATTGCAAACTTCAATGAAAGCAATCAAACAAATATGTATACAATTTTGGATAGTAATTGTTTTTATTCTGAATTGATTATTAATGTAGTTTACATATTATAATTTACTGTAATATACTATCGTAGTTGGGGGAAGTTTTATTAAGTTACAGTATATTTTTTATTGAAATAAGATTGGCGGTTTAAACAGTATGTTTTTGTTTTTCTGATTATGATTTGTATTGTTTTTTCGCTCAAAAAATAATTACAGAACTAGAAAATATGTTTTGGTTATTCAATATTTAACATTTTTCATTATTTTTGAAAACCAATATTACAAATATATACAAAAGATTACTATTTATAACATTATATATTTTTTTTTATTTGAGTATTTATTTTCTGCTGAAGCTGTACAATCGTGACATTGAGTGTCTTGAACTTTCCTTAATTTTTTATTAATAATCAAGGTAACTGTATAAGCGTTACTCCGAACTTTATGTTCTAGATATACATGTCCTTTTACAGTGCAAATACTATTTTTGGGGTTAAGTTGAACAACACCTATAGCCTTGTCACTGTAACTTTCTCGTGACACCCTAGAAATAGTTTAATATATTTAATAGAAATATTTTGTTTCTTATTTACATTTACATTATTATTATTTTTTAAAAAACTTACATCGATGCTTTAGCACCTCGAACTTCAGCTGAATTGAACCGAATGTCATTTTTCAGACAATCTATGCCTATAAAAATATCCACAGCAGGTATATTATCAGAATTAGCCTTTATGCACCCTTTGTTACACATTACTTAACTAAATTAGTAATATACAATATTTTATTTTGCACTTAACCAACAATAATTTTGACAGTATATATACGAACGGAAGCCGTTGACAGTACTGACGTGAAAACACTTTAGTATTCTATTTTGTTAGCCTGGTTTTTAATTTAGCCTTTTGTCCCTTACTTATTTGGTATTATTTTGATCCACGATGGGGTTTCTAAGATTTTTTGGGGGTCTCTAGTTGACCCATGATACTTTAGTATTCTGACGTCACTAACATAGCAGCCAATCGCGGTGCGTTCGTAGTCACGTGATTTATTAATCTATAATTAAGTTTTTAGGAAATTTTTCGCGATTATCAATATTATTTATGATAAAGTTTTAAAATAAACTAAAAAAATCGATAATTATTTTTTATTCAAAAACCCAATTGAATACAATACAATCAAATAATTCCCTGATCGCCGCGAGCTTATCAATTTTTTCTCTTTCCTCACGACTGTTCTTATATTCAAAACGAATAAGAGATTGCAAAAAACTAAACCAAAAAAACGACATGGTAAACCCAAAGTTTTCCATCGAATTTCCATCAGTTTTGAATAAATCATCGGCTTTAACATGGTTACTTTTTCTAATAGCTACGACATACAAGTAATGCTTTTATTTCTGGAATATTAGTTGGCTTATAATTTCGTTCTCGGGTAAAATTTTCTTTACTTTTTTCTATAGATTTGTTCGTATTGTCAATAATTATTTGTATAATATTTTCGCTAAATAATAATTCTCTTATAGCAACGGGTTTTTGATAGGTCTTTCGTTATTATTTATGCCTGGAAGATGTTTGATAATGTTAATAGGTCTTGTTCTACCGTTGCTTTTCTGTATAACATGCTTTTCCCATTTAGTTTTACTATATTTTCCCAGAAAATACGGCATCTCTGGTATATCGATATCGGTGTACTTTCCAGCACCAGTTCGCTTTCACTATCTTCTCTGGCTTCTAGTACGTCTTCATCCTCTTCAGCTTCATCATCAAATTCAGAAAAAACTTCTTCCATTAACACTAACAGTCGCTGCTGCTCTCGTCCGTAGGCCATTACTAAGAAAAAACAAAACATAAAAAACAGACCCAGAATACTCAACAAAAATGTACCTCTATTCACAAAGTTGTGTTAATCGTTGTAGTGGCGTCGGTGTCTAAGAACGTAAACGAAAAGAACAAGTGCACTATTTAAGATATTCGTACTGTAACTGACGCGGAGTATCCTCATGCGTTTATTTGAAAGGTACATGAGCTCACGCCGCTTCAGTTGGTCGCCCACACTTTTTGTTTCAACATTTTGGTCAGATCGGTTTATGAGACCGCACACTACTAACAAAAGGTTAAGAATAGTCCTCACTTGGCTTTGTGAATTTGTGTAACAGTTGCATAGTAAATTTACAAAATTTGAAGATTCCAATAGTTTAGTTGTTTCACAAAAGAGAAACGAAGCACAATTCATAGCTTGCGGCTCTTGTTGGAACGCCTTTTATAAATAAACCAACGTATTATAAGTCCTGATTTCAATATTTTAAAAGAAAATATCAAGGTTTGTTACACAGCCATTTGTTTCATTGTTTCACTGTCAATATAAATCTTGTCTATATGATATAATTACGTAATTTATAATAAAATAGAAACAATAATTATTCAGGAACGAACAATTTAGTTTATGATTTATGTCGCACCTATATAATATTTTATGAAAATTTTGCGTTATTTGTTCAGTTTTATTTATTGTGGCTGCCTAAAATGCATTTGTTTGCAATAAATTATTGGAAACGTGTTTCTCATTTGAAATTAAAATCAGGGATGTTGAAGAGAAAATTGAGGAAATACAAGTCCAACAGAACGTTAGTATGTAATAAATTATCATATTGTTACGGAAGGACAAGAAACATGTCATGCAACAAAATAAACATAAAAGGGAATGTAAAACGCTTACTTTATAAAGTAGAATTCGGTTATGTTATTCGCGTTTTCGGTATTTGCGGATTAAAACATTGTGACCTCTTCTTTATTCGCGGATTCAAAAATAATGATATATATTCTATTTTTTAAATAATGTGTGTTTATTTACCACTCATGTGACTACTAGTCAGTTCTACTTTTCAATAGTTGCTGGTTTATCAACATAGACCATTGAATATAAAACGAACAGGAAGGAGCCATCCCTACCTTTGTGCACATATAAATGGAGACGGAAACAGTCATATTAAAACACCACATATGACTCACTGTTTTGGAATTTTGGTAGTTGGTGTCAACAACTTAGAAGTTTAATAAGTACCGAATAAGTGTACTGGAATACTATTTTTGTGTGTTCTATTGTAAGTACATTCAATACTTATTATATTGACAATAAAAGCAATAATATCGGAAGTAAAGTAAACACAAAATATGGTTAGTTGTGCGTCTTGTGATTGTTTCTTGATACGATAAGGGTAAGGGCTATTCATTGTAAATTTATCAATTATTTAAAAATAAAAACGTATTTTGTTTGAATGAAATTTTAAGGTTATGAAGCCAACATATCGCCTGGTATGCATAGACGTAGTCAAATTGATTTGGGTAAAATAATATAATTATAATGTTATTCAAGATAGTGATTATCTTTATCTTAAAACTTAATTTTTTAACGCATGTTCCAAAATGTTTAGTTTTCTGAGTTACATATAATATATAAAACATGTTACTGATATGATACATATAAAACATGTTACTTTACTGATATAAAGCACCTATAAAATATAACTAAAAATACAAAGTGTTACCTTTTTTATA
The DNA here is from genome assembly GCA_031761425.1 of Cosmopolites sordidus. NCBI lineage: Eukaryota > Metazoa > Arthropoda > Insecta > Coleoptera > Curculionidae > Cosmopolites > Cosmopolites sordidus. The sequence goes on from JARFXV010000024.1 coordinate 2,721,189, forward strand.
GTCCTTTTTTTTGAGAAATTATTGTACTAATAAATGTAAATGTTACTTCCATTTTGATTTGGCTTTCATATTATTAAATCAGTTTATCTTTTTTCATGATTTCCCAAAGATCCAAATAGTAGAACACAGTGTATTAATTTTAGTAAAAAGCCAGACTTTATTCCAAACCACAGTAGAATTTTATGTTCCCATCATTTTGCTGAGGATTGTTTTGATTGAACATCTAAGGTAAAGGTGAAACTACTACCAAATTTTCTACCTACTTTTACCTACTTTTCCAACAATTGAAGTTGACTGTTTAAAATATGTAATTTTTTTATTTTATTATTTTGATAAACATCTTAGCTCAATTTTTCTATTGGAACCTTCGGTGTGAAACACTAAACAATAAAACTAAAACTTAGTGGTAAAAGAGTTATACCACTAAACACCAAATCACTTTTTAAAACTTCTCTACGCACGTTTCGCTAACCACGTTAGCATCATCAGGAGATGATTTAATCTAATCTAAATCTAAATCTGATCTAAATCTAACATGGTTGGCGAAACGTGCATCAAGAAATTTCAAAAAGTGCTTTGCTGTTTAGTGGTAAATCTCTCTGAGTTTAATATTTCATAGCATTTACTCTTGAAAGTTAACTTTTTTCGGTTGTTGTAAAAAATGAGTTTTTACTCGAGTTTATATCTAATACTTTAATATATTTATTGACTATTTACACTTCAAGAATTAATTATATTTGTAAAAATGCTGCAGTAGATGAAAAAATTCGTCGGACAAATATAAAGTTAATTTTGTTTAAGGGATATTAAACACTAAATAAGTAAATACAGAAAGGATATATATATATATATATATATATATATATATATATATATATATATATATATATATATATATATATATATATATATATATAAAGGGTGTTAGGTAAACATGCGGCAAAAACTAAAGGGGTTATTCCGCCTCTTAAATGTTGACAATCGACTTATTCCATTTGAAACACAAGTACGACTATTAGTTACATCTTTAGATGTAATTCACTCATGAACTATCCCATCTTTAGGAGTTAAAATTGATGCTACACCAGGGCGCCTAAATCAAATTAAATTTTTAATCAATCGACCAGGTTTATTTTTCGGTCAATGCTCAGAAATTTGTGGAGCCAATCATAGCTTCATACCAATTGTTATTGAAAGTATTTCTACTAACTCATTCTTAAACTGAATTAATTATGTATAATTATTATTCTAAGAATATTTTGTTGTATGATGATTTTTGAAAGAACCCTTTGTTTCGAAGATACAGGATGAACAAAATTTACGACATTAACAACATTTTATTATCAAAAAGTACATGTAAAATGTACATGCTCAATCTACAGTAAATGATCGAAATGACTTCTTCCAGCCTTGATACATGCATTCAATCTTCTCGTAATTGACTGCCGAACTCTTTCAAACACACCAGGGTCGTTTGTAATTGAGTTACACCCAGCAATTATCCGATTTCGCCAATCATCCAAATTCTTCAATGGAGTAACGTAAACTAATGACTTCAGATATACCCAGAAGAAATAATCCAGGGGGTTTAAGTCCGGGGATCGAGCAGGCCATGCGTGTGGCCCACTTCGACCAATCCAGCGATATCCGGATGTTGCTGTTAAAAAATCACGAGCAACCACACTGAAATGTGGTGGCGCACCATCGTGCATAAACCACATTTCATGCCTTGTTGCCAATGGTACATCTTCCAGAAACTCAGGCAGCGTTGCTTCCAAGAAGTTGCGATACACCTCGCCAGTAAGTTTTTGTGATAGAAATACCGGTCCAATTAGATAGTCACCTACAATTCCAACCCAAACATTCAACGAGAACTGATGTTGAAAATTATCTTCGCATACCTCATGCGGATTTTCATCTGCCCATACATGGTTATTATGAAAGTTCCTTATTGCGTTTCTTGCGAAAGTGGCTTCATCGGAGAAATTAATTTATGTCAGGAATAGAGGGATGCGAAGTAAAGTTGGCAATATCCATTGACATAATGCAATACGTGGAGGCAAATCAACAGGTAGTATTGCCTAAACGCGTTGAATGTGATATGGATACAACAAATTATCCTTAAGAATTTTCCAAACTGTCCAGTGACACACATTTAAAGTATTTGCAATTTTTCGCGTAAAACTACCAGGCTCTTCGGCTAACATGTCCAGCACATTCTGTTTCAGTTGTACCGTTCTTACAGTCAGTAATCTTCCTGACCCTGCAGTTCGTTTCAATGTGCCTGTTTCACGAAGACGTCGATGAATGTTTTCGAAGATTTTTCGGTCGGGGACATTACGGGCTGAAAATCGTTCACTGTACAATCGCCTAGCTTGTAATGCGTTGCCATCAGCAAGTCCATACATGAGGTGCATGTCAGTCATCTCGGCGTTTGTATACATTATGATAGAGGACTTCACTCACTATTTAAGACACGTTAAACAGCCAAACGTCACTCAATATATGTAAACAAATGCGACCGATGAAATCCACTTTATAGATAAAACAGCCATTCCAAGTGATCGAGGTCGAAAAAAAAAATTGTACTTGATAAACTCATTGACGTACATCCTACTTTTATTTACATTAATGATTTCAACAAATATCGAATATGGTTGTCGCAAATTTTCTTTGCCCTGTATCTTCGACAAAAAGGGGTTTTTCAAAAATCATCATAGGACAAAATATTCTTAGAATAGGACAAGGAATAACCCTTTGCATTTTTACCGCATGTTTACCTAACACCCTATATACCATATATAATATATATATATATATATATATATATATATATATATATATATATATATATATATATATATATATATATATATATATATACATATATATATATATATATATATATATATATATATATATATATATATATATATATATATATATATATATATATACATATATATATATATATATATATATATATATATATATATATATATATATATATATATACATATATATATATATATATATATATATATATATATATATATATATAAATATATATATATATATATATATATATATATATATATATATATATATATATATATATATATGGTTGTCGCAAATTTTCTTTACCCTGTATCTTCGAAAATCGAAAATCGAAACGAAATCTGCCTAATCGAATCGAATCGAAAATCTGCCTAATTTAAATATGAACATCAACTTGATGCAAGATGCAACTGTTTACCTAACCAATTTTTGGAAATGATATGATTTTATGACAGGAGATTCCAATTTATTAATAACTTTTTGTCATATTGGCTACATAAAACTCTTTGAAAAAATAGATTTTTTTTAATTCATTTAAGTTTTTACATTTCTCTACCGTATCTAGTAATTCTTCATTAATTTAATACGTTAACGATAATTATACAATAATTTATTGTTTTAAACAACTGCAAACTTTTATCAGTTTCTTGTTTTTATTCATACTGCCCTACGCTACTGCCAAACCGGAAACAGTAGTCGGCCATATGTAGCTACCATTCCAGTCCCACTTAGCGAATCATATGCTTTTTCCTGTAGTTTTATATCCAAAGGCATAGACCAAAGATTTAACATAACCACAAAGAAAATAATCTAAAGTTTTTCGAAATATTTTTTTTATTAAATTGTTCGCTCAATAAATCGATTGTTGCGTTGCCTGCTGAAATGGCTGTAGGAATATGGAGCCAGAGCCTCATCTCCTCCAGATTAATACGAGGGTTGCTATTTATGTATCCCGAATTGCCATGTGACGTATACATCGTAAGGGTTGAAATTGTGGCTGTATATGTACTCAGAACGTTTTGTCATTCGGAGGGTATTTGTGTTGTTTAGTGACTTGAACGTTTCATCTCAGTCAAAAAATTGATTAACTCGTAAGAATTTTCGTGCAATGATTTACTACGACTTCCAACGTGTATTATCTCAACAATAGTGCATCGATCTACTCAGTTCGACTCTCGGCGATGAAGCACCATCTAAAATCACTGTATATCACTGGTTCAATTCAATCGTGGCCAGTGTTCACTTACGCACGAATTTAACGAATGTCGTCCAAAATCAGTTGTTATTCCAGAAAACATCGATATTGTGCGCGAACTGATATGAAAATTACAGTAATTAATTACTGAAATTACGTGAGATATCGTGAGAACCTTTAGCCATAAAAAAGATTTGTGAGCGTTGCATTTCACATAATTTGATGCTCAAAAAAAGGCTGATCCCTCAGAAAAAGGCTAGAGTTGATTGATGTAAAGAAATGCTGAAAAAATACAATCGTGGTGGTATCGTGTATACCATTTACGCAGGTGACTGAATGGATTTATGCGTATGAGCCCGAAAGTAAACAGCAGTCGTTTGTATGGGTCTGTAAATGAGCCAAATCCAACAAAGGTTGTTTATGCAAGAAGAACTTCAAAGCGACCTAGGATTATTCTTCACCATGATAACGCGAGCTCTCACACATCGGACCGAACAACTCAATATTTGACCAGTCAAAACATCGAATTGTTGGATCATCCGCGGTAGAGTCCTGATTTAACACCGTGATTTTGTCCGTAAAAATTATCTACATGGTCAACGATTTTTGACGCCAGAAGAAGCGGTTGATGCATTCAAAATGCATGTTTTTGAGATGTCTAAATCGGACCGCAAAAAACCTTATGAAAATTGGTTCAAACGTATGCAAAAGTGTGTCGATCATCGCGGAGAATATTTTTAAAAACAATAAAATCATTTCAATGATAAATATTTGTTTTTATTTATTATTCAAAAATACATAAATAGCAACCCTCTTACCATTTAAATTCGGAATTAAATATTCACTGATAATAGGTCTGTAAGCATCCCCAATAGCGAATTGATAGATTTGTATGTTCATCAACAACGCGACGATATTTTCATGGGAATGCACAGTTTTTTTTGTTGTTTTAGTTTTAATATCGAGCAGTGTGAAATACGTTCGGAATTTGTCGATAATCATCATCATTATCAGCCCGTGTCGATCCACTGCAGGATGAAGGTCTTTTCAGCATGTTTCCAACTTTCACGGTCCTGGGCTTTCCTCTGCCACTCGGGTCCCGTATACTTAACGAGGTTATGGTATCCACTCTAGGATTGCACTGGTTCACCTGTCGTCCCATCGTCCCTGCCATCTTCATTTCAATTGCTTTACTCTTCCACTGGCGTCACACACTTTCGTTTGTTCCCTGATCCATGCGCAGGGCTTTCTGTCTCGTCTTGTAATACCAAACATATATCTTTCCATTCCCTTCTGTGTTACCCGAAGTTTTTGAATTGATTGCGATGTGAGTGTCCAATATATATATATATATATATATATATATATATATATATATATATATATATATATATATATATATATATATATATATATATATATATATATGTCTTGTTGAAAGTTATGTAAAAGATATACTGATGTTAATCAAAAATTAACAGAAAATAAGAGAAAGGTTTTATGAAGCCAAGCCAAGAATGCTAAATCAAAATATACTAAAATATAGTTTCTTTTAGTGTAAAAATTTACTACCGTAAATTGTTTTATGTTTATCTTTGTACATAGAAACACTTCAATCAATTTTTTTTTTGAAAACCATTATTGTGTCAACCCCAAAACTCGAAAAAAAATCAATTATCTGCTTTAGAATATATAAAAATCGCTAAATCCGTAAAACGGTTTGACAAGGTTCCTTATAAAACCAGAGTCAATTACATATTAAGACCGAAAACCCATTCGAAAATAAATTACAACTGAAGTTTTCCACTTTCAAAAATCGATACTAAAATTAAACTTACATTAAAATCCATTTTATGGGTCTCATTTTATTAGCGGTGGATTTTACGACTGCTTACCGAACGATAACTTAATATTCGAGAATCCGTAAATGCGTTTGCTGAGAGCTTTCGTCACTTCTTTGCCAAAGTTCTCATGTTCCCTGACTATATAACTCAAATTCTCTTTTCACCTCCTTAGTCAGCTTTTATAATACTCTTTTATTTTGCATTTTTACTAATTATAATTTGCAAATGACATAGAAAAAAATTACAAATAACATTGAACGCAATCTCTATGGGGCTAAGAAGAAATTACAGAAAAAGCTGAAAAAACAGAACGAAACCTGTAAACAAGTTAGTTCAAACTAAACAAAAAATCACTGAACGAGTGTGAAACATTTTAAAAACTTTTACAATTATACCGGACTTGAAGAGAACCAAATCAAAATAACAAATGACGATACATCAGAAATAGCAACAATCGCAGAAGATAAAGTTGAGCAAAGAATAAAAAACTGAAAAACAGAAAAGCTTCAAAAGCAGATGGGATTCATAATGAACTCTTAAATACGGTACCGAAGAACTAAAAATTTACTGGAGAAATAACTAGAGAAATTAAGAAAACAGTTCAACAATATATATATATATATATATATATATATATATATATATATATATATATATATATATATATATATATATATATATATATATATATATATGGGCAATGCCTTGTTTAAAGTTATGTAGAAGATATACTGATAATCAAAAGTAAACAAAAAATAAGAGAAAGGTTTTGTAAAACCAAGCCAAGAATGGCAAACCAGAATATACTAAAATATATTTTCTTTTAAAACGGAACTATCACAAAGTAACGGATAAATGGATAAATCAATCAATAATATTTTCTTTTATTGTAAAAATTTACTAACGTAAATTGTTTTACGTTTATCTTTGTACATAGAAGCACTTCAATCAAAATTTAATTTTTTGCGAAAACCATTATTGTGACATCTCCAAAACTCGAAAAAAAAACAATTATCTTCTTTAGAATACATAAAAATCGCTAAATCCGTAAAACGGTTTGAAAAGGTTCCCTATAAAACCAGAGTCAATTACATATTAAGACCGAAAACCCATTCGAAAATAAATTACAACTGAAGCTTTCCACTTTCAAAAGTCGATACTAAAATTAAACTTACATTAAAATCCATTTTATGGGTCTCATTTTATTAGCGGTGGATTTTACGACTGCTCACCGAACGATAAGTTAATATTCGAGAATCCGTTAATGCGTTTGCTAAGAGGTTTCGTCACTTTTTTGCCAAAGTTCCCATGTTCCCTAACTATATTCTTAACGTTCCCTAACTTAAATTCTCTTTTCATCTCCATAGTCGGCTTTAATAATACTGTTTTATTTTGCATTTTTACTAATTATAATTTGCAAATGACATGAAAAAAAAATTACAAATAACATTGTGCGCAATTTCTATGGGGTTTAGAAAAAATTATGGAGAAGGCTGAAAACAGAACGAAACGGGTAAACGAGTTAGTTCGAACTAAAGAAATATCATTAAGCGAGTGGGAAACATATTTTAAAAACCTCTACAATTATATCGGGTTTGAACAAAACCAAATCCAGATAACAAATGATGAAACATCAGAAATAGTAACAGTCGCAGAACATGAAGTTGAACAAAGGATGAAAAAACAGAAGAACAGAAAAGCTTCAAAAGCAGAAGGAATCCCTAATGAACACTTAAAATACGGTGGTGAAGAACTAAAAATTAAATGGAGAAGTATCTGGAGAAATAACTGAAGAAGTAAATGGAGAAATAACTTGAGAAATAACTGGATAAATAATTGGAGAAATAAACAAAGAAATAACTAGAGAATTACCTGATAAATTAACAAAACTGTTCAACAAAATAATTAGAACTTCGAGCTTACTAATAGATTGACAGAGAACCAACCTCGACAATCACAGAGGTGGGCAAAACTATTATTTTTAAGTAACAACTGCAACTGTTGCTGTTATTTTAAAAATAACGCGGTTAGTGTCCTTTAATGTGCCTTTAATCCTTTAATGTGCCGATGTACTATCAGGATGAAACATCATTTTTTTTCTTCGCCAAATGAGGGCGTTTTTCATCAACTCTTCGTAATTTGAACAATAATGCAGCATTATACTCTTTTGAAATCCTCTTTTCTTTTTCCAAATTGTCGATGAATCAATAACAGTTAATGTCTTGCAAATCCCAGGATACAGTTGTCATAACCTTTCCAACCTATAGAAGCGTCTGTGCGTCTTCTTCGGGTCACATTCGCCGGTTAAAGCCCAATATTTTGACTGATCCTTCATTTCTGGTGTATAGTGATCAACACAGGTTTCATCAACGATCAGGAATCGCCACATACACTTCTTCGGATAACGCTTATACATGGCTAAATACCGCTAGGAAATGGTCGTTCGATTCCATTTTTGGCCAACAGTGAACAAATGGACGCACATTGCGCTCTAATACTCATATAAAACATTTCGTAGACGTTCTTCCAACATATTTAACAATGTCTCCAACCCTCACTCTGCTATCAGCAAAATGATATCATGCATTTTGTAAACCATTTCCTCATTCATCTGAGTGCAGAGCTCAGTGCAAGTTGGATCGCATCAAAATGTAATAAACCACTTAAGAACCATAAGGAACCATATGAAGAAGCATAATACTTTTAGTAAGTCCCCATTACACTTTTTCAACTTTTCTTCAGTTAGTGCGATGGTTTTACAACGCCAAAAATAGCATAACTCAACTTACTAAATTTGCTTTGAAAATATCAAAGTTCGCTGCTTTCGAAGACGGTTAACATAAAAGCGCATGTCATATCATCTTAAAATTCATGGTTTTAGTAGAAATAAAGCTGCTTTTAAAAAATACAATTACCTTTGCGATGCATGACCAGTTATCGGAAAATATCTGACTTTTCACTGTATCCTCGTATTTCCGAAGAAGTTAATTATGTGAAATTTGAACTGAAAATGAAGCTGGCAACGCGGTTAACTTCAAATGATCTAATAAAAAAGATTATTTATAGCACGAAAACAGGATGATATGTTAGTGGTATTATGTCTAAAACATAATAACTATTTATGGACCTCAATTTACCAAACCCAAATTCTAAAATCTCACCACAAAAGTATTCAATCAAGAGGAAACCCATAATTTAAATCAATAATCACAGTTTTACAACCGCACATTTTTCGTTCTCAGAGGTAAATTAATTTCATCACCAACATTAAATTCGTATATAATTCAGATATGATGAACAGACACGAAGATATTCTTGTTAAATCCAACAATCATCATAATTAGTTCCACAAAAAAAGTTATATAGGAAATTCCACAGCGATGTGTGATGATTTTATAAAATTATTGGAAAATTTATGAGGATCGAATTAAGTGACTTGATTTAATACTATTTTATCATCATGGGATTCTTCGAAATCATAGTCGAAAATCGTTTCGGTTTAAAGATCATTCAATATTGATACGAATTACTTAGAATCTTTTTCTGTTATTTGCAGTAACGTGTTTGAAAAGATAAGGATTTAATGCGAATAATGAATCAACAATAGTTAGACGAAGGAATTATTCAAATTCGGAGTTTCATTGGAAAAGTCAAGTCTTACAGATTTGTTTATTGTAATTAAGAATAAAATATAATTAGGTTATTGAATAAGAAATAATTATCTATTTTTTTACTTTATTTTAAAACTTTATAAATAATATTGATAATAACTAAACTTGAAGAGATTTACCACTAAACACCAAAACAATTTTTTGAACTGCTCGACGCACGTTTCGCTAACCATGTTAGCATCATCAGGAGATGATTTAATTAAACGTTTAATTAAAACGTGCAAACTTAAAAAAAATTGTAATTAATTATAAATGATTAAAAGTTATAAAATTTAAAATAAAATCACGTGACTACGAAAGGGCCTCGATTGGCTGCCATGTTTGTGACGTTATTAAGTTAAAGTGTTTCCAAGAAAGTACCGTCAACGGGTTTTACCTGTGTATATACTATCAAAATTATTTAATTTTACTGCAAAAAAATATTGTTGGTTACTAATTTAATTCATTCACCCATAATGGCGATATTTTCATAGTCACAGATTTTCTTCACAAGTGATAATCGGTTCCATTAATCTGAAATTCGAATTGCTAGAGCATCAAATTCAGCTTTTTAAGAAAATAATAATGTAAATGTAAATAAGAAACAAAATAATTGTTGATTGGCTGCAATCAACTCTTAACAACCCCTGCCGTAACGAAAATTGGCAAAGTTGCAAGAAACGTAAACAAGGTCGGACTTAATAAAATAACAGGTAAAATGATAAAACTAATTTTATTTAATAAAATAACAGGTAAAATGATAAAACTAATTTTATACCTGGTTCAGTAGTTTGGAAATATTTTAGTTTAGTTCGGATTATTTTCTCAAACAGAGCAGTTCTATAATTTCGATCGTATTTTTTGTTGCAAACAAAATATTTTATTCCAAACATGCTAAAAATGTAGCATTATTAGCAAGATAATAATCATTGTGCCTTCGGTAGTGCTAATTTTATTTATCGCCTGATGCTACGCTAATTGTTAAAAATGTGTATGTTTCTTTATTGAATAGAGAACTTAATGTAAATGCAGCCACAGCAGAAACGTCTTCATTAACAAAAATTCATACCGTAGTGATTCTGATAAGAGCAACTTCTTGAAGATTGATTTATAAATAGTCTTTTGCCCAATGTGCCTAAGGAACGTTTAATCCAATTGAACATATGTGGCATCACTTAAAAACCAATGTTAGAGCAGAAAATATTTATCCGACTCTAATGACAAGTGTTGCAACATTAATTAAGAAAGTTCTATATAGTATTCCCAAAGAAAGTTGGATACATTCCATTAACCATATTAAAATAGAAGATTCCAATCATTTAGTAATAATATAGAACCACTTATTATTAATGTAGACCAAAATTACAGTGAAACCAAATTATATGTAGCTCGTAGACTTAGAAATTCTCTCGTAGACCTAGACATAATAGCAAAGAAAATCTTCTATAATTACTATGTATTACCGTGATAACTTTCTTATGTAGTGGTATTATGAATACTAGCTCCTTATCTTTTGGTATCTGTTTTGTTTTCCAATGTCAATTCAGAATTAATGTCATAAATTATAAATGAAAAGTTGCATAATGCGAGGAAATTCATCTATGCTCAACGTATTAATTGGTCATTGCTTCAGCCACCCCCCGAAACAAATCAAATGTCAGGCTCGAGCCAGATAATATATATATATATATATATATATATATATATATATATATATATATATATATATATATATATATATATATATATATATATATATATATATATATATATATATATATATATATATATATATATATATATATATATATATATATATATATATATATATATATATATATATTATTCACGTATGGGCCTTGGTGGACCACGCAAAGTACAATTAGAGGCGTTTGTTGTTGTTAGCCTTCCTTTGAGCCCATACTAATTTCATTCTTTCGCTATGAGCTTTTTTCCTTTCGTCAGACCAAGTTGTTCCAGTCTTCCTACATTTTTCTCTCTGGCCAACCTTCCAAACGATAACCTTGTGTCTGAAACAGCTTCTATCCTGAATTTCACTTTGTGTAATATTTGCTGATCTTAGTCTTTAATCGTCTCTAATTGATCTCGATCTCGTCTCTCGAGATCTCGTCTTTAATTGCCACAATCCATTTAATTATTTCTACTTTAGCTCTACTCCTATTTTCATAAAATTCGACTATTCGTCTAGTTAGTCTACTCGGATTCATCCGTTTGATGTGTCCGTAAAACTTAAGTCTTCTTTTTCTCATATCGCTATGTATATCTGTGTATTGTTTGATTTCTTGGTTTTCTCGAAGTCGGTATGTTGTACTATTTATTTATTTGGGGCCTAGGATTTTTCTTATGATTTTTCTTTCCTTCTTTTCAATGTCCTCGATGTCCCTCTTTCTATTCAAAATGAACGTTTCTGCAGCATATAGACATTCTGGCTTAATAACCGTGTTGTAATGTCTCAGTTTTGTGTTTTCATATAGGCATTTTTTGATGTAAATATTTTGTGTAAGTCTCAATGCCGTTTCCATTTTTTGACCGGCCATTGATTGGCCGCTTTTTCCAACCCATTTTCCATGATTATTTCACCCAAATATTTGAATTGAGAGACTCGTCTGATGTTACCATATTTTGTTTTTAGAAATGGTGTTCTTAGTCTGTTGCAGGTCATGTATTGTGTCTTTTCAAAGGAAATTTGGAGTCCTACTTTTTCTGCTCTTTTTTTTTGGGATTTCAATCTGTTTCTGTGCCGTTAATACATCTTGAGCTAAAATTGCTAGATCATCAGCAAATACCAGACAATCAATTTTGATGTTGGTTCTCCCAAGTTTAATGGGCTGGTCAATATTCAGTGCCGACTTTTTTTCACGCCACTCCTGTATTACTTTTTCTAGAACACAGTTAAATAAGAGTGGCGAGAGTCCATCCCCTTGTCTCACACCAGTTTTAATTTCGAAGGGCTCTGAGATATCACCCATGAATTTAACTTTTGACCTCGTGTTAGTTAATGTTGCTTGAATAATTGCCAGCGTTTTCAGAGCTAGTCCTTATTCTTTCAAGATTCGGAATAAAGATTGGCGGTCAATAGAATCATATACTTTTTTGAAATCCACAAATGTACAGACGAGATTTTTATTGTACAATTTTTGATGTCTTAGAATCAACTTTAGATTCAGGATCTGTTCAGGGCAGGATCTGCCCAGTCAAAAACCTGCTTGATATTCACCAATGTTCGGTTCTAACTGTCCCTGTACTCTGTCTAGTAGACATTGAGATAGAATCTTGTAACAAACTGGGAGAAGAGATATTCTCTATAGTTGTTTACATCCGTTCTATCTCCTTTCTTATGTAGTGGATGGATTAGAGCATATTTCCAGTCTTCCGGAATCCGTTCGGTTCGACAAACTTCTTGTAGAATTTTGGTTATTTCCTTGATTGTACCTGGACCAGTGGATTTCAAAAGTTCAGCAGTGATTCCATCTTCACCAGAAGCTTTGTTATTTTTAAGCCGCTTGATTTGCCTAATTATTTCCTCTTCATTCGGTGGTAATGAATCTGGGTTTGTTTGTTTAGGGTTTAGTGTTGGTAATTTGTTTAAGGGCTCAGGACAGTTTAGTATTTGTTCAAAATATTTCGCAAGTTCTTTGCAATTGTCCTGGTTATTTAGAGCTAATTGTCCGTTTTCCTTTTGAAAGCATAGACTCTGCGGTTGATAGCCTGTTAATTTAGTTTTAAATGTTTTGTAAAAGTTTCGGGTGTTATTTTTTTGGAAATCTTTTTCTATTTCATTAAGTTGATTGTTTTCATATTTTCTTTTAGTTTGTCTAATTAGCTTGGATGTTTCTTTTCTTACTTCCAAAAAGATGTTATAGTTTATTGCTTGTTTATTTGACTGTTCCAATCTTTGAATGCTTTACTTCGGCTTAATACTGCTTGCTCGCAAACTTCATCCCACCACGGATGTTTTCTACGTTTTTGTAAAGGGACCAACTTTAAGGCTGTTTTAATAATTTTTTGTTTTAATTCTTGCCAGTTCTGTGCAGGTTGTTTATCAAGCTCTTCTGTTAGGGCTGGTTTTATTTTCGTTGGGTCAAACTTTGGTATTAGCAGCCCCTTTTAAATAAAATAAGTTTTCGAGGTTTTAAGCTAAGTTTGATTATATATATATATGTATATATATATATATATATATATATATATATATATATATATATATATATATATATATATATATGCTAGACTATTAGTCCGGGAGAATATCCGATCTTCTTTCGAAAAGTCTTCAGTCTTCTTTTCAGTCTTCAGACAAGCATTGAGAATGCCAAGTGTGACCTTGGCGAAACGTCTGCACGATCCCAACAAACGGGATACAAACGATCGGATGTACTCCCGGACTAATTGTCTAGCGTATTCTTCCATCCGCGAAACACTACGAACTAACATATATATATATATATATATATATATATATATATATATATATATATATATATATATATATATATATATATATATATATATATAATATCATGGTTTTTGTAAAAGTCAACTCCGAGAGAGGGTTACGGGGGTGCTAAATGGAAAAAAACGGGATATTATTGGATCGGATATTCTATTGCTTATACTTCACAAATTTTTACTAACGGGTTATACGAAAATCCGCTCGAAAAAGGGATTGCGGGGGCGTAAAATGTCCAAATAAACTCGTTTTTTTAACTGTCAGTCCTACACACTTGAAAATTGGCAGAAATATTACTTATACTCTACAGATATTTACTAAAGACGAGTTATATGAAAATCCCCTCCCAAGAGGGTTCGTGGGGCGTAAAATATATGAATAAACCCGCTTTCTAACTGTAGGTTTGACAGACTTGAAATTTGACAGGATTTCTGCTTATACTTAATGCTATAAAAATAAATTTCTAATTGGGGTAGAAAGAGAGATATAAGAATTAATTTACGTATGATAATTTATATTAATATTAAGAAAATGAAGAAAACTCTGTGAGCCATGTCAAATTTTTAATTGTGTTCGCCATTTAATTTTTAATCATTCCTTTAACTTTTAATAATGAGGTTATTTTTGCAGATTATGAGAAAAATCCAAATTGGATACTGCAACTGTGTGACAATTACTTTAACTTCAGCTGTCAAAATACTGTTTTTTTTATGTCAATAATTATCATGGAAAAAATGAAAATGTAATAAAATTTGTATGCTCGACGTAAAATAATTTATTCAACGTTGTACTATCTTTAATAATACTATTATAACATTATATTTGTTGGTGTGTGAATATAGATTTGTGTGTTGTGGATATAGTGATATTCAATTAAGGCATTATTTACTGAATATATTTGCTTAAATTATTGTTTCCAATTATATTTTTTTTCATATTTAAAGTTTTGATGAGTTTTTATTTGATTTTTGTTAATGTACGCAAACTTTTTATTCTAATTCAATTTTTTAGTACCGATTACAGTAAATTCTTATCGGAGAACATCGTTTGTGTCTCCTGGACAGAAAATAGTCTCTGCCGCTGAGATTGTATTTGCATCAAAAACAACACTGAACTCGAGGGAAGAGCGGACACGCTGCAAGTCCTTCGTTTTGAGTTGTTTCGTTGCATAATTTTTTTTATAGTCCTACCAAATAATATTTCTATACTAGAACAGCGTCTGTAAATGTCCGTAGAAAATAATTCAATTGGTAGATTATTTATTTCTTTCAAAATTGTGACGTTTCACCTAGAGGTTGCAACCGACTTATTGGTGGAGTAACTGTTCGTCCGGCTGGTGACTTTAGACAGATTTTACCTATTAAATCACGAGGAACACGTGCAGATGAAGTCAAGGCCTGCCTTAACTCATCAAGTTTGTGGCCTCGTGTTAAAGTCTTATCTTTGAGAATTAATGTGCGTGTTCATCTTCAACATGACTTAACAGCAGAAGAGCTTCCAAAACTACTAATTGATATAAGTGATCGAAAGATTCCAGAAGAAGACGGTAAAGTAAATATTTCTAGTAGTATTTGTGATGTCGTGGGATATTTGTTAAACCTGACTGTCAAAATATATCCAAACATCGATCAGGCTGGAGTAAATTGCACTTCATGGTTAAAAGGAAAAGCTATTCTGAAAAGCTATAACTTTCTATTAGAAAAGCTGGCGACTGAACATGTGAAGTATAAATCTGTGAACACGGTAATGGAGGTGGAAAATTCTGTCCAGTATCCTGTGCAGTTTTTGCAGACGCTTCATCCGCCAGGAATACCACCTCATGTTTTTTACCTCAAGATTGACACACCAATAATGCTATTACGCAATTTAAACCTTCCAAAACTGTGCAACGGTACCAGACTTCAAGTGAAAGCTCTACATAAAATCTCTACATTCCAAGAATTCCTCTAATTCCACCCGACTACCACTTTGAATTCAAGTCTCTGCAATTTCCTATTAGTTTGCTTTACCATGACTATCAATAAAGTACAAAGACAGAGTTTGAAAATGGCTGGTGTTGATTTAAGAAAGGACTGCTTTTCTCATGGATAGTTTTATGTGGAATGCTCAATAGTCAGTTATCCTAATAACCTGGTCATTCTTCAGCCAGATAAAAAAACCAAAACCGTTATTTATGGAGAAATCTTGAGTATTTGATTTCACAGTTTTAATCGTCTCAATAAATATTGTTAGGAATAAAGATGGCCGAACCAGTAAATAAACAAAAATTCAGTCGATAAATACTTTTTAGATATTTTTTAAACTATTTATATTAAAGACTGAAATGAATGATACGTAAATTATCTTCAATTGTTCATCCAAAAAATTATCAAGTATTTATTTTTGCTATCACCGCAAAAATATATAATAAGTAATAAGTTTAATAAAATAAGTAATAAGTTTGCTATGAATCTAAAATTATAAAAGCCATAATTCGTTGAATTTCAAATTGTTATTAATGGAAAATAACTAAATAGAAAGTGTTCAAGAATTTTTTTAATTGTATAAATAACCTAATAATTTTGAGAGTAATCAATTTTATCTTTGTTAAAATAAAAACAAGCTTATATTGAACGAAAAGGTTTTGAGTTTTGGATTCATAGTCCATCATTAGTCTACTTCCGCCGAAGAATTGTTGGTCGGGACAATTCTTATACAATTACCAATACTGTAAAATGTTCTACTACATTTTCAAAGTTTCTTTTTTACTAACTAATTAGTTTCTAAATAAACGTTTACCTATATATAATGGGCCCGAACGATTCATAAAAGATTAAATGCGTTAATATCTCATTTTGCAAGTACTTGCTTATATTTAAAAAATTATCTTATTAAGTTACATCCAGCAAACCGGACGGGTAACGGCTAGTATATATATATATATAGGTGGAAGAAGTGACAAGGGCTATAGTCTCGATGAAAAATGGCAAGGCTCCAGGAAAGGATAGTATAACTGTGGAGAGGTTAAAAGCAGGCGGTCGGACTTTACATAAAACACTAGCAAAATTATACTCAAAATGTCTCAAACAACAAAAAGTAGCCAGCTTAAGGAAAAATGCAGAAGTGATTCTTTTACATAAGAGAGGAGTAGGGGTAGATTTGAAGAACTACCATCCAATAAGCCTCTTATCAGTGGTGTACAAAGTTTTCACCAAAATAACATGCAAAAGAATACTAAGAAAACTTAATGACGCACAACCAAGGGAACAAGCAGGATTCAGAAGTGGATTCAGTACAATGGATCCATCCAGGTCCTACAGTTGGTCATAGAAAGACACAACGAATACACTATGCCACTGTACTTGGCTTTTATCGATTATGAAAAAGCATTTGATTCAATCTCAAAGCAGACCATAATGGATGCATTGCTTAATCAAGGTGTAGAGAAAGCCTATGTAAATCTACTAGGATCGATATACGATGAAGCTACAGCGACAGTCCATCTTGACGATCTTGAGGTTCGAATACATGCAGAGCAATGCCGAGCAAATGTTGGCAGGGTAACGCAGTATCGCCTCTTCTTTTCTCAGCCTGCCTGGAAGAAGTGTTGAGTAATCTGGATTGAGAACAGGAAGGAGTAAGGATTAATGGTGCGTTCTGAAATCATCTTAGATACGCAGATGATATCGTTTTTCTTTCAAAAGACCCAGAGGAGCTACAAAGACACGTACAAGAGCTGCAAAGGCCTGGGGAACTATTTGGCTTGAAAATAAAGCAGGAGAGTCATTTCATGTTCAATAAATTTCCTGAGAACAAAAGGATTTCTATTTTAGGAACGGATTTGGAAGTTGTGGATCACTATATGTATATCTTCGGCAGAGGGTTTCAATGGAGGGGGATACCGTCTGAGCGGTGGAGCGACGAGTTAAGTGTGGCTGACAGGCATTTGTCATGCTCAATATAGTGTTTAAGAGCAAACTACCACTTTGCTTGAAAAGAAAAGTCTTTGATCAATGTGTCCTGCCCGTTATGACATACGGAAGTAAGACCTGGACATTCACATCATAGTCAGTTCAAAACACTTCGAGTAGCACAGAGAGGAATGGAAAGATGTATGCTTGGCATTACTAGACGGGATAGAAAGACCTGCACATGGATCAGACAACAAACAAAAGTGAGTGACATCATTGGAAAAATAAAGCAATTGAAATGCAAGAGGGCAGGCCATGTAGCGAGGCGATGGGATGAAAGATGGACCAGAGCGGTCCTGGACTGTATACCGCTTGATCGCAAACGTCCACAGAGAAAACCGAAAACATCATAGAATGATGACATTATTAAGTATATTGGACCCGAATGGCAGAGAAGAGCTCAGAACCGGGATAGTTGGAAGCATGCTGAAGAGGCCTTCATCCTGCAGCGGATTGATACGGGTTGATGATGATGATGATGATTAGTATGATAAGTTAACTTAGCGTAACAATAGACGATTAGTAACTTGTCAGTTAGACAAGTCGATTCATCGACAATGGTAAGTTTTTTAGCAATTAAATCTTTCATTATAACAGTACAGCTTTCCCAAATATCGTAAGAATTTTACCACATATTTTCGACTCTTAACCTGAAGCCTAAAATACATTGGAACATAGGATCAGCCGATTAAAAACATATCTAAAATAATTATTTATTAAGAATTGTTTTCATACAAACAAACATTTTATCGAAATATTTTAAAAATACTTATAAAAATTAATACTTAAAGAGTATTTAGTAATATATAGCTCATTTCGGTATTGGCAACAATAGCATGTTAAAACCGATTGTTGAACCAACGACAAAAGGAAGTAAAAAACAAACATTAATTAACGCCAAAACAAAAAACAGTTCGGCTCAAACAGTGTCAGTAATTCAATTTAATAAAATCAGATCGAGATCTGTTCGGTGTGGGCATGAACTACTTTCCTGAACTACGAGACCGAGTAATCGATGTAACATTTTTGTTTATTGCGGCATTTTGACTTACTAACTACTGATTTCATTTAGATAACTGGTCGTGGTAAGAGATTCCCGACATGTTCGAGCTGTGCAGAAACGATCTTGTAGGTAGTTGGAGATGAATTGAACGAAATTCCGAGATATGAGTTTTTATTCGTTTCAAAACGTTGTCGGTTCTCTTAATAGATGTCGCTAATGTGCACGCAGGCGACTGCAAAGTTGAAAGCAGGAAAATTTAAACGGAATATGTAATCTTGCATCTGATTGACCCACAATGTTCAAAACCTAAGGCGTTTTTAGTAAAATTAACAGCATCATTATTCGTTGGGTTCAGAATCTCATATCAATTCATAATCATCTAGTACGTCCATTTGTATTTAGTCAGGATCTGAGTTATTTTGCGACTACATGTTTGACTAAATGAGGAATCCCAATTAAGGATATTGATCACCCATCCATCATCATTAAATATACACAAATATCATCTTTACTAGGAAGGAATCAAACCTTTCTATATTAAGCTATTACTTTTAAAGATTTTTTCTATATAACTGTCAGAACCTTAAAACGTAAAAACCCCAGCGCTCTTGGAAACAGTGGCGGCTCGTGGGTTTTTAAAGTGGGAGGGCGTAGAAGAAAATAGTGCAGTTGAATTTTTTTTTGCTTTCCCATTCCTCCTTTTTACTTTTCGTGCTATTGAAACCCTATACGAGAGGTGAACATGTTGTGGTTTGATCTGAAAAATGTTTTACTGTGATAAATGCTGGAGGAGCGGCGCCCCAACGCCCTCCCTCACGAGCCACCACTGGTTGGAAATGTAAATATCATACATACATGATATTTACATTTATATACATAATATACATGCATACATACATATACATGATTCAATCATTGGGCTCTAGAGCAGTTGAAAGAAGATTTCTCCTTGGGGGGAAAGATAAAACTAGTTTACCGATTGAAGAATTTACCGAAAGAAATGTATATAAATATGTTAACTTACCTTCCTTAAACCCAAAAGTGTTAACAGACATATTCGAACACGTCACATTTTTTTGTACATTCAAATCATTTTTATCAACCAGCCTACGTATTAACTTCATTTAATATTTATTCATTCGATTGAAGCAACAATTATTTTGTTTTAAATTAAATTAAAATATCGAATAGAAAGTGTAAACAAACTTCGGATCGTTTTGGCTACGTATGTGGATAGTTTATATTTTCAAAAAAAAAGACCCATTTTAGATTCGTTAAAAAGTGCATATTTTCATTATTTTGGATTTCCTATTGCGAACTAAGATAAAAAGTGGGTGTCTCATGTGTTTTGTGAAAGCTATAGAATCGTTTTACTCCAGTGGTCATCAAGAGATAACGATCTATTATTAAGCCAATTTTACATTCGAAGGAACTTCCATATCCAATTTGTCCCGGTAATTCGAGTCAAAATATACTAGAAGATGACAATGAAAGTGATGTTGAAGTTAAAGTGAATTCTAACATGATTCTGACGATTTCTCCCTTCAAAGAAACACTCCACATGTAATTAACCAAACTGAATTAAATGATCTTATAGGAGATTTACAACTACCCAACTATTTACAAGATCCAAGATATAAAGCAGAGCTTGGTTCTCGTCTACAACAATGGAATTTATTAACACCAGATACGAAAGTTCCGTTGTCCAGAAACGGAAGCAAAGTTTACTCAGAATTTTGTAAAGGGGAATGTTGTTATTGTACTGATATTCCGAGACTTTTTGAAACAATGAATCAAAACTATAATAAAACAAAGTGGCGCTTATTCATAGACTCTTCAAAATATAGTCTAAAAGATGTTTATTTCACAACGGGAATAAGAAACCGTCTATATCAATAGAAGACGTAGTGAACTGTAAAGAGAGCTATGAAACGATGTGTATTTTAATAAATTTAATAAAGTATAAAGAACCCTAATAAAAAGTGTGCAACGATATCAAAGTCATCGGTTTGTTATTGGGACTGCAGGGTTGTTTCACAAAATACTCTTGTTTCCTTTATCTGTTGAACAGCAACGCCAGAGATCATCATTATGTAAGAAAAGAATGGCCTATTCGGAACAAATATATTCCGCGCAAAATGAACATTAATCATCAGTCGTTGGTATATCCAAAATACATTATTCTACCTCCTTTATACATTAAATTGGAACTTATGAAAAACTTCGTAAAGTCGCTAAACAGAAATATTAATTGCTTTCCTGTATTTACAAAAAATCTTTCCAAGTATTACAGAAGCAAAACTGCAAGAGGGGACATTTGTTGGCCCATAGATCCGTAAAATTGTCTTTTATCTGCTGAAATGAAAGCCGTTTATCTGTTAATGAAAAATTCTGTTTTGAAGTCATTCAAAATGGTTGTCGAAACATTTTTAAGAAATAAAAAAAGTGAAAATTATAAAGATATTATTGCTAATTTATTGAAAAATTTTTAACTATGGGCGTGAACATGTCATTGAAGATTCATTTTCTGCACTTATTTCAGTTTTTCCCTGAAAACTTAGGAAGTATGAGTGACGAACAGGGGGAACGTTTTCACCAAGATTTAAAGATTTTCGAAGAATGACATCAAGGATTTTGGGATGAAAATATGTTAGAGGATTACTGTTGGTCAATTATAAGAGAAACCGATCCAAAAAACTATAAAAAGAAGACGAAAAATTCTGTTTTGAAGTCATTCAAAATGGTTGTCGAAACATTTTTGTGAAATAAAAAAAGTGAAAATTATAAAGATATTATTGCTAATTTATTGAAAAATTTTTAACATATGGGAGTGAACATGTCATTGATGATTCATTTTCTGCACTTATTTCAGTTTTTCCCTGAAAACTTAGGAAGTATGAGTGACGAACAGGGCGAACGTTTTCACCAAGATTTAAAGATTTTCGAAGAACGACATCAAGGATTTTGGGATCAAAACATGTTAGAGGATTACTGTTGGTCAATTATAAGAGAAACCGATCCAAAAAACTATAAAAAGAAGACGAAAATTAGCCATTTTCTTTTTTTTTCCCATTTTTAAGTAAATAAATATTTCTAAACGCGGACCTAACAATTTTTTTTTAAATTATTTTTTCTGGATAACTCTTACCTAAATAAACAATAATTAAAAACTTTCAGCTGGGGTATAAAAATCGTGTAAACTAGTGTAATCTTTTACATCGAACGCACTTCTGGCTTAATGGGTTTGTAAACTGGGCCATTATTTTTTTGAAGGGGATGATAGAAATCATTTTACCATTAATGGTGAACGCTATAGCCTTTTTCCTCGGAAGGTCTGAAAAAATACCGCGATAGCCAGCATGAGTAGGGAGTACAAACATTTTCATTCTGGTATCTAAAGTAGTGTTAAAAGTAAATTTTCAAAATGGAATTTACAGAAGATGATGTGCCTGGTGCTAAATTATAATTTTGAGTATCCCAAAACCATGTTATCCGAGATCTAAAACTATGGATCTTCTTCTTCTTCATGTCCCCTCTCCGGTCCGGAGTTTGGCAATCATGTTAGCTATTTTGATCTTGGACACTGCCGTTCGGAACAGTTGGTTGGAGTTGCAGTTGTACCATTCTCTCAAATTACGTAACCAAGACATCCTTCTTCTACCGATGCTTCTCCTGCCCTGGATTTTTCCTTGCATAATTATTTGTATCAGTTGGTACTTCTCTCCGCGCATGACGTGACCCAGATATTGTAGTTTACGTCGCTTCACGTCTGCCAGCAGCTCATTTTCTTCCTTATTCACGCGATTCAGAACTTCCTTGTTTGTTACTTTCTTGGTCCAGGCGATTCTTAAGACCCTTCTGTACATCCACACTTCAAAGGATAGCAGTTTATTCTGTGTATATTTGTTTAATGTCCATGCCTCCATTCCGTAGAGGAGTACAGAGCAGACGTAGCATTTTATTAGTCTTAGTTTAAAAGTCAGCGACAAATCTTTGCTACATAAGACGCCTCTCAATCTTACGAAAGTACTTCTTGCCTGTTCTATTCTAGCAATAATTTCCGGTGTATTGTCGTTGTCATTTATTGTTGTGCCCAAATACCGGTATTTTTTTACTCGTTCTATTTGCTCCCCCTGAATACGCAATTCTGCATTATTGATGTTTTTCTTTGTAATGACCATGAACTTTGTCTTTTTCGTGTTCAAGCTTAATCCGAGGTCTTCGCTTGCCTTTCTTACTTTTTCCATTACTCTGTTCAGGTCCTCCATTGATTCTGTCATTACAATGCTGTCATCAGCATATCTGATGTTATTGATTGGTATTCCGTTCACTATTATGCCGGCTGTTTCATCCTCAAGTGCTTCATTCATAATGTTTTCAGAATATAAATTGAACAATGTTGGAGACATTATACATCCTTGTCTTACGCCTTTCATAATCTCAATTTCCTCTGAGTTGTAGTTGTCAATGCTTACCACTGCCTTCTGATTGTAGTATAAGTTATAGATTATTCTTATATCTCGCGTGTCTACACCTTTGTCTTTCAGCAATTTTATCATGATGTCATGTTTGACATTATCGAAAGCTATGGATAACTATGGATAACATGTGGTAATTTGCCTGTTTCTGGTAATAAGAGCGTTTTAGTCGGTTAGTTGAAGGATGAAGTTAGTAGAGTTGAAGGATGTATCGCGAATGGCAATGATAATTATTAACTGATTAATTTTGCTATTTAAAACGAACTGTTCATCAGTACTCACATCATATTCTCTTTGCTACCGAATTTTAAGAGTTCGTTAAGGATGCCGTCTGCGCCTGAAGCCTTTCTGTTTTTCAGTTTTTTCATCCTTTGTTCAACTTCATCTTCTGCGACTGTTACTATTTCTGTTGCTTTGTCATTTGTTACGTGGATTTGGTTTTCTTCACGTTCGATATTCTCGCAGAGATTTTTAAAATATATTTCCCGTTCACTCAATAATTTTTTTGGTGAATGCTGAAAAGCAGAAAGACCTGTGAACGAGTTTATCCGAACTAAAAAAGGTGCATTAAGATGATGCAAGAACCATGGATTGTTTTGTCACAAATTTGGATGTATCTTTTTAATGCAGTCACATAAAAGAGTAATTTTTTGTGCATAATATTTTGTGGTAATTAAAGAAAATAGTTAAGATGACTTTAATTTTTAACCAACTTTAACGTGACGGCCTTACGGAGATGATTTAATGAATAATCTCATGATGATGCTAACATGGTTAACGAAACACGCTTTGAGAAGTTAAACAAGTGATTTGGTGCTTTGTGGTTCTGTTAAAAATGTTCAGCCAATTGTCGAATTGCAAACAGGATCAGTTATTGGTATGAAAGAATCACATTTGGGTTGTTAGGACATATTCCCAATAAGTGGAGTTTCTTGATTTTTTAGATACAATTATCTCCTGATTATGCCAACGTGGTTAGCAAAACCCGCATCGAGAAGTTTAAAAAAGTTATTTGGTGTTTAGTGGTAAATCTCTTCGAGTTAAGTATTTCACACCGAAAGTTCCAATAGAAGAATTGGTGACGGCTTTGGTTTGAGCACGAGCTTAGTCAAAAGTGTTCTCCAGTATTGATTAAATTGATCCAAATATTATTCCAGTAATATCTACAATGTCTATAATATTTAATCAAATATTATAGGTCAATTTAATCAAATATAGAAGGTCTGCTTGAACCAGATACATCTTTATCTGCTTCTCTAAAAATCATTGTATCACTCGTAAACATTTTTTTTTTGACACAGCTTTATCGTCGTAAAACTTTTTAAATATTCTTAATACATTAGCATGTTTCGTTCTATACAGGGTGACTCATAACTTATCCGCCATAAAATAAGAGGATTTAGTCAATAAATGTGTTGGCAAATATTAGTTATTAAAAAGATAAGCGGTGTTGAAAGTGAAACTAAATTTTGAAAAATTGAGATAATTTAAAAACGGTTGAAGCTATCAGGTTCAAAATCGGGATAGTTGGGTTTTCAAAGGTGACAAATCCGAATTTGGTACTAATTTGAGCCTAGTTCCTAGAGGGCGCTTGCTACCTACTTTGTTAGGAATTAACTTGCTCATATTTTTTAACCCTGTAAAGCTGTACATATTTTTATTAAAGTACAGAAAAGTCCTAACTCCCACGTAAAAAAGGTATCCTTGGTTAATATCGATATCTCACGCCGTTTGCGAGATAATAGTGTTCGAATAGTCCATTACACATCTTGTCGATGGCTGAAAAATCTGTCTGAAAATGATGGCTGAAAAAACCAAAAACATTAAGATGTCAAAACCACAACCGGCTTTATTTAAAATAACGATTTTTTGAAATTTACTTCAGTAAGTATTGAAAGTGTCCACCGTTTACCTCAAATACACTTTTGCAGGCTTTTTATTAAGTGAGGCCTTACATTTGAGAAGATATTTTCTTCATTTCTAATAACATTGGCCGCTTGTTGATTTTTTTGTAAAAGTTCGTCTCGAGTATCGATTTTATC
The DNA here is from genome assembly GCA_031761425.1 of Cosmopolites sordidus. NCBI lineage: Eukaryota > Metazoa > Arthropoda > Insecta > Coleoptera > Curculionidae > Cosmopolites > Cosmopolites sordidus. Next base: position 2,746,660 of record JARFXV010000024.1, read on the forward strand.
ATGGTAAACTAAAGACTTTATATGACCCTGCAAATAAAAGTAGTAGATTTGGACAAAATTCTGATCTAGCCGGCAAATCTCATGACAATACATTTTGTACAAGTGAAAAATGATAGAGAAACAATTTTTCTTTATAAAGAACTCTTGAAACGGTACATATGCTACTTCCTGTAGATGCCTCCAAATGCCTAGTGCTTAGTTCACGATTTTCTGCGATACTAACCAAAATATCCTCTTCTTGTTATACCGATATACGTTTCGGTCGTCCACTAGGATTGTAATAATAAAACGAACTTGTTTCGCCTAACTGATCGAAAATTACTTGAAAAATTTGTCGCTCTTGGATGATTCTGGTTGGGTAGAGCTCTTTATACCTTCTAACTGCAGCGCTACAATTGTAATTTACTTGTACATAAAAGCAGAGCATATCCCTTAAATCACGGTTAGGAAACTGCTTAGGAAGTTTGGGTATTTTTTGCAAATTATTTTATACCAACTCAAAATTAAAGAAACTTGTTTCCATCTATGTTTAATAAGAGAGTTAGAAAACAATGAAAGTTGTCATCGACAAGTAATAATTTGTACACAACATACAAAGCATACTTTGTGAATTGCATATTTTTCAGCCATCGACAAGAAGTGCAATGGAATATTCGAATACGAGTATCTCGCAAACCACGTGAGATATCGATATTAACCAAGGAAACTTTTTTTCAGTGGAAATTATGACCCCTCTATTTCTAAGACAAAATATTCCTAGCTTTATAAGGTAAAAAAATATGAGCGAGTTAGTTCATCACAGAGTAGGTGGCAAGCGCCCTCTAGAAACTAGGTTCAAGCTAGTACCAAATTCGGATTTGGCGCCTTTGAAAACCCAACTACCCTGATTTTGAACTTGATATCTCCAACAATTTTTTAAATTATCTCAATTTTTCGAAAATTTAGCTTCACTTTCAACACCCTGTATCTTTTTAATCACTAACATTTGCCAACATATTTGTTGACTAAATCCTCTCATTCTGATCTCTACTATCACCAGTTGCTCTATGACGGATAACTTATAGGACACCATGTATATCAAGAACACTTAAAAACCTAAAAATCAAATGGTTGTATCGATCCGTAATCCGTAACTTTCAAAACAAACGTACTTTTTAATCATAGTATGTCCAAAATATTTCTTAAAATATCTTAGCCTGTAAATAATGAAAAGTATTCGTTTTTTTATTGGGTTTTGTCTCTTGGAGGCCAATTCCATTCACCAACAATAAGAAAAATAACGCGAAGCATAAAATTCTTCGATGACAGGTTAACGCAGGTGGTCTCGAATTCATATTTTACCTATATAAGAACCCCCGTCGTAGTGTTGCTCTCCTCTCAAGAGCAAATACAAAAAATCATGAATTCTACTACTAACATTTTATATATTATAACTTTATAAAGGGCAATATTTGTATAGTTTATATTAATGCAAAATATGTTACGATTTTTGTTGAATTTTCGGAATTTTTTAAGTGCTTTATAATTTTTTTTGTAAAACATTGACACAGACAGGCATAGGTCAATTAATTAGTAAGTAATGTCTGAATGATTGTGGCGTGTTCATATATTTTTCCTTAATTGGGGTTTTCGCCACTATCTAAAACTCAAAAAATATCAGAAATACCTGTTCTTATGTAAAGAAAGAATCACTGGGTAAAACCAAAAAACCAAACGGAGACAAATTTCTCAGTGATTCTTTTTTGTAATAAATTTGCCTAACGAACAAAATTTTAAACATATAAAAATGTTATAAAAAAAAGTTTACAAACTTTTAACGTTAACGTTTCGGAGGGTACTCTCCCCCCGTTTTCAAAACTAAACTAAAAAATAAATTATATTAATCTGTAATATATAAAGTAACGAGTGAAAGTAAAGTAAAGTTTTGGGGTTAGAGGCGCATCAGCAACTGAGAAGGCTATTTAGCGACTGGACCTACAGCTTAACGTGGGCTCCGAGCCACGGTCATCAGCTACCGAAAACCCCGGTCAGCACCCCCCTCAGGCTAGCAACCCTTGGTTTTGTGCTTAACCGAAAGTATCTCGAGAAGCCTACCGACTGGCGAGTGACCAACGTAGAAAACCTCTCAGAAGGCATCCGGCCTTACCCAGCCTCGAACTGGCGTGACTGAGGGGTGATTCCTTGTCAGATTTTACACTCTTACCTAGAAACATTCACAAGAATTTTAGAAAAACTTTTTTTGCCTAGTACGGGATTCGAACCCCCTCCACATTAACTGCCGTAACGTAAGGCTGACGCCTTAGACACCACAGCTAATGTGGCTCCTCGAATGAAAGTAAATATATTTTTTTGTGTATGTCAACGATACTTACATTGACAACAATAGGTTTTCATGACAGTGACATACTACCAAAAAATATATATAGGTAATGTTTACTGTGCGATTGTTTATTGTACTGACTGTAAATTCAAATATTTAAATATGTTTAATTGTATTCTTAAGAATCGGGAACCATATTGAATTTAAATCTACCGAAAGCATAGCAACACAGTTATTTTTATTTAAATTAATTATAGCGGTTTCTTTTAATCTTCTGTATTTTGTTACCGATTCTTTTAATACCGTTTTGGAATTATACCAATTGATTTTATGACCCGATTCCCATGGGTGTTGACAAATTCTAGATTTATTAAAATCGCCCTTTCTAAGAAGAAGTTTTTATGCTCTTTTACTCTAACATCTAACGGTCTAGATGTCTAGAATTTTATAAACCACATTTTTGGTATTTTGTTTGGTTTAGTCTTTGTTAATAGAGATTGTTAATAGATATTGTTTTCTTACATTTTGTTGTTGAAGTCTTAAGTTACTAATCTGTATATTATTATCAAGGCCGAGTGGATGTTGAGGAATAAAGTATTTATCATTTCCCCCACATATAATGTAGTAATATGTTTTTATATCTACTTGATATGGATCTTCAGTTTATCCAACATACCTTCGATCGCAATCTTGACAACTAAATTCATAAATCCCCTATTTTAAAAAAAATTATCACTTCACGATTTTCAATATTTTCCATTTAAAAAAATAACACTGATATGTTTACTTTAATCTGCTGTTTTGGTACAAATGAATTAACAAATCGACTTGAAACTTCACATATGTTCAAATAAAGGATGAAACTTCAAAATGCAGTAGATTATATAGTTCCTTTACTGCTCTATAGGTGTCGTTGAGCGAACTTTTCAATTAACCTGGTACATCGACTTTATCAGACGTAGGCTGTAATTAAATGGAGCTCACGCCATCCTTTGGTGACCCTTCGCAACAGCCAATCTGCGCAAAACCGTCCTCATGACCCAGCCATGGCCCTGTATAGCTGGCAACTTTTCTTGCATACCTGCTATTTAGGACTTAAACTTAGTACCGATGACGCGCCGAGAGTTCCCGAAAAAACGCGTGTCACCTCACAATGCTGATTTCCCCTTAACATTATAGATAGTTGATACGACTGTTTTAGTTTTTAATCAACTTATTCTTGTTATTATCATCAGTGTACTGACAAATTTATTGAAAATATCAAATCTAATTAGTTATCGTGCCTGTTTCGTACCATTTTGGATGAATTATACAAAAATAACTCCCGAAAAAATGTTTTTTAAATGTGTCACAAAACACCAAATTAATAATTCTAAGTAGCACGGCGAATTAATTCTAGAATAACATCAACGTTTTACAACCAACTGTCATTATTATTATTTATAACATTATATCAATTTTTATGTTTGTTTATAATTAATTATATTACATTTATAATTAATTGTAAACAATTTTTGAAAAGTTTTTCGCATCGATTATCAATATTATTTATGATGAAATTTTAGAATAATGTAAAAAAAAACGATAATTATTTTTTATTCCAAAACCCAATTGGGTTTTGCCAAAGGCAGTCTCAGAAGGCCAAGAAGTGATGAAAAATTGTACGTTGTGATTGTCAGGTCTCAGCAGTCAAAATGATAAGGGAAAAGTTGAATTTTGAATATATCAAATTTTGACGAATGACGAATGCTTTTCGGAAAGCAATAGGAAAATCCGGTTCTCGAAAAAGAATTGTTATGACTCACGGAGTGACATTAGGGAGTTCAAATTCATGGTAAAGACGCATCAGATATCGATCTGCCTACCTCCCAAAACAAACAGTGTTGCTAGATCGACCTTTATGTAACGAGTTTCATAACTTTCTTTACGGGCCTCGTCTGTTATGTCTAAGATCTTTTATTTCATTGCAATCAAATTTATATATATATATATATATATATATATAGAAAACATTTTTCAAGCCCAAGATTGAGTGAAAGTTAGATAAATACTCCTTGACACGTTTGTGAAGCCATTACTATTTAATTGATAAAAAGATGGTATATTCTACAACAACAGCAACAAAAAAACGTGAAAAACTTGTTCCAGTAGGTTGTAATATGAATTAGATGTTACGTTTAATGTTATAAGTTTGGAGTATACTAGTAAGTATAAATTTATATGATAAATGAAGAAGTAATATTTAAAACAAACAGTCCAAACATGGTAGCAATTTTAATATATCCTTTTTAAATTCATTATACTTTTAAATTGTTTTTAAAAGAAATAATGCTATTGAATATTTTTGTTTTTACCCTCGTAACTTATAAGCCCTCCCGTAGTGCGAATACCTGTAGATACGATTATTAGCGAACGAATAAATCAAGTAAGCCGTTTTCGAAATTGAGCCGTCAAAAATGGGTTCGAGGCAGCCGGACCTTTTCTTTCTTCTTCTTTTTATTTTGTTTAGGGTGGGGATGATTGTGGTTGCGAATGATTTGTGTTCGAATTGTCATCGGGGGGTGCGCTAAACATTCAATACGAAATAATAATTGGTTGTAGTTTATGAAGGTGAAAAAACGGAGTTGGTTTCTGTGCGGACGGCGATATAAATTTTGAATGGTGTAGAAAGAAGACACGATATTCGGATGTTAAATATTTCTTTCCCCTTGTCCAGACAGATAAAGATTATACATCTTATTTATTGGCATATATGTAACATTATATAAAATTGTTTTCAAAATTTATACCTAAATCCAACGCTTTTCAGTGAAAAAAATATTGATCAAAAATTACTAGGGTTAAGATATTTCGTTGCCCTTCGCCAAAATGTTAATTGCCTCAATAAATCTCAATATAAATATTCCTAGTTGTTTAAAAGGCGCCATAGCAGGAGTGGTTTAACTGAATAATTTTGGAAAAAATATAATATGGTTAAATTATGATTAAATTATTATTACTATTATTATTATGTATGACTAAAAGATTGTTTATTAGTTTGTGTATTTTGAATTTATTAGTACAATAAAAATAAATAAATAAATAAATCTATCTATTATCTATATATATATATATATATATATATATATATATATATATATATATATATATATATATATATATATATATATATATATATATATATATATATATATACATATATACATATATATATATATATATATATATATATATATATATATATATATATATATATATATATATATATATATATATATAATCTAAAAATAATGTCAACCCATTTTAGAAGAAAATAACAACACAAAAGACCTGGAGGTGCCCAAACACGTACATGGGTGAATTTCAAATTGACCATGTTGCCATTTCGTACCCCAATTATAAAGAGATTTTGAATGTTCAAGTCAGGAAAGGAGCAAATATAGACACGGATCACTACTTGACTAGAATCAAACTTAGCTTAAAACCTCGAAAACTTATTCAAAAGAGGCTGCTAATACCAAAGTTTGACCCAACGAAAATAAAACCAGCCCTAACAGAAGAGCTTGATAAACAACCTGCACAGAACTGGCAAGAATTAAAACAAAAAATTATTAAAACAGCCTTAAAGTTGGTCCCTTTACAAAAACGTAGAAAACATCCGTGGTGGGATGAAGTTTGCGAGCAAGCAGTATTAAGCCGAAGTAAAGCATTCAAAGATTGGAACAGTCAAAAAACAGCAATAAACTATAACATCTTTTTGGAAGTAAGAAAAGAAACATCGAAGCTAATTAGACAAACTAAAAGAAAATATGAAAACAATCAACATAATGAAATAGAAAAAGATTTCCAAAAAAATAACACTTTTACTGAAACTTTTACAAAACATTTAAAACTAAATTAACAGGCTATCAACCGCAGAGCCTATGCTTTCAAAAGGAAAATGGACAATTAGCTCTAAATAACCAAGACAATTGCAAAGAACTTGCGAAATACTAAATGTCCTGGGCCCTTAAACTATGAACAAATACTAAACTGTCCTGAGCCCTTAAACAAATTAGCAACACTAAACCCTAAACAAACAAACCCAGATTCATTACCACCGAATAAAGAGGAAATAAGTAGGCAAATCAAGCGGCTTAAAAATAACAAAGCTTCTGGTGAAGATGGAATCACTGCTGAACTTTTGAAATCCGCTGGTCCAGGTACAATCAAGGAAATAACCAAAATTCTACAAGAAGTTTGGCGAACCGAACGGATTCCGGAAGACTGGAAAGATGCTCTAACCCATCCACTACATAAGAAAGGAGATAGAACGGATGTAAACAACTATAGAGGAATATCTCTTCTCCCAGTTTGTTACAAAATTCTATCTCAATGTCTACTAGACAGAGCACAGGGACAGTTAGAACCGAATATTGGTGAATATCAAGAAGGTTTTCGAACCGGGCAGATCCTGCCATGAACAGATCCTGAATCTAAAGTTGATTCTAAGACATCAAAAACTATACAATAAAAATCTCGTCTGTACGTTTGTGGATTTCAAAAAAGCATATGATTCTATTGACCGCGAATCTTTATTCCGAATCATGAAAGAACAAGGACTAGATCTGAAAACGCTGGCAATTATTAAAGCAACGCTAACTAACACGAGGTCAAAAGTTAAATTCATGGGTGACATCTCAGAGCCCTTCGAAATTAAAACTGGTGTGAGACAAGGGGATGGACTCTCGCCACTTTTATTTAACTGTGTTCTAGAAAAAGTAATACAGGAGTGGCGTGAAAAAAAGTCGGCACTGAATATTGACCAGCCCATTAAACTGGGGAGAACCAACATCAAAATTGATTGTCTGGCATTTGCTGATGATCTAGCAATTTTAGCTCAAGATGTATTAACGGCACAGAAACAGATTGAAAACCTAAAAGAAACAGCAGAAAAGGTAGGACTCCAAATTTCCTTTGAAAAGACACAATACATGACCTGCAACAGACTAAGAACACCATATCTAAAAACAAAATATGGTAACATCAGACGAGTCTCTCAATTCAAATATTTGGGTGAAATAATCATGGAAAATGGGTTGGAAAAAGCGGCCAATAAGGGTAGATGTCAAAAAATGGAAACGGCATTGAGACTTACAAAAAATATTTACAACAAAAAATCCCTATCTAAAAACACAAAACTGAGACATTACAACACGGTTATTAAGCCAGAATGTCTATATGCTGCAGAAACACTCATTTTGAATAGAAAGAGGGACATCGAGGACATTGAAAAGAAGGAAAGAAAAATCATAAGAAAAATCCTAGGCCCCAAACAAATAAATAGCACAACATACCGACTTTGAGAAAACCAAGAAATCAAACAATACACAGATATACATAGCGATATGAGAAAAAGAAGACTTAAGTTTTACGAACACATCAAACGGATGAATCCGAGTAGGCTAACTAGACAAATAGTCGAATTTTATGAAAATAGGAGTAGAGCTAAAGTAGAAATAATTAAATGGATTGCGGCAATTAAAGAGGACCTAAGATCAGCAAATATTACACAAAGTGAAATTCAGGATAGAGGCTGTTTCACACAAGGTTAACGTTTGGAAGGTTGGCCAGAGAGAAAAATGTAGGAAGACTGGAACAACTTGGTCTGACGAAAGGAAAAATGCTCATAGCGAAAGAATGAAATTAGTATGGGCGCAAAGGAAGGCTAACAACAACAAACGCCTCTAATTGTACTTCGCGTGGTCCACCAGGGCCCATACGTGAATAATAATAATAATAATATATATATATATATATATATATATATATATATATATATATATATATATATATATATATATATATATATATATATATATATACGAGTGTCTTGCAATAATAAACGTGTGCTCCATTACAGAACAATAAAGGGGCAAATTTCTAAACAATATTATAAAACATACTGTAACATACTTAAACAAGTAATTGGGAAAGTAAAAAAAAATATCGAATAAAGAATTTATACCTAGATCTGAAAATAAAGTGACTGCTACTTGGAAAATGGTAAAAAAAATAACAGATGAAAGTAAGCAAAATAAATGTGTATTGGAGTGTTTTGCTTCGAAATATGGTGATCCTATTAAGACCGTTAATAGTCTAAATAATTATTTTGTGGGGTCATGTTTGGATATGAGTCCGATTACAGCCTGCAATACTTCAGTTTCCTCGGTAGATCAGACAATATATTTGGCACCTACGGATTGGCATGAGGTTTCGAAAATAATATGGGAATTAAAGAATAAAAAAATCAGCCGGGGATGACAATCTTCCAACACAAATAATTATAGAGATTGCAAACTGTATATCTAGACCATTATCTTTTATTGTGAACCTCTGTTTTTCCAGTGGTAGTAGTACTGTATAATTAGTGATATCCAAAATGGCTTCAGAAAAGGAAAATCAATGACTAGGGCAATTGTTCAGGCAATCACATATATATATATATATATATATATATATATATATATATATATATATATATATATATATATATATATATATATATATATATATATATATATATATATATATATATATATATATATATATATATATATATATATATATATATATATATATATATTCAATTCATTAAATGCTAAAAAAACCAGGATGACAATGTGCATTGATTTGTCTAAAGCTTTTGATAGTGTTAACCATGGAGTACAGTATACCAAATTGAGTAACTATGGCATAAGAAAGAATGCTTTAAAACTGATTAAATCGTAATTGAAAAATCGTACGCAACAGGTATTAATAAGGGATATTGGTGTCAGGGCCTTTCTCTCAGAGAGGGTACATGTTACCAAGGGTGTTCCGCAGGGTTCGATTTTGGGTCCCCATTGTTGTTTGTACTATATGTTAATGATATCACTAATATGTTGATAGAACAAACAGTTACGTATGCAGATGATCTGAACCTTATATTTAGTGAGGGGAGCATTGAGAATGTACGGGCAAGTGTATATAGGGCTTGCGAGGTTCTTGATCAGTAATTTTCTGCTCACGATCTCATTTTGAATGCATCAAAAACACAGTGCTTTCTTTTTGAAAATTGCAAAACTAATGACCTCAATTTTGTTTGCAACAACAGTGTATTTAAAACGACAGACTATGCCTCAGTACTTGGATTAGTGATTGGATTGGAGGGCCCATATTGAAAAACTTGCTTTAGATGTATCAAGATATTCGTCTGCCTCGAGAGTTATTTCCAAAAATGTAGGGATAGATGCAGCAATTTCGGCCTATTACGCATTCGTTCGGTCTGGGATAGGATACGGATTGATTTTTTGGGGAAACTCACCTGATATACATAGAATATTTCAGCTTCAAAAAAGATTTATTCGAGCAATTTTTAAATTGAGTTATAATGATAGTTGTAGGGATATGTTAAAAAAAGGATGTTCACTTTGGTAAGCATGTATATTCATGATTCTTTTATGTTTGTATATAACGACAAAGAACTTTTTGAGTCATTCCAAAATAGTTATATTCAAAAAAATGTTAACTTTATGATTATAAAAATATACAACAGTTTTCCTCTAAATTTCCGGTTAAAGTCCAAAATTGCAGAAAATAAAAGTTTAAAGAAATACTTGTTTAAAAAAGCGTATTGATATGGACAGATTTAATATAGCTAAATAAAATATTTGCATATTTTATATTAGAATAGTATTCATTATTAGTGGGAAAATGTTATTGATTGTTCGAGTTTATTTTCTTTTATTTTTTTTTTGTAAGAATTATATATTATGTTTATTGTATTTATTATTCTAGATTCACAATGTTCGGTGCCAATATGGCAGTTACAAATGAACATTTAATTGGGACAAATAAGTATTTATATATATATATATATATATATATATATATATATATATATATATATATATATATATATATATATATATATATATATTCGAAGCGTATCCTTTTCTTGATGACTCTACCCATCCTTCTGCTGGCGCCTCATGTGTATCTAACCATGTTTCATCAAGGTAGATAATGGGACGATTTTCTAATCTGTATTTATTTATAAAGTTTAAATAGTCAAACCGCCATCATCACAATCGTTGTGATTCCATGTAATATGTATCTTTTATTAATGGTCCGATGAGCAAAACCCATTTAAGATAATATTCCTCGGAATTACATCTCTCCTTAGTCGCTGTTGCAATGAATGTAATGTAGGCACAATTTGATCTTCATACATAGCATAAATTTTGTTTTTACAATCACTACGGACTTTTTTGGCTTTAATTGGCTTCGTCACAATATCTTTCACTGTAGACAACGGAGTTTTCGTTAATGAAGACGATTCTGATGCGGCTGCGCTTTTTTTAAAAAATTAGCACAACCGGAGTCCCAATGATCATTGCCTTGCCAAGAACGCCACATTTTTAGTACGTTTGGAATAACGAAACATACGGTCGATACCGTTTAAGGAAAGAGTGTGAACTTAACTAAAATATTTCAAAAATACTAAACGAGGTATAAAATTGATTTTATCTTTTTATCTGTTATTTTATTACGCCCGGCCCTGTTTCCGTTTCTTGTAACTTTGTCGGGTTGAGGATAGACATGGACCCCATTTGCAAAACTTACTATAATTCACGTGATTGGAACGAGAATGTGATTCAATTAAAGCGCTACTGTATGAAGGAGACGATTTATGCATAATATAGAATATTTTTTTTTAATGCGTCTGAACTTTACATTCAAATAAAACAACCAACCAAAGTAGATATCTTGAAACTATTTATTTTATGTGAAATACCATTCAATGGTATTAATGCTTGAAAGCAATTTCGGACAAATGTGTGACGCGACTACTTCCGACAAAGCGTATTCTGTCAATCCAATTTCCGACAACTTTTTCAAGCAATTGGGGTCTTATGTTTGCAATGATCCGAATTATTTTAGCCTTCAAGACGTCAATAGTTGCTGGTTTATTAACATAGATCGAAGATTTAACAACCCCAAAGAAAATAAACCAAAGGAGTTAAATCACACGATTATAACTCTCTTGATGTTCAATTAACATGTCTGTCCCCGGGAATTATTCTTCTCGCCGAATTGTTGAAACCACATCTCATCCAGATCGATACCATTCAAATTTGGAATTAAATAATGATTGATCATCGCTCCGTAACGATCCCCATTAATGATAACGGGCTTCACCTTGATTGTTAAACAAAAAACCGCCCAATGGTGCCACCGCGAACAGAACAATGATTTTGACGATAAATTTCGACAATTTGAAAGCGTTACTCTGATGTTAAACGTTCCATGATGATTCGACAGATTATACTGAATAATTTTGACACCAGAGGAACGCAAACTCACAGTTTGTTTAATCAGTAACCCCTATCGGAAGTCCGGACGTACTAAAAAATCACCCACTATGTGTGTATTCACCATACCGGTTTCATGCAGGTACATATTTAATACAATTAATATTGACAAGATCCGGCACGGTTCTTAAGACATTCTATAATCAAAAAAGAAAAAAAACAATTTTTTACTTTGTTATCTATCATTTATATTTTTAAACAAAATTTGTGTGACTATAGTTTCGTAAAACGATTTTACATTCTCAAACACTACTTTAAAACTAAGATTTTACAGCTGTTTATCTATTCTATGTACCTAATTTTATACTTTTATTGGGGTTTATTTTTTACAATATTTTAAATAGTGGTGAATTTCTGAGATCCGTCTGATCGTTTAATAGCTATTTAGACTGATCTTTATTGTATTTATAAATTTCAATAGCTTCTAAAATGTTTAATTTTTTGCTTTTGGGCGCTGTATGTAAAATTTGTAATCTCGGGAAATATATGTCCGGTATCTATGAAATGATTCCCAAAATTAGAGTGTTGTTCCTTTAATATGTATGCTGATTTATGTTCTTTGTATCTGGTCTGAAAATTTCTGCCGGTTTGTCCAACATAGCAGCTACTGCGCTCGTTACAACTTAGCATATAAACTCCAGATTTTTGTATTTGCTGATATTTTATCTTTGGCATTAAACATTAATTTACTGGTTGACTGGGTCTGATTTACTGGTTGAAGGTCCAGAAAATTTATAATTTGATTTTGTTCTTTTTCTAGTGTAAATTTTATTTTTGGATGGATACTACTTAAATGCTTTAATGTTCCTTCTATTTGTCTGTCATTTCCAGTATATTAAACCAAAATGTTGTCTACATATCTAAATGAAAACAATATATTTTTTGCTTTATCCGTTTTTAAAAAATTATGTTCCAAATTTGACATAAACAGTTCTGATAATAAAGGGCTTAGTGGGGAACCCATTACCATCCTTTTGTTTGTAAAAAACGTTATTAAATTGAAAATAATTTTCATTAATGCATAAGTTAAAGAGTTCAAAAATATCTTTCTTAATAGTTGGACTGTATTATTTTTTATAAGTAAATTATCTATTAGTAGTATACAATCTTTGTTCAGAATATTCATGAACATGTTGCTAAAGTCAAAGGATGCCTAGGAACAAAAGGATGGTCTAGCAATGCGTTCCCCACTAAGCCCTTTAATATCAGAACTGTTTATGTCAAACTTGGAACAATTTTTTTTTAAACGGATAAAGCAAAAAATATATTGTTTTGGTTTAGATATGTAGACGATATTTTGGTTTATTATAGTGCAAATAACAGACAAATAGAAGGAACATTAAAGCATTTAAATACTATCCATCCAAAAATTAAATTTACACTGAAAAAAGAACAAAATCAAACCATAAATTTTCTATCTCCAAAAAGCAGTAAAAGTATTATAAACCAATAAAAGTATTAAATCAGGTACATAGAATAGATAAATAGCTGTAAAAGCTTAGTTTAAAAGTAGTGTTTGAGAATGTAAAATCATTTTACGAAACTATAGTCACACAAATTTTGTTTAAAAATAAAAGTGATAGGTAACAAAGTAAAAAATTGTTTTATTCCTTTTTAAAAATTGAACTAGCACAAAGTAACGGACAAATCAATCAATAATTCTATAATCAATGTTTTCTTATGGTGAGATGTCCTAGGAACGTTTACATATGCTTAAAGTACGTTTATAGTTGGTGGCAGTCAGAGTAATTGCGCAAGAAATCTATGTAATGATGACATGATCTGGTATTTAGTGGTAATTGTGTTCAAGTTTACTATTTTATACCGAAGGTTTCGATAAAAGAACTGAAATTTCTCATTAAATAATGGGAATATTTTATTGAAATTTTTTATTAACAATTTAATAATATATATATATACAGAATGTTGCTATATTAATATTCTCAACACAGTAAACCAGTAGAATTTGTTTAAAAAAAGCACGTTGCATTAAACATAATATCGCCCATATCTCATATAATTTTCTTTCGATAAACGCTAATCGGAAATTACACGTTTGCGTTAGATGTATTGGTCAGCTCGTTATAAATATGCCACACTTTGAGCCTTATTAACCGTTTGATTTATATCGATGTTTTACGTCTTATTTACACACCTGCCTCGACTCATACAGATGCAGTTCGATTAGACCGTTCACGGTTTATAAACGTAATCGCTTTTTTTTTGCTTTTGTTGGTTTATAAGGTGCTAAACACAATTAGGCTTATGTTTGATTATTTATTTTACACGTTGGTTTTAGTAGAATTTTATTGAGATGTAGAAATTAATTGGTTTTATTTTAAAATGTTTGAAACGTTAATACTAAGTTGTATGTAAATTACACTGAGGTGTAAAAAATTATATCTGAATGGTTTTCGACGACCTCAGACCATGTGTGGTCTGAGGGATCCTGTTACAGTTCTTTAGCACCATTTCTATGCCTCGCAAATGCGGGTTAATGGTAGTGTGGAATACTCCAACTTCCCCTGAAAGTATTCTGGTGCTTATTCTTGGATTGCAGCAAGAGCTTCTCTGAAAACGTCGGTATCGACAGGTCGTGGACGATCTAATCTTTCCCTATATTCAAGACACATGTCTCTCTCCTGAAACTTTTTGAACCAGAGCTGAGCAGTGCGTATAGATACGACAACTTTCCTCTCTACTTCGCAGATCTCACGAGATACGTCAGTGGGTTTGAAGCTTTTTTTTTAAATAATGTTTTAAAATTGTCTTACTTTCACAACTTATTTCACCGAATTTAACGTTTTTGTTAAAAACCGTCGAATGAATATTTCACAGTGCAATCACTTTAATAATGAAGAAAGAATGTTTATCTGTTCGAACTAAAAGTTGAAATCGTATTAAACCTCTGAGTAGTAAAGTATGATTCCCAGTGCCGGCTCTAGTCCTTGATTAGGGTAGAGCAAAATTGTTTTTCGGTGCCCTTTGGTCGACGCTTTAATAAATAATAACTATCAACTTTTTCAAAAATCAACATTTATCAAATTAAAAATTAAATTAAGTAACTCTAGTTATTATACTCATGCTTTTTTAATATAAATAAGACATTACCACTATATATTTAAATTAGTATTTGCTGTTAATTACACTAGATAATAAAATCTGTTAACTATGTAGCATATATATATATATATATATATATATATATATATATATATATATATATATATATATATATGCCCAACCAAGGGAGCAAGCAGGATTCAGAAGTGGATTTAGTACAATGGATCACATCCAGGTCCTACTGCAGGTCATAGAAAGACACAACGAATACACGATGTCACTGTACTTGCACAACTTGAGGAGCTGCAAAGACACGTACACAAGAGCTGCAACGGGCTGGAGAACCATTTGGCTTTAAAATAAGCCTGAAGAAGAGTCAGGTTATGTTCAATAAATTTGCTGAGGACCAAAGGATTTCAATTTTAGGAACGGATTTGGAAGTTGTGGATCACTATATATATATATATATATATATATATATATATATATATATATATATATATATATATATATATATATATATATATATATATATATATATATATATATATATATATATATAATATATAATGCGAGGCCTCACGCTGCAAAAATAACACAGGAAAAAATAAGGGAGCTTAGATTGGAACTTTTACCTCATCCACTCTATTCACCAGATCTCGCGCCGTCGGATTTCCACCAATGCAGATCGTTAGAGCATACATTAAGAGGTAAAAAAGTTAACAATGTCGGAGAAATAAAAACGCACTTGGAAAAGTTTTTCAATGAAAAATCGAAGGACTTTTTTAAAAAGGCAATCGAACAACTGCCTTTACCTTGGCAAAAAGTGTTAGAAAATGATGGAAATTATTTTGTTGACTAGTGTTTAAGATTTCTTTAATAAATACATTTTTTCCGTCAGCAAAAAAAAACTTTTCGGTTCCCCTAATATAACGATAAAATATTTATAGTTACTTACAAAAACAGTTAACCTTATCGGAGTTATATTTTAAATCTAAAGTTCAGAGTTATTCAAAAGTTTAACGAATAGCGTTATGCATATCTCATTGATTATAAATTAGAATACAAGAACTAATTTAGAATAATTAATGGTAATCATCATGATTGTGTTGCCATTATCTTCTGTTGATTGTTGAACATACGCCTCCTCTAGATGTTTCGATTGGTTTCTATTCTGTGCAGTTCATCGCAAATTCTTTTGATCATGTGTCCATCTTTGATGCAGGTCTTTTGAAATTTTTCTTATCTAATCTTAGCTTTCACTCTAGTATTCTCTTGGTACACCTTCTTGCCATTTTGCAAGATACCCTGTCCATTTTCACTTTACCTTTGTAATTATGTTCAAATCCACTCCTGTTTCTGTATAAACTTTGGTTTTTATATGCCAGACTTATATTCTACGTTGATTTCTCATTCTCTGTGTTCTCCGTAGTTTCGTTATACTCGCATTTACACGAGTAGGAGTTTTCGCTTTTCTATGTTCTTCTATTTAGCGCATGCGATATTGTTCATCTACTATCTCGAGAAAGGCAAACCATCAATAATGTAAAACCATCAATATTACATCGCGTTATTAGTGCGTTTGAAGGACGAGATCGTACCAAGACAATGTATCGTATCACAAATCATTGGCAACAATGACTAAATTGCATGAATTTCACTTCGAATTGTTTCCTCATCCACCGTATTCTCCAAATCTGGCACCAGTGACTATTTCTTCTTCTTAGACCTCAAAAAGATGCTTGCTGGAAATTTTGTTCCAATTAAGAGGTAATTGCCGAAATTGACGGATATGTTGAATGTAAAAATAAATCGTTCTATAAACAAAGTCTAGAAATATTAGAAAACCGTTGGAATGATTGTATTGCTCTTCAAGGAGAATGTATTGATGAGCAAAGTCGATATTTACAAAAAAAGTGTGTTTTATTGGGGACTTAATGACCAATGTGTTATGTAAGTGGAGATGCTGAAGAACTACACTTTAAAGAGTACACATTAAAAACTGACAAGAGATTGCTGGTAGTCGATTGGGATCAAGACATAGGTTGTAAGAAATCAAGGTTCACAAATGGACCGTTAGACTACAGAAAGAAGTTGAAATTAATGAGGAAATTATTAATTAAATAAACATAACATGTTATACTAGGGTGTAGTAATTGAACTTGCATTTTTCCTTTATTTATAAATATGGGATAATCAGCGGCGGCCCTGTGGCGAATTGTTTCGAGAGGTGTAGTCGCATTAGGCGCAAGTTAATAAGGGGCTCCAAAATGGCAAATGCAAACAAATAATTTCGAGCGAAAAATCAAATTTTTATGGTGCCTTTGGGGTGGCGAGGGGCTGCTCCGAATAAAAGTAAAAAAAAATCGAAAATCCAAAAGTGCATATATATATATATATATATATATATATATATATATATATATATATATATATATATATATATATATATATGCTCAACCAAGGGAGCAAGCAGGATTCAGAAGTGGATTTAGTACAATGGATCACATCCAGGTCCTACTGCAGGTCATAGAAAGACACAACGAATACACGATGTCACTGTACTTGCACAACTTGAGAAGCTGCAAAGACACGTACACAAGAGCTGCAACGGGCTGGAGAACCATTTGGCTTTAAAATAAGCCTGAAGAAGAGTCAGGTTATGTTCAATAAATTTGCTGAGGACCAAAGGATTTCAATTTTAGGAACGGATTTGGAAGTTGTGGATCACTATATATATATATATATATATATATATATATATATATATATATATATATATATATATATATATATATATATATATATATCTTGGGCAGATGGTTTCAATGGAAGGGGATACAGTCCGGGAAGTGGAACGTAGCGTTAAATGTGGCTGGCAGGCATTTGGCAGGCTCAACATAGTGTTTAAGAGTAAACTACCCCTTTGCCTAAAAAGAAAAGTCTTTAATCAGAGTGTCCTGCCTGTTATGACATACGGAAGTGAAACCTGGACAGTCACATCACAGTCAGTTCAAAAACTTCGAGTAGCACAGAGGAGAATGGAAAGATGTGTGTTTGGCATTACTAGACGAGATAGAAAGATCTGCACATGGATCATAGAATAAACGAAAGTGAGTGACATCATTGGAAGAATAAAGCAATTGAAAAGAAAGTGGGTAGGCCATGTAGCGAGGCGATGGGACGAAAGATGGACCAAAGCGATCCTGGACTGGAGACCGCTTGATCGCAAACGATTGTCCACGGAGAAGACCAAAAACACGATGGACTAATTACATTATTAAGTATATTGGACCCAAATGGTAGAGAAGAGCTCAGGACCGTGAAAGTTGGAAGCCTGCTGAAGAGGCCTTCATCCTGCAGTGGATTGATACGGGTTGATGATGATATATATAACATAATATAATATAACAATAAATATTGTTAATATAACAATAATAATAAAACATAATATCATGTTTGTTTTATTGATCTTAATTTAATTTAATTCATACAAAGTTTAGTTTTCTTGCTTTCGCACTGGTTAATTTTGCAATTAAATTATCTTTATGTATGGATTGAGCAATATGACTTTCAGTTAATAAAATTGCTGAGCTATGGTCGATCTTAGGTATGTTTTTTTTAGGTTTAGTTTACTAAACCTCTCACCTTTGGCGATACTTACTGGCATAATTTGTAATATCCGAAGAGCAGTCTAAGTGTTTGGAAACAATTCACGCCAATCATTTTTGTTCAAAACATTGAGAATATCTTTCGGTTGGCTTTGGTCTGCATTTAAAAAATGCTTCTGGCTTAGTATTTCTTCAGTCAGATCAGTTCAAGAAATATCGCTGTGTGAATCACGTGTCAAAATATTTTGCAAATTTAAACACGACTGCTTCAATTCAAACTTATCAACCGGTCGCTTTAAATCATACAAGAAACACCAACTTGCATTAAAATTAGACATCTGTTGAAAACGTATTTCTAGTGAATTTATAATTGTGTCTATCAATGGGCAGAATCCGGTAATGTTGAAATTTTGTTCAGAGTCTATTGGAGTTTCATCTTGAGATTCCTAATCAAACATTATTTTTTATTCGACCTCTTATTTGTTGAAATACTGGTGAAATTTTAACTTTTTCAGCAATTTCTTTCGCTATGATTACAGCTGATGCGTAGCCAATATCCCCGAATTCCTGAACAAATTAACAATCTTTTTTTTTTAGTTATCAAGGATAATAAATTTTTCTTTTTTCCGTTTTTCTTTATAAGTCAGCAATGCAATATATTTTCTATCAAAAAATTAATAAGCGTTATGAGGCATGCACTTTTGGATTTTCGATTTTTTTTTACTTTTATTCGGAGCAGCCCCTCGCCACCCCAAAGGCACCATAAAAATTTGATTTTTCGCTCGAAATTATTTGTTTGCATTTGCCATTTTGGAGCCCCTTATTAACTTGCGCCTAACGCGACTACACCTCTCGAAACAATTCGCCACAGGGCCGCCGCTGATTATCCCATATTTATAAATAAAGGAAAAATGCAAGTTCAATTACTACACCCTAGTATAACATGTTATATTTATTTAATTAATAATTTCCTCATTAATTTCAACTTCTTTCTGTAGTCTAACGGTCCATTTGTGAACCTTGATTTCTTACAACCTATGTCTTGATCCCAATCGACTACCAGCAATTTCTTGTCAGTTTTTAATGTGTACTCTTTAAAGTGTAGTTCTTCAGCATCTCCACTTACATAACACATTGGTCATTAAGTCCCCAATAAAACACACTTTTTTTGTAAATATCGACTTTGCTCATCAATACATTCTCCTTGAAGAGCAATACAATCATTCCAACGGTTTTCTAATATTTCTAGACTTTGTTTATAGAACGATTTATTTTTACATTCAACATATCCGTCAATTTCGGCAATTACCTCTTAATTGGAACAAAATTTCCAGCAAGCATCTTTTTGAGGTCTAAGAAGAAGAAATAGTCACTGGTGCCAGATTTGGAGAATACGGTGGATGAGGAAACAATTCGAAGTGAAATTCATGCAATTTAGTCATTGTTGCCAATGATTTGTGATACGATACATTGTCTTGGTACAATCTCGTCCTTCAAACGCACTAATAATGCGATGTAATATTGATGGTTTTACATTATTGATGGTTTGCCTTTCTCGAGATAGTAGATGAACAATATCGCATGCGCTAAATAGAAGAACATAGAAAAGCGAAAACTCCTACTCGTGTAAATGCGAGTATAACGAAACTACGGAGAACACAGAGAATGAGAAATCAACGTAGAATATAAGTCTGGCATATAAAAACCAAAGTTTATACAGAAACAGGAGTGGATTTGAACATAATTACAAAGGTAAAGTGAAAATGGACAGGGTATCTTGCAAAATGGCAAGAAGGTGTACCAAGAGAATACTAGAGTGAAAGCTAAGATTATATAAGAAACATTTCAAAAGACCTGCATCAAAGATGGACACATGATTAAAAGAATTTGCGATGAACTGCACAGAATAGAAACCAATCGAAACATCTAGAGGAGGCGTATGTTCAACAATCAACAGAAGATAATGGCATCATAATCATGATGATTACCATTAATAATTCTAAATTAGTTCTTGTATTCTAATTTATAATCAATGAGATATGCATAACGCTATTCGTTAAACTTTTGAATAACTCTGAACTTAATATTTAAAATATAACTCCGATAAGGTTAACTGTTTTTGTAAGTAACTATAAATATTTTATCGTTATATTAGGGGAACCGAAAAGTTTTTTTTGCTGACGGAAAAAATGTATTTATTAAAGAAATCTTAAACACTAGTCAACAAAATAATTTCCATTGTTTTCCAACACTTTTTGCCAAGGTAAAGGCAGTTGTTCGATTGCCTTTTTAAAAAAATCCTTCGATTTTTCATTGAAAAAGTTTTCGAAGTGCGTTTTTATTTCTCCGACATTGTTAACTTTTTTACCTCTTAATGTATGCTCTAACGATCTGCATTGGTGGAAATCCGAAGGCGCGAGATCTGGTGAATAGAGTGGATGAGGTAAAAGTTCCAATCTAAGCTCCCTTATTTTTTCCTGTGTTATTTTTGCAGCGTGAGGCGTCGTATTATCGGGTTGAAGGATTCTTTTTTTGTTATTGACCAAAATAGATCGTTTTTTTATAAGCTCTTGCTTCATTCGCTCGAGTTGTTCATAATATACAGTTGCTGTAACGGTCTGACCAGATTCAAGCAATTTATAGTGTACGATTCCAGAAAAATCCCACCCCATACAAACAAGGACCGTCTTTATTGTTAGTGATGGTCGAGGTGTCGGAACACGTGGTTCTCCGGAAGAAAGTCATTGTCTTTTTTATACAGGATTATGATATAGCACCCACTTCTCATCTCCAGTTACAATTCGTCGCAAAAACGGATCGGCTTCATACCGACATAAAAGAGACGCGCAGATGGTACGCCATTGATTGAGCGCGGTCTCCGTCAGTTCATGAGGAAACCAAATTCCTTGCCTGTGCTATTTTACTATGCGACGAAGATGATCCTGAACTATAGGCCATGGGCAGCCAATCTTCAGTGATAATTCCTCAATTGTTTGATGAGGATCTGAATCCACCATCGCCTTCAGGATATCATCATCTAATTTTTGGGGTCGTCCTTTTCGTGAGGCATCTTTGAGATTCTTATTTCCATTTTAAACTTTTTAAACCATTTATGATATTTGTTTAGTTTTAGAACATCTCCGTAAGTATCGGTAATTTTTTTCACTGCTTCGTTTGCTTTCATTCCTTGATCGTAAAAAAGTGGCATACAATGACGTAACTGTGCTTCTTCTATTGTTGGCCTTGACATCTTTCCTCCTTGGTTGAACAAAACCTTTTTAACCGAAAAATAAAATTTACAACCAAGCTTGAACGAAACAACAAAACTTCCGTGTTTGCGGAGCCGTGTCTCGATACAATCTAACTATGAATGAGTCCATCGAAGAAATTTGGATTACTTTTAGGTCCCCCTAATATACTCATAATATTCTAACATATTTACATTGTGCTTAATAATAATTTATATTACTTAAGTATGTTTATTATTATAATTTTACTTCTGAAAAAAATAAAACTGGCTTGGCTTAAAACAAGTAAAATTATGGAGATATTTTAGCATCTCTATGACATCTACAGGTTATAAAGTACGCTACATTGATTAGAATGGATGATAATCTACTGGCGCCACATCTCGGAGCAAAAAACCGGCAGACTAGCATAGTCGTGCAGCCAAAATCATTTTTTAAGATCAGACACACATTGTATTTTTTTTTCATACAAGATCGGAATAGAAAAACAGAAGAGGAGTGGTTCATCGTGACAGCGCAAACCTTAACAACGAATTTGGTGACTGGTTAGTTTGGTAACCAGAATGGTTTACAATGCACCATTTTCCTTAACAATTTGAGTAATAAAATATTAATAACAATATTGCAAATCACTTGATTTATTTCAATTCTTCACCATCTGAGATACTACTATATTAGTCAACTTACTACTACTACTACTATACTAGTATATTAGTTATCATACGAGTCAACTTTTTGGTGAGTTCTGTTTTAAAAATTTTGACCTTTTACGTATATATCGTACAACCGCATATACCGAACTTCCGGTAGTGATCGCTGTCAAACGAAGTGTAAATGTACGCGTCTCTAGTGTCATTATAGTCTGACAAATCATCATGGACTCTATAATATCAGAGCAATGATTGTAAATTGTTAAAAATGATTAAAATGTTGCAAAATGCCGAAAGAAAACCTGTTAATTGGCCATCAAAGTGGCCAAATTTCCATAACAAAATAAATTATTTTAATAATCAAAGTATTGGACGCCGTTAGCGATTACTTTTTTGATTTTTTGAGGCCAACCATACATCAAATAAAATACCAAACTTGTTCCGAAACAAATGTTTGCGTTGTTCTGAAAGTCCGTGCTGAAATTGAAATTGACCATTGATCGAAATAAATGGTAGTCCGCAGAGGCTAAGCCCGATAAATACGGCGGGTGGAGTAGGATGTCCCATTTAAAGTTTACCAAATATTTTTACACATAAGGCCGGGCATTGCCATATTGAAAAATGACTTTATCGTGTATTTCGGTGAATTCTGGTTGTTTTTTTCTTCAATGCCCGATGCAATTTTATCAATGGCTGTCGATATCAATCGCTAGTGACGTTTTACCAGGTTTCAGCAGTTCCTGATACAAAGCTCCTTTAGTATCTCACCAAATGCACAGCAAAGCTTTTTTTCCATGTATTTTGCGCACTGATAGTGATGTTGAAGTTTGGCCTGGGTCTACCAATGATTTTTTACGCTCTAGGTTGTCAAAATATATCCACTTTTCATCACCTGACACAACTCGATGCAAAAACCTTTTTTTTCTGCCTGACATGCAAAATTTCACAAATGGTTTTTCATCTATTAATGTCTCTTTCCTTCAATTCATATGGAACCCATTTTCCTTCCTTTTGGATGTAGACGTTTGGAAATGATGGATTGGACAACATTCAATGCTTGTGCCAATTGATTCAAGGTATGAGTTAAGTCTTCATTAATGCTTGCAAATCAGCATCTTTAAACTTTTTCGGCTGTCCGGGACGCTCCTTATATTTAACATCAAAATCACCACTTTTAAAGCGTTTAAAATATCGGTCACAAGTTTTTTGGGTTAGAGTATGTTTATTATATGCTTCAACCAACAATCGATAACTTTCAGCAGCCAGTTTTCTTCAAATGAAAAAAGGTTATTATAATTCCCTTCAAACGTCTTTTTCTGGTACACAATTCGATATATTCTAAGCTACGAAAAATTATGTTACTTGCACAATGACAATTAATAACGAACTGGCTTTTAATGGCGTATGTTTCCCCCTCCAAAATGCCATAGACGTCATTAGTGTATACCAACAAAGATATTAGTAACGCCATAGCTAGCACAATCGACATTATTAACCGAAACACATCAACAGACTTTGTTGACCACTTTGAATAAAATGTGAGAAATTTACGAAAACCGTCTAAAAAGCCATTTTTTGTGGCTTTGGATATTCTAGGATGACCACAATTTCGAACACGTTTCGGACAGCTTTGATCACCAAGCCATCTTATCTATCAAGTTTTCTATAGAAACCTCTGATCTGAACCACTAAACCAGAAGAGATTTGCCATTAAACACTAAATCACCTTTTTAAAACTTCTCTACGCACATTTCGTTAATCATGTTAGCATCATCAGGAGATAATTTACTCTAGAGGGGATTAAATGATCTTCTGATGATGCTAATATGGTTAGCGAAACATGCGTCGAGAACTTTAAAAAAGTTATTCGGTGTTTAGTGGTAAATCTCTTTGAGTTTAGTGTTTCACACCAAAGGTTCCAATAGAAGAACTGAATGTAATACATAAAGTCGTGGTATTTGAACCCTTTTAACAACTACACGAATAATTCTTAGTTTAGTAGTAATTTACTCAAACATAAAGGTTAAACGAGGAAAAGGAGCAGTAGCTTTTGTGTTCCAGATATATACAATGAGTATTTTTGAAATTTTATTGAAATATGTATATTGGATGTTGCATTTATTATTCGATATACGAGGTGTAAGGGAAAGTAGTTTTAGAACATGTATCTAAAATGCAGCCGTTTCCACTTTTAACAGATTTGAAAAGAGGGTACATTTTCCTAACGATGGTTACGTATATTTTCATTTTTGTTTATATTAATTTATCGGAATTCAGTTTTTATCATTTATTCCGTCTTTCCGCAAAAGTTCGGTTTGTTTTATTATAAATAAAGCAAAACTTACACATTATTTTCATTTAATGTAAAAGTTGAAATTCCATAAAAAAAGCATTACCCATTAACATTAAAAAACCCATATCATTTTTTTAACGAGTCACGTCACACTCAGAAACACGGGAATGATGGTTTTATTAAATTAACTGTTCAAGATGTCCACCACCCATTCCTCGTGAAAAAAGTAGCGTTGGTAGATTAAATATTGAACAAAAATTTGAAATGTTTTGATTTGAGTCAATAAACCATTCACAACATTTCTGCCTGTGTACAATTCTTTGTGCATGATAAGGGTAGAGCAGTTGCTCTTTTATTGTTCTATGTACAATCCAATAGGAAACTTCAACTTGCTGAGCAACACCTCGAGTACTTCTGGTAGAATCCTCTTCAGCAAGATGTAAAATTTGTTCTTCGACTTCAAGACCGATTTTTTGCTGCCGCCCACATTATTGAAATGTTTTAATCACCCTACCCTTATCCAAACGTCTTTGAGAAACGTGGAAAAATATTTGCTGCCCGTAAATACACGTAGCTCCTTCAGAATTTTGGAGAGGTTCTCCGTGAATAAAAAGCATATCTTTATTTTCACGCAAAATATATTTATTTTTGGGTTATAAATCGAACTTAAACGCACGCACTCTAACACTGAAATAGTTTCTGTAGCAATATTAAAAAAACAATCTTTGCCCTTATTGCGATATTGCTACATCCTTCACGGCTGATGTTAAATAATCACAAATTATTATTTGCCATATGGGCTTTTTCACATATTTGCTTAAAATGTTAATTATTTTCATAGCTTTTCGATTGATGATTTAGTAACATTGCATTTTTATTTCTCGGGAACCCTTAGGCTTTTGGAGCTTTGTTGTAACGAACTTTTTTTCTTTAAAATCACCTGAAGAATGGTTAGTTAAATTTACGAAACTGCTTATCCTTACACCCTTATAAGCAGGCTTATAAATAGGCTTCTAAGTTCATATTATAATATTTGGGTTTTATAGCCACCATTAGAATTTTGATCGTATTTCCATTAGGGGCCCTCTATAAAATACGTACGCAAAAATGGAGAGGGGGCAATTACCTAAAGCGACGATATATGACGAGGTGGGAGAGTAAACTAGTGCAGTAAAATGCCAAAGAAAAACAATAATTTTGTTTTAAAAAGTAAAGTAAAGTTTTGGGGTTAGAGGCGCATCAGCAACTGAGAAGGCTATTAGCGACTGGACCTACAGCTTAACGTGGGTTCCGAACCACGATCATCAGCTACCGAAAACCTCGATCAGCGCCCCCCTCGGGCTATCAACCCTGGGTTTTGTGCTTAACCGAAAGTATCTCGAGAAACCTATCGACTGGCGAGTGACCAACGTAGAAAACCTCTCAGAAGACATCCGGCCTTACCCAGCCTCGAACTGGCGTGACTGAGGGGTGATTCCTTATCAGATTTTACACTCTTACCTAGAAACATTTACAAGAATTTTAGAAAAACTTTTTTGCCTAGTACAGGATTCGAACCCGGTCCACATTAACTGCCGTAACGTAAGTCTAACGCCTTAGACACCACAGCTAATGTGGCTAATTTTGTTTTAACCAAAACCCTATAAATAAATGAGATGATTTAGAAATAACTTTTCTATATAAATAATATTTCTATATCTATATTTCTATATATCTAATTTAGAAAATAGCTATGTTTCAAGAAATATCTTTGATCGATTGGTTGCAATAAACTTTTGCCATAACGAAACCCGACAAAATGTCAAGAAAAGTAAACAGGGCAGGGCCTAATAAAATAACAGGTAAAAAGATAAAATTAATTTTACGTCTGGTTTAGTAGTTTCGAAACATTTTAGTTTAGTTCGCATTCGTTCCTTAAATAGTGCAGTTCTATAATTTCGATCGTATTTTTTGTTATTCCAAACGTGCTAAAAATGTGGCGTTTTTGATCAAGATAATGATCAATGTGCCTCCGGTAGTGCTAATTTTAAAAGTAAACATTTATTGGCCGATCTTAAGCAAATTGTTAAAAAAGTCTATGTTTCTTTATTGAATAGGGGGCTTAATGTAAATGCAGTCGCAACAGAAACGTCTTCATTAATAAAACATCCGTCGTCTACAGTTAAAGATATTGTGGAGAAGCCAATTAAAGCCAAAAAAGTCCGTAGTGATTCTGGTAAAAGCAAATGTGTTGACGAAAACGGCAAAGACTTAATTCGAAACAAAATGTATGCTATGTATGAAGAGCAAACTATGCGTTCATTGTAACAGCGATTAAGGAAAGATAAAACCAACATTCTTTGGTGGTGGTTTGATTACTTAAACTCTATAAAAATACAGTTTAGAAAATCATCCCATTATTTACCTTGATGAAACATGGTTCGATACACATGAGACGCCAGCAAAAGGATGAATATATACATCAAGAAAATACCAAACCAAAGCGAACCCAATACCAAACCAAAAAATAATACCAATACCAATACCAAACCAAACCAAAAGCCCCAGAGAACAAGGTAAAAAGAATTACAATTTTACATGCTGGTTCTGAGGACGAATGGGTTCCAAATTGTTTACAGTTGTCGTCCAAAAATATTAAACATTCATCTTTAGACTACCATGATGACACCACAGAAGAATTTTTTGAAGATTGGTTTATAAATAGCCTTTTGCCCAATGTGCCTAAGGAAAGCGTAATTGTAATGGACAATGCTAGTTATTATAACCGCCATAAAAATATAGTGCCTAATGTAAATAACACAAAATTGGAAATTCACAACTATAGGTTAAAAAAAGATATCTACTTCGAAAATATATATAAAAAATGTGATCTAGAAATATTAAAAACATTTAATATTAAAAAGGAATATCTATGTGATACCATTGCTGCCGATGTGGAACATACGATTTTACACTTTCCCCCGTACGACTGTATTTTTAATCCAATTGAGCATATGTGGCATCAGGTAAAATCCAATGTCAGAGCAGAAAAGGCTCTGGCGCCTTTTAAGAAACTAGGAATATTTTTATTGAGATTTATTAGGGCAATTAACATTTTGCAGAAGGGCAACGAAATATCTTGAAACGGGCTTTACATTTTGCATAAAGGATTTTATGTATGGCCCCTTAGAGAAGTTTATCATTCATGTATCTTCTTTTCAATGAATCATATAATAACTGAATACACAGGTCAACAAATTTAAACTTTTTTGAGGTAACATTGATAGATGTATGTGTAAAACATTTTGAAGTTCTAAATCTGAAAATAACATGCTAATTACTATAACATTCTCTGTTACAGGGGGTCGATGGTGGAAAAGATGGACACGACATATTTTTACAATCTAATATTTATTTAATATAAACATGTAGAACGTTTTAAATCTATGCAAAGACATTACTAAGGATTATGTGAATAAAAAAATGAGATATATGAATAAAATGAGATGTCATAGAGCGACAAAAACTTTAACTTTTTCGTCTTGTGTTCTGTAACATCAGCCCTTTTTAAAAACCGGCAGTAGTCGGCCAACGTAGATGGGTTCCAGCGTCCCTGGTATCTTACTTCTATCGTCCTGATGTCCTGGTGCAACCTCTCTCCTTGTTTGTCGCTTACTACACCCAAATTTCCCAGAGAAAATCCAAATGGGAGTGTAAAAAATGCATTTTTAAGGACATGCGACTCTCTAGTATTCATAGGCTTTCATACGTTGATCAATGAGGTTTTTATAGTTTTTTTCTTGTTGCATAGAAATCCTTTCACTACTCTTACAAATCACTTCCAAGCTGCCGTTTAATTTGTATACAATAAGAATGCCTTCTTTTAGTTTCTCATCACTTAATTGACGAAATAGTTCTTTTTGGTACTTAAAATCATTATCTTCATTGTCCATGGCTTTGACTAAGTTTTTTTTATTAGTCCAATTTTAATATAGAGAGGCGAAAGAAGCACCTTTTATGGGTTAACAAGGGGGGCATATTTTATGTTTGAAGTACTAATCAGGAAATTGTAGGTCAGATCATAATAAAGAATTACGGAAAACGTGTTGTCTAGGTTTAAAGGCGCAATCGGTCCCGGTAGTTCCCGGCTATGGAGAACTGTCCTGTGCAGAAGGCAACCTTGGATACTGAATTTGTCCCTTTGCTTTTTTAAAATCCATTCTATTTTAGTGATACAAAAGTAGTAATAACTTACATGATCAGTAGGTTCTCTCCACACCATAGGAACAGCAAACGGCATAGAATTTTTCTTGCGATGCATCCATTGCACTAAATTTACGTGACAAGTCACACAGCAAACATGAGGAGCCCAACTTTTATCTTAGTAATGCCTGAATGATTGTGGCGTGTTCATATATTTTTTTCTTTATTATTTTTATTTTCTTTATGTTCATTAGACAAATTTATTACAATAAAGAATCACTGAGAAATTTGTTTCCGTTTGGTTTTTGTTTTTACCCAGTGATTCTTTATTTACATAAAAACAGATATTTTTTATATTTTTTGATCGTGGCGAAAATCCCAAATAGAGAAAAAAACAACTTTTACCTTGACCTCCAATTTGGCCAAAGATAGGCTTTTTTTGATAGACTTCCTCGGATATAGATCTAGCTTGAGACTAGTTGTGATCTACTTGTAATCTAGTTGTAAAATAAATACCTATCGGCTTATTTTTGCAAAATCGATGAATAGAACCATTTTATATTAAATCGACTAAAACACTTGACTGCACTGTTAAAAAAACAAAACAAACTAAAGTATAGAAAACTCCTCTTAAAAGTTCGTAGAATACTGTGGAAATACCCCCACTATGGAGGCAAAAACAGCATTATCATCAACCTTACAAAAATCAAGTCGACGTGTATTATTACACAATCCTCCCTGCTCGATCTAATAATAATTTTTTTATTCATACAATATTAATATTTTCATTGATTTGCATTATTTATTAATATAATAAACAAATCACTTAAGGAATAAAATAAAACAATAATACAAATTCTTTCCTACGTGCTAATTAAGAGATATATAAATATTCTCACTAACTGCATCATCCATTCCTTGCCATATGACAAAAAAACACCAAAACAAATATAAAAAGATGTTAATGGAGCATTGCAAAACTCGTCAATCTGTTTGCTTTCCTACGTGTTACTTACGCTAATAGTATGGCTCAACAAGATTGTCAAACAATTTTAACCTCAGATATTGTCTTAAGTATGACACATAATTGTTCGAGGTGTTTGCACAGCGTTTAAAACTGTCAAGACGAAATTGGCTTGATTTTAATTTATGTAAGCGATAGCAAACCGATAGGTTCTTAATTTAAATAAATTAAAATTTTGGAATATATTGAAAGAAAGTTAAATAATACAGGTTATAAATAGAAAGATAAATATATTATTGTTTTAGGGTATAGATTCTCAATGGGGCGGTAGCGCGTCCAGATACAAATAATATTTCATTGTTAATAAAAAAAGTTAATTAATCTTATAATCTTATTTATAGAATTATAGAATTAATCTAATAATCTTGCCAGTAGTCAAAGATTGAAAAGAACAAAAGCTGTTCTTCATCATATGACACCGTCCACATCATTTACATTTTAAACAGTGTTGCCGCTATTATCTTTTAAAGTTCAGACACTTTTATTGACAATATAGAATAAAGTGGAATTATAAAAAAGTGCAGCATAAAAAATGTATTGCATATTATGATTAAAAACCGAAAATACTATTTAACCAACTCTAAATTTTTTATTCTGATCAAGTTTAGTGACCTGTTATAATGTACTATGACTGCGGCTATAATTTCTCTTTCCATACTGTGACAATTATACAGCGCATTATATGTCCCGCCAATTTCTATAAACCAACAAAAGAGAGTGTTTGCTTGTCACATGGCAAAACTTGAATCTTTTCTCGCCAAATAATCTTAATTTAAAACCAAAACAAATAATAACAATGAAAGTAATAGTACAATACAATAGTAGTGGCTAACTGCAAATACCAATACAATATACAACTGCTTCGCACGCATAATTATCATTTATTTCACTCATTCAATTTATCATATCTTAAAAATACCACCGAATTTTTTAAATAATTTATTGATAAGAAAATCAAGATATTCTACTACATTTAACAAAATAAATTTAATAACGAGTAGGTCCATGACTAATCTCGCCAGGCAGGCGAGTGTCACTTCCACAGACTTTTTGAAAACTTCATTGTTTGAAGAACTGTATGCAGTATAGCGTTATATATTAAAGATTTGGCATTATGACATTTAGATAAGCTTGTTATATTGATAAAATAAATGACTCTATTTAAACTTTCTGGATTGTTACTAGGGGTGACCAGCTTTCCATGTATGTAGTTCCCCATATCGTAGTTCCCAGATATACAGTTGTTTGTCGTTCGAATTTGATGGATTCCATGCGGATGACCTTTATTTCCCAAGTAAACATGGGCTAATTGCGTGCCAAGTTCGGCAACTTCTTAATTTCAGGAAATGACCCCATTGCTTAGCCGTCGAGATCATGCGATTTAACTCCTTTAGATTATTTTCTCTATAGGAATGTAAAAACAAAGGTTTCACAGGTTTATAGCAATAAACCCTCGGCTATTGGCGACTTGGAAACTAACATACGTCAAGCCATAGTCCCCCTACAGACCGAAATTTATACCAGGGTCATCGGAAATTTACGCGGGCGGATCTGTGTCTTCAAAAAGAACCGTGGTAGCCATTTGGTTGAAATCTTGTTTAAATCATAAATTGCATATCTCTTAAATAAAACCATCAGAACTGATTTTGAACAAAAAATCTATGTTTTATTTAATTTTGAAGTTGCATCATTCTTATTGGTAGACCCCTTAAATAGAATCATCGCTAAAGAAAGCAGAATTTGTGTCTATTTAAATAATAATTTAATATATTGTTAAACTGAATTGTTTGGAGATGAGTTGTTGGTGATCTCAGAGATCTGGGTGACGCGTTTTAGTAGTGTCGTTTGGATCCAACCGCGACCTACAAACTAACTGCCTCCGGTGAACGGTTGTTGTTGAGGTAAAGAAAACAAAAAAAAAGTTACAAGCTCATTCTTCACAACATAATAAAATCAATAAAACTTTTTATTTTGCCACATTTTTTACAATTAAATAAAGAAACCTAAAGTTAACAAGGCAAAAACTCTATCCGGTGTTAGTATATTTTCAGTTTCAAAATTCAAATATTTATAGTGACAATTGCAATTTTTTGTTCCCCAGTATATTTTGCTGGAGCTTCACTATAAATAAATTGTTGAAATATCTAAAATTCAAATGTAGCTATTACTTTATATACATTAATATTCATAGTGATGTTTCATGCACTAAAATATACTGTAAAAACGGTTTCTTGATGAACTAAAATAGTAATCATCAAACAAGACGTGTTGAGGTTTTGTTTGCGTTCCGTGTTTTTGTTTTATATTAATGATTTGTTTAGTTTGTAATTTAATATCGCAACTTTCGGCGACATCTGATTATATAATGATATTGACTTAATATCTGATTTATGGCATGCCGCCAATGTCAGTAGACTTAAGATATCTCTGTGTATAAATTATGAAAAAAAAGGCGACGTTTTAAAGAAATAGAAACATTAGTTTGGTTTTTTTTAAGGTGGAAAACATTTTTTTAAGGTGGAATAATTAGTTTCGTATATACAGCATTTTCAGTGGAAAAGTTGACTGATTGAATCCTAGTATCAACAGCAGCCTCATCTTCGAACGAATACACGTATTAAATGACACAAATAAACTTTCCCCACAAGGAAATTAAAGGGAGTAGCATCTCTTCTTTATTAGTATTTAACATGCCAACAATAAATATTATTTTAACCGACCACCATGGTATAGTGGGTTAGTTGCTCGCTTGGCAACCGAAGGGTCCCGACTTCAAATACTGGAGCGGGCATGGATGTTTGTGTGTGTTATGAAATGAATATAGCTAACTCTGTTGAGTAACACTTGTTCTGGCTGAATGCTGTCCAGATGAAGGCCCAAAAAATTATTATTTCAGAAGAGTGTAACAAAAATATTTTCGTTTTCTTCTTTGTTTGAAAAAAAAGGATTATAGAATCTCCTCAGAGATTTAAACCGATTTCAACTTTATGCTATTACAAATAAACATAAACAACTTTAGTATTAAAGATATTCCACTACGAAATATTCAGTCAATTCAGTTTTTTACGAAAACGTTAAAATGAGTGAAAGGAGTCGCGAAATTAAAGCAATTTTTAAGACATTATATTAAAAAAGGCGCCAAAGCGTCTGACGCTGCTCGTGAGATTTGAGAAATAGAGGGGGGAGGTTTCGTATCAATCCGCACCGTTCAGCTCTAGTTCAAAAAGTTCTAGAAGAGAGACATGATTTTTGAAGATAGGGAAAGATCAGATCGTCTACGATGTCCTGATGCTGATGTTTTAAGAGGTCCTGCGGCTGCAGATCCTAGAACGACAACTAGGAAACTTTCGGTGGAATTAAGAGTATTCCACATTGTTGTTAATCGGCATTTGCGAGATACGAGAATGGTGCCAAAAGGCTGTAAAATAACCCCAGTGAATAATTAAGTCATTGACTTTTACTTGATGAAAATCCATTAAAAATTACTTTAAAATAAAATTAAAGTTTAATACGATTTTCACTGAATTATATTATTCTGGCATGTTTCGCCAACACATTGACTTCTTCAGATGTTAAGTAAACTAAATTACTTCTATCTAATTAGGGTTACAATATTCCATAAAAATATTTTCTTATTACACGGACATAATTTATTTTTATGGTGTTTAGCTCGACTATGGTCCACACTATTTTACAGATGAAAATATGTGTTAAATTACAAGGTTTAGTAAGGGTGAATTGTTTGTTTCAATTTGATCATTTAACATCATATTTAAGCCCTTTAATTAATAAATTTCTTACGATTCCAATGACAGTTTTTATTTTTATTTTCTACATGCAGTATTATCGAACTTATGGTCATTACTTAGCAGATGTTCCGAATAAGCCGAATCAGTTTTTTTATATATTAAGTCAGGAGTTTATATGTTTGTCCTGACTGTCCAACTGGAAGTGTCTGTCAAACTGGAAAAATGTTCAAAACACAAATGTTAGGGCACAAACAATCATATATACATAAAAAACCAATTCTGCTTATTCAGAACATCTACTAAATAATGATCTTAAGTTAGATGATAATTTTAGAATGTAGAATGTAGAAAATAAAAATAAAAAACTGTCTTTGTTGGAATCGTTAGAAATTAATAAATCAAAATGCTTAAATATAATAATAAATGACCAAATAGAAACAAAAAAATCGCCTTTATTAAACTTTTAATTTAATACATATTTCCATTTGTAAAATAGTGTGGACTATGGTCGAGCTGGACACAATAAAAATAAATTACAGGTATTTTCATTGTCATAAAACATTGTCATATGTCAGTGTTATAAAAAAATATTTTAAGGAAGATTATAACCCTAAATAGATAGAAGTAATTTAGTTTAGTTAGCACCTGAAGAAACCAACAAAATGAAAATCGTATGATACTTTAGTTTTATTTTAAAGTAATTTCAAATATTTTTAGTGAGAGTTGCAGTTTTTTGCTTCCCAATATATTTTGCTGGAGTTTCACCACAAAGACAAGTTGTTCAAATACCTAAAATTCAAATGTAGCCATTATTTTGTACGTACTATAATATGTTGTAAAAACGGTTTCCTGATGGACTGAAATAGTAACCATCAAACAAGACGTGTTGAGGTTTTGTTTGCGTTCCGTGTTTTTGTTTTATCTTAATGATTTGTTTAATTTGTAATTTAATATCGCAACTTTCGGCGACATCTGATTATATAATGATATTGACTTAATATCTGATTTATGGCATGCCGCCAATGTCAGTAGACCTAAGATATCTCAGTGTATAAATTATGAAAATGAAGGTGATATTTTTAACAAATGGAAACATTAGTTTGCATTATACCAGGTGTCCCATTAAGGATGGATCGCGGCCGTATCTTGAAAACTATTTATCCCACAGCTTTGGGGAAAAAAAATTGTACTAAAAATGATCATGAGAAATTCACCAAAAATATTTTTAAGCTTCTAAAGCGACTGCAAGAGGGCGTGACGAGTTTTTTAAAAATCTTTTTTTTTGTTTATTTTCAAGTGTTAACCGAGTAAGAAACATTCTCAGTTATAATTAGCAAACTGTCTCCTACAACTTTGTTTATGACATTTTGTCGTAATTTCACGAATAGAGAGGTGGGGGGGAATTTTACCTATTTAGATAAAAAGTCGTCTAATGTCCGTTTGCCATAACCGATTTTCCTCAATTTGAATTCATTTAAAAGGCAATTGCTGGGACAATCAGATAATCTGGGAGATAAATTATTTAGTTTATAAATGAAACCGCGAGGTGGCGTTACATTCAACAATAGATTTTTTGAAGTTTTGTTCAGTTTTTTTCAAATAGAATGGTACAGCTTTTATTACATGGCTAGAAAGGTAATTTAAAGAGGAATCATCTAGTGAAAACCCGAAATCGATATCTCTGACATGTCAAGAGATATTTCGATTTTTCTGAAAAAAATCAGTTATTATTTCACTACTACCTGCATTAAGTTAAAAAAATATTAACCTAATGTTTGCCTTCCTTCACACTTTACCCAGGCTTAGAACTGGTCCAAATTCTTCGTGCCATATTAATTTGGAGCGTGTTTAAAGGCCAAGGGGCCAACAACGAAGATAATAATAATAACAACAGTCAAATAAAATTTTATTTGACAGCACAACAGTCTAATAATTAACAGAATCTGAACTTTAACGCCTTTCTAAATGTTCAAAATGCCTTCACCACAGAAATCAACTACCAAAATAGATGGAGTGTGAAAGAATGGTGTGGTGTTTTGGGAGACAAAATTATTGGTCCCTTTATTTTTAATGGATATTTGAATAGTGAAACATATCTAAATTTTTTACAAAATGGACTGCCAGAACTAATGGAAGATGTTTCGTTGGAAACAAGAAGACAAATGTGGTACCAGCATGATGGATGCCCTGCCCACTTCTCGCAGGTGGTTCGAAACTTCTTGGATGCTTTGTTTCCAAATCGTTGGATAGGACGAGGTAGTTTATTTTCGTGGCCGGCGCGCTCACCGGATCTGACAGTCTTTGATTTTTACTTGTGGGGAAGACTAAAAGATCTTGTTTTTCAAGCTCGTCCTACCACACGAGAAAACACGATTGAAAGAATTCAAAATTCAATAACCAGCATTTCAAGAGCGGAAATTAAAGCTGCCATTTTTTGTACTCGTCAAAAAATAAATCTTTGCATTTCTAAGGATGGAAGGCATTTTGAACATTTAGAAAGGCATTAAAGTTCAGATTCTGTTAATTATTAGACTGTTGTGCTATTAATTTTATTTGACTGTTGTTATTATTATTATCTTCGTTTTTGGCCCGTTGTCCTTTAAAGACGCTCCAAATTAATATGGCACGAAGAATTTGAACCAGTTCTAAGCCTGGGTAAAGTGTGAAGGAAGGCAAACATTAGGTTAATATTTTTTTTAACTTAATACAGGTAGTAGTGAAATAATAACTGATTTTTTCAGAAAAATCGAAATATCTCTTGACATGTCAGAGATATCGATTTCGGGTTTTCACTGTATAATTTCTCTTTAAATTACCTTTCTAGCCATGTAATAAAAGCTATTGTTGAATGTAACGCCATCTCACGGTTTCATTTTTAAACTAAATAATTTATCTCCCAGATTATCTGATTGTCCCAGCAATTACCTTTTAAATTAATCCAAATTGAGGAAAATCGGTTAAGGCAAACCGACATTAGACGACTTTTTATCTCAATAGGTAAAACTCCCCCCCCCCCCCCACCCCTCTATTCGTGAAATTACGACAAAATGTCATAAAACAAAGTTGTAGGAGACAGTTTGCTAATTATAACTGAGAATTTTTTTTACTCGGTTAACACTTGAAAATACACAAAAAATGATTTTTAAAAATGTTTAGCTCATCACGCCCTCTTGCGGTCATTTTAGAAGCCTAAAAATATTTTTGGTGAATTTCTCATGATCATTTTTAGTACAATTTTTTGTCCCCAAAGCTGTGGGATAGATAGTTTTCAAGATACGGCCGCGATCCATCTCTAATGGGACACCTGGTATATATATATATATATATATATATATATATATATATATATATATATATATATATATATATATATATATATATATATATATATATATATAAGCAATATTATTTTGCATGTTTTGAGAAGCTTAAATGTATGATTTGGTAAATAATGCAAAGTGGTCCACCAGAAACGGACTTTGATGGAGTGGGTGGTACCCGGTTAGTAGATGAAGACGCAGGCCTGCAGCAGGCGTCTATAAAGTTTCCCTCCGATTTTGTTTAGTAACAACCGTTCCGCTGTAGATTCGAGAGAACCGCGTATTAGTTAATAATACATTTTTTAAAAGTGACGACCGATGATTAAAATGCAATGACTGTTCAGGCGCCACTTCAACGTCGGATATTATGGTGAGATCGAAGCCACTAAACCATTCTCAGACAATTGACAATCGAACGAAAGCTTCATTAATGAAAACAAAAACAAAATATTCTTCTTACATTGTTACAAGCACAATGCAGAATGAGTGAGGGAGGCGATTCAACGAAATCCCACACGCTCCTCTGCAAAACACGGTTCAAAAGTGGGGATGAGTAAGAGTACTGTAAAGCGTATTTTGCATAAGGATTTTAACTTTTATCTACAGGGTCCGTCATTCGTAGTGTTACCAACTTCACACTGCCAAATATCAAAAAAAGGTGTTGAAGGATGCGTTGATCCCTTGAACACACAAGCAATTTGGTGCGAATCATTGGACATTTCTACAGGACTCAGGATCATCCAATAAAGCTATTTTGACACAACAATTTTTACAAAATCACGTTCCACAGTTCATTTCTTCGCAACAATAACCTCCATATTCACCAGACTTGAATCCAATGGACTTCTCCATACGATCCATTTTGGAGGCTAAGGTGTCAATTAAAAAATATGAGAGTCTGAATACATTGAAGTCAGCGTTTAGTCGGACATGACAACGAATTCCACAGACTTATTCGTGCAGTGTGTGATGCATTTAAAGAAAAACTTGATGCCATCATCCGCGCCAAATGTGGCCACATTGAATAAAATATTCATACAAAAATATTCATAAGTGACAAAACTATCGCATTTTTAATTGGTAGCACTTCGATTTACGGACCCTGTATATAATTTGATGGGTATTGAAGAGTTTAATAAAGAGGACTTTCAACAGAATCTCACATTTCCTCAAACAATGCTTGACATCTTTGAAGAAAATGAACACTTGACCATGATCATGATGAAGCCCATCAGAAAAGGCATCCTAGGCGATGTGATATCGGCAAGTGTGAAATTTTCGGGCCATTTTTATTCGAGGAAGATGTAGCCGCACTATACATTAATTCAGTTCATTAGTTAACCATATTTGAAAACTTTTTAAAACTAGATGTGCGATGTGTGTTTTCAACAAGAACTACTCGTACAACCAGAGCTTCCATGAATGTTGTTCGTCCTCCTCGGTCACTAGACCTTTCCATGTGTGATTTTTTATCTTTCGTGGTACTTGACTTGTAATGAAGATAAACTCGCATACTGGAAGAATCAGAGACGGGATCGAATTGAAGAAGTCTATAACGAAACGTTGGAAAAAGTAGAGACAAATTGTCGAGAATGGCTCCACACTTGTGTTGGTAAAAATGACCATCATTTAAATGGTATTATTCGTTGTATTTAAGCAATGAAAATGACACGTTTCCTTTTACTAAAAATCATCTCGTGATGCTTTTGTCTCCTGATGATGATAACATGGTTAGCGAAACACACCTCGAGAAGTTAAGAAAAGTGATTTGGTGTCTAGTGGAAAATCTCTTCGAGATTAATAGTTTTGCGACAGAAAATTGAGAACAAAATATCGAAAGCGAGGTAAAATTTTAATTAGTTAACAGTTAAATCTTTGTTTGCAATAAATTGATCATGAAATAGAAATAACTCTTTGTTTTCTACATAAAAAATGATCATCCCACTCAACTACCTTTCAATATTCAGCAAAGGATTTTATCGCTGAACTAGCCGAGTTGTATGGTTACAACCACATATTTAATGACCGGACGCCGGTCGCATTGGTGCGGACGGTAAAAGCAGCCCCCGAAACCGCATTGGAGCGGTAGTTGGTTCGATTCCAGCGCTTGGATGGTTGTTTTTATTTCCTTCTTCTTTCTGTAGTGTTTATTTCCTAAATGTCTGTGATTGTTTCTAGGCAAGAGTGTAAAATCCGACAACGAATTACCCCTCAGTCACGCCAGTTTAAAGGCTGGGTAAGGCCGGATGCCTTCTGAGAAGTGTTCTACGTTGGTCACTCGCCAGTCGGTAGGCTTCCTGATAGTCTTATGGGTAAGCACATAACCAAGGGTTGATAGCCTGAGGAGGGTGCTGGCCTGGGTTGTCGGTGGCTGATGACCGTGGTTCGCAACCCACGTTAAGTTGTAGGTCCAGTTGCTAAATGGCCTTGTCGTTGCTGATGCGCCTCTAACCTAGGTAAATCCTTTCCTTTTAACGTCCCGGTAAGATAACGTTCATGTATATTAAACTAGTTTAATGATTTTGTCGTTGAAAAGCCAATTCAACTCGAAAATTGTTTTTTTCTTAAGTAATTGTTTTTATATAAAAAATTTCCAATTTTCTCAGATGGTTACTAAAATATGTTAATATTTAGAATGAATTATCTTTTTCCTTCTACTGTGAATAATTTTACAGATAGCATTTTTGTAGAGTTTTTTGTTTAAAATGTGTAGGGTAGAGCGGGGCTAGTTGATCATAGGGGCAAGTTGTGCAATCGAAATATCTCGAAAACTAAGTAACCTACAACAAAAGTGTAAATGGCGAAAAGAAGCGGTTATTGGAAGAGAATACATAGCGCGACTGTCAATTGTGTAAAAAATATGTTACAGGTCATCATAATTTTTCTACTGTACTCGTATAAAAACACTAAATAAAGACCACGAAAGTATTTAAAGATTGCTTAATTATTGTTCTTTCGATTATAGATGGTTATTTATTTTTAACTCTTTCGATTTTTTTATAACCTATTTTTTATTTTGTTGTCTCAACTGGGGATGAGCAACGCACGTTCAATGCTTGCTCAACTAGCCCCACTAGATGTTCATTGTAGAAAATCAAATTTTTCTTTAATAAATTAATAACAATCAACTAATTTGTGCATGTGATGATTCTATACACAGTTTATTAATGAAAATTACTTATACTGATAATTGTATTAATGATTATTATTACATTTTAGGGTGGAAATTTTTCATTCAATTTCAGAGTACGAGTACGTTTGTCTGGTTTGTTAAGAGCAATTTTCTGAGAGCATACCTGGAGAAAACTGGATTCAGTGTCAGACTTGCAAGCAATGGTACCATATTAAATGTGTGCCGAACGTTGGTCTAACCTATGTTTGTATTAATTGTGATAGAGACAAAGATGATTAATAATTTGGGATTATTTATCATCTAGCAATATTCTTGATGTCATAATTAGTTACTACTTTATTTTAATATTTATTTGCGTTAAAATTATTCTTAAACATATAATTTTAAATATAAAAAGTGTAATAATAATCCAAAGATTGCAAATATAAAATTTAGTTTGATTTTAATTTTATTTTTCTAGAAATATAATTACAATATGATTATGTAATAATCATAATAAATAAATATTTGCTTGTTGATTACAATTATTTTGTATTCAGATCATTCTATACAGTCATCAAGTCCATTTTAGCCAATTTTAGCCTTTTTAGCCAATTGCTCAACTAGCCCCATACCCAAACTCTAACAGAGCAAGAATCAATTAAATTCGATGCATATTCTTAAAGTTATGGGAGATCAAGAAAAAGTTGCTCTACTAGCCCCACTCTACCCTGTGTGTGTTACTATGTCCGAATAACCATTATTTAAGGCAATCAATTTCATGATGTTTAATTTATTTTTAAACTCTACATCTGATAAAGGAATGTTAGTCAGTCTATGTATAATGGTATGAAAACTTATAAACCCGGGGCATATCAGCCAAATTGTCGATTATGCTTTAAAACGTATATCGGAAAAACAGTTAATCATTCAAAATAAAAGAAGTATTCTTAATCAGAAATACAATTCCAATTATGATTTACATAGTTTCAATAGTGACTTTAAAATATTATATGTTCAAAATAAAGGCACGGCAAAAAAACGACCATAGTGTACAAGAAATGAAGAATGAAAGAAGAGTGAAAAGTTGCATAGGGAGCCCGTGGTGAATATTAAAAATATGCCAAAATAAGGAAAATTCTATGCTCCATGTAAAAAAATTGCCCAGTCTTTTAGCCTCTACCAAAACGTCAGCAAGTGCCTTACAAGATCGTTTTCTAGCATTATGCCGTCATTAGTCGGTATGATGGATATGGTGGATATGGATGGATATAAAATGTTATGAATGTATATGCATAGGAACGGCGGTTTAGTAAACTTAACCCTCATGGTGACAAAGTTACCGATGACTCCACGTTATAATACTAAAACGAACAATTTAATCGTTTTTTTTTAATAATTTTCCCCCACAGTTTAACTAATAGGTAACTAACTAGGCGATGTCATAAAGTCTAAACGTTTGCAATAAACGGGTCACTTAGATATAACGAATGGCAGATGGCTGGTCCAAGAATAATGGACAGAAAGAATCGGAAGGTTAAAAAAGAGATGAAATTCCAAAAGAAAATAGAAAGAGGCGATCAGGAAAGG
This sequence comes from Cosmopolites sordidus, assembly GCA_031761425.1. NCBI lineage: Eukaryota > Metazoa > Arthropoda > Insecta > Coleoptera > Curculionidae > Cosmopolites > Cosmopolites sordidus. The sequence continues at coordinate 2,788,217 of JARFXV010000024.1, forward strand.
TCTGTAGGAGAGCCGTATAGATATTTTTGAAACTATGGATTCCTTTTAGCGGTCGTATTAATATTGGTAGATTCACGTTGTTGACCCACGTAATACTTCAAAATTTAAAGGCCATACATGTCTTACAACATCACGGTTGTTGTGGCGGTTGGTCCAAAAGGGGACATCGGCACGTGCCCTACCTAAAAAATAAAAAAATAGAGAAAATAATTTCAGATTTTATATTAATTTATTCTCTGTTCTGTCTATGATCACGCTTCTTGCGACTTCTATAGTCTAGCATCTATAATGTCATTCGCGGTAACGAAATAGGTCGCACTGATTAAAGAACATGTGCTTTGGGCACAGAGAAGTTTGTGCCGCTACTGTTTTCTTTACTATCGCGTGCGAAAAACAAAGACAGCAATGCACCGTTTTGCTAGTAACCCGGAGATTAAACGCATTTATAACGTCATATCTGCCCCATTCTCAGACATCCTAAGCGCTGACGTTAGTGATGGGCGGAGCTTATCAAACTTTTCCAAACAAAGAAAATGTCCATTGAAATTCTCATAAGAGGATTTTTGTTAGATATTTTCTTCTCTTTACAAGTTTAATAAGCAATTTGTCTCACAGTTTCGTTATCCACAAAGTACATTTTACATTAGACATATTTAAATTGCTTGTAAAACGTTTTTATTCGGACTTTTTCTTGTGTGGAAGTATATTTAAGGTTATGTTACTTTGCTCCTTATGAATGTCAATTTCAGGTTTTTGGGAGGATTTTCAGGTATATTTTGTTGAATTTATTATTGGAAAGTTGATTTTTTACAAAATCTGTTATATAAATTGTATTGAGAATATTGGTGTTCCTGTTTTAGTTGGAAATGGTGATGTGCTTTGTTGCAGACTGCAAACATTACAGTGAATAAATAATGTATTAATTTTTTACATTTCCTGTCGATTCAACTGAGAGAAAAAAGGGTTTAATTTTGTGAGGTAATATTAAATATTTATAAGATGGCCTGGACGTATAAAAATGATTGAATAATTTCTAGGCGACTAGATCCGGAACCCTCAAAATATTTACTGGTCTGTAGTTGCAATTTTGTCAACAATGTTAGAAAAAATGGTCCCAAGATATTTAATTTTATATTATTATAAGAAAATTTGTGTTCGAATCTCCGGGGAAATGGTATAATATTTAAATATATATGGTATAATATGTCCATATATGCACAGAAATGATAAGCTTTCAAAAAAATTGGAAGATAACAATAGTTATATTATTTATTACAATGACAGTAATGAAGTAGTTTTCAATGGGAGCCATAATGACTATTATCAAATCCAAGGAAATCTTCACATTTTCAAGTGATCCAAGTATCACTTAAGTATATGGACATTACAAGAAGTTGCAACGGTTCTTATTGAATATGATCAATCATGGGCAGAAAATTTAGAACTATTGGAAAATGTTTATGTTAAATATTACTTACCTAAATTTTTGGACATGCAGATGTATATGAACGATCATAAAGAATCGCAGAAAGAAACGGAAATTTACTATCAGGATATGCAAAGAAACATGCGATACCTTAACATACAGATTCATGAACGTTTTGGATGTAATATCTAACTGTTGCAAATTTATTTCAAAACTAAAAAAATTGGTGAGTATCGAGCCGTCTTTCCAAATGGAAGTATTAAAATGTGTGTAACCTGTTTGCAAAAGTGAACCATCTTAAAAGCTAACGATGAATATATTTATTTGTCAATTTCATTCTGACGAAGCTACAGTGTTAGCGGAGCGCGTCAAGTACAAATATAACAAAATGGAAATTGGACTTGAAAAGTATTTCATTAAATAACAATTCTATTAATATATCAAGGACTATGTCGCCATCAATAGCGATATTTCTTGATTTATGTTCTTCCAAAAACTAAAATTTTGTGATTATCTCGAAATATCAAATTTTTTCTGTGGCTTTAAACCATCCCATAAACAATAATTGTAACCTACTTATTTTATGGCACTTCCAAAATAGTTTTATCAGTTAAGAGTAAGTGGCTCATACCTACAAACACCAAAAAGAACACCGAACACAAAACATATCTTTGTATTCTACCTACAAATATCGCATCGTCCACCGCGGCATCCTTTCAATATCCATCAAAGGATTTTATCGCCTCGTCTCGAACATCTCTTTAACACCTAAATAACACGACATTAAAGTATATAAAACTAGTTTAATGACCGTGTCCACATAAGGTGTATGGTTCTAACTGTTGTGTGTGGCAAAAATGAATAAAAATCGCCTTGCAAATGATTAGGTAACAATATGTTTTGAATTTACCGGTAAATAAATGGCACGTATTTACTGAGATAATTGAAATAACTCTAACTTATCATATTGATAAACAACGAAACAATTTTACAGCTAATTATTCATCATATTGACAGTGTATCTATCTTAGTTAATTTGACCATATATTTTTAGTAAATTTAATTATTCACTATAGTACCGGGTAATAAAAATATTTGCGTTTTTCCTTTGTTTATAAATACACTCCTCACAAGTTCAGTCTAATTTCATCTTTCTACTTCAACTCAGATTCATTCTTCAATATTAAAATTATTTCAGAAATAACCCGAATTATTCTGAGAAATATTTAAAAAAACGTTAAAACAACTGAAATAAGTCTCGATATTAGGGGTATTCTAAAATAATATATTAAAAAAAAGGTCCAAAACAACCGACCCCGCTCGTTACATTTGCGAACTGGATGGGAAAAGTGACGTAGTAATCCGCGCTTCTCAGCTCTAGTTTGAAAAGTTCCGAGAATGAAGAGCGAGTTGAAAATAGGGGAAGATCAGCTCGTCCACGATCTCTTGATACCTACATTTTAATAACAAACTTATCGTGGTACCGAAGACGAACAGAGTTACTGGTTACCTATATTTTGAGGAATGACCTATATATAAAAATAAAAATATATAATATTAATATAAAAGTAAAATAATTTTATTACACAATCAGTTATAGCAGATAAAATTACAAGCTCTTTGGATTCCAATCAAAATTCCTTTGGATCAATCATCCCAATCATAGTAAGGGTACTTCTCTTCAGTTAGGCAAAGAAACCTAGAAGCTTAGTATTTTATCTCATTTGATAAGAGCAGTTCTCGAAGCGGTTCTTCAATGCAATGAGCAGTTTGCTCAAATTGCTAAGGACACGCAAGTTGTACCCGTATGTGTATATATATATATATATATATAAAACAAACTTCTATTACAAAATTTTTTTCACGATACATCAAAACACTATTTTTATATTCTGGAAAACGTTTCGCACACCATGTTAGCATCATCAGCAGATGATTAAAACTAAATTCTTATTCTTCTTCTTCTTTCCTGGTTGTTAAGTTGACCCGAAGGCCCTGACTTGTAATCTCTGATTTTTCCGAATGTCACGACAATGTCGCTTATTCGGAAGGTTTTAGCTGCCGTCCTTTAGGCAGGGATGTGATGACCGAAGAGGATGGTCATTCTGGGAACGTTTTCCGAGCCCATCTCCGCTCCACGGAGCCGATCCCGACCATTGCTTCCCCGAAGCAGCTCGATCTCGCTGTCGGTAAACTGACAAGGGATATCCAAGAGGCTTTCAGCCTTGCCACGAAGCATCGGACGGTCGACCAGCTTCAGCGAACTTCCGACCTCCCGACGGATCTGAAAAACCAGCTCCGGGCGAAAAATCGCCTGGTCAGGTTGGCCAGATCCACCCTCGATCCCGAGGATAAACGTCGGGCAAACCGGGCGATCAGAGAAGCCAGAGAGGCGATGGCGTCGTACAGAGAGGAAAAGTGGGATTCAGTTCTTTTCTCTGTCGACACGTCAAATCCGAGGCAGATCTGGCGTCTGGCAAGGTCCTTGGCGGGGAAGTCCCGACGGGACATTCACCCCTTGAAGTCGGATGATGGCGTTTCTTTCGCCGTCTCCGACTTGGAAAAAGCTGAAATGCTGGCGGAGTCTTTCAGACTTCAGATGACCAGTCCGAGGCTGACCGAGGCGCAGGCGGAAGAACAGACAGTCGACCGCGCTTACGCGCGGCTTTCCGACAAGCCTGAACTTTCGTATCTGCAGGATTACCTGATCTCTCCAAAGTCAGTAGTGGCTATCATTCGCAGTTTCGCCCCAAATAAAGCTCCGGGCTGCGACGGTATCACCGTCAAGCAGCTCCGGAAGCTCCACAGTAAGCAAATCGCAGAAATCACGAATATCGTGAATTCCATTCTGCGTTTGCAATACTTTCCCGCTTCCTGGAAACACGCTAATTTAGCGGTAATTCCGAAGAAGAGAGGTGCGAACCTCTCTTCTGATTTCAGGCCCATAAGCCTTCTGAATAATCTCTCCAAGATAGCCGAAAAGGTCATTCTTTCCGCACTAAATGACTTCACCGACAGCAAAGGTATCATACCTAACGAGCAATTCGGGTTCCGAAAGGGACATTCGTCCCTGCAGCAATGCGCAAGGCTTGCTGGCGACATTCATCAGGCTTTTCGATTAACAAAGTGCGTTGGCGCTGTGTTTCTCGACATTTCCAAAGCCTTTGACAAAGTATGGCACCGTGGTCTTATTTATAAGACCATGGAATTAGGTTTTCCTAAAGACCTTACCATACTGATCCGCTCTTTCCTGTCTGGCAGATCCTTTCAGGTAAAGATAAATTCGTCTCTTTCAACGAGAAAGCCCATAGAGTCGGGCGTCCCGCAAGGTTCACCCCTTTCTCCGGCTTTGTACAACCTGTACATAGCCAAAATTCCCTGCTTCAGTGACGTTAGATCTGCATTTTTCGCAGACGACACTGCCTTCTTTGTCACGTCACGTCACGCGTCGGCTATTCATAACCGACTGCAAAAGCAACTTAACGTTGCTGTTTCCTGGCTTAAATTCTGGCGTCTGCAGGTCAATCCAAAAAAGACCCAGGCGATCCTCTTCACCAGAAAGGGCCCAAAATGCGCGGCCAGACTGCTGGTTGACAAAGTGCCTATTCCGTGGTTGCAAAAAGCAACCTATCTAGGCTTACATTTCGACCGCTCTCTTCAGTGGTCTAGTCAAATCCAGCTAACTCTAAGCAAGGGGTACGGTATCTTCAAACTCGCGTACCCCTTAATTTCCAGGTCGAGCAAGCTAAACCCTTGCATCAAAGTAAATATTTATAACACTTTAATTAGATCCGTATATCTATACGGTCTAATAGTGTATTTTCGCTTCCTGTCACCGTATTCGGTGCACAGGTTACAAGTTCTTCAGAACAAAACCTTGCGTTTGGCGCTCAACGCTCCATGGTTTGTTCGGAACACCCAAATTCACGCGGAAACCGGAGTACCCACGGTTTCGCAATTCTTTGAAAAAGCTTACGAGAAGTTTGTTCTAAAAGCTTCTCTAAGCGAAAACCCGCTCGTCCGGAAAATACCGGAAAATTTACCCGGACCTCCCGGGTAAATCGAGCCGCAAAAAAATCCCCAATGTCATTGTACGGGCGGCGAGCAGAAGGGAATCGAATCATCGGTTCCTGGCTTGCGTAAGGCCGCTTCGACTATAAATAACAGAATGATGCACACTCCCCGGCGTCGTCGGATGGCGGCCGATCGATCTCTTTCGATCGATCGGACCCCCCATTCGGCGAAAAAACTCCGTCGAATTTTCCGACGGAAGTAAAAATAAAAATAGACAGAAATCTAGCGTTGTTTTTTATATGCTCCTTTTCCTTTCTTGTTAACCTCAAGAAGTTCGCCAGGACTTCTAATAATTGAAATACTATCTTTCTTGTCTTTCTATTAATTTAAATGACAGCCGGAATCTTAAATTCCGGCAGATCAAAGGTCAGCTAGAGACCTCAAAACTTTAAAAAGCGCCCATCTTAGGGTTTGAATTTCATTGAAAACTAGTAAGAGCCTCCGGGCTAACTAAAAAACCTGGCTGAATAAGTCGAAGTCGAAGTCGAATAAGAATTTAGTTTTAATCATCTGCTGATGATGCTAACATGGTTAGCGAAACGTGAGTCCAGAATATAAAAATAGTGTTTTGGTGTATTGTAAAAAAATGTTTGTAATAAAAGTTTGTTAGTGTAACGCCAAAGGTTCCAAACCCGCAGTGTATTATATATATATATATATATATATATATATATATATATTGTTTGTTTTTCTTTCTTGTGGTAAATTCCGTGTCAACTTGCAATAGATTTTGAGCCCATTCACCGAACGAATAAAGCAAACGATGATCTTGTAAGGAACCGGACCAATATTTTTATTCAAAATTTTGCATGTAGTCGAATAACAACGCCGAATTTGGTTCTTCATCAACACTGCCCGCACCAGCGGCTATATTTTCTACTGCAGGTACAGTTTTTTTGTATTGTTTTTGTTCTAATATGTAGATATATCGGCGAATACATCGTTCGTTTAGTTTGTCAATAATTCGGCGAATACAGCGTTCGGTCGGACGATTTTGTACAATAAAATTCACGTTTTATAAGTTTGACGCACAGGACATAGACTTTGTTAATAAATTTCGACAATTTGCAAGCATTTATTTGCCAGACTAAACTAAATAATTTTAACAGTAGAGACGCGCAAGCTCTCAGTCTGTTTGACAGCGACCCCAATCGGAAATTCGGACGCAATAAAAATAGCAACCTTTAGAAGCACAGCGTGTAGAAAATTTTCCGGATAGTGAAAATGAAGATTTTATTTTGGATGACTATGAAGCGAATCTAAACTATGAAAATAGCGAGTAAACACCAAATCACTTTACTTAACTTCCCGAAGCGCGTTTCGCTAACCATGTTAGCATCACCAGGAGATGCTTCTGTATAATTTAATCATCTCCTATAGATGCATGGTTAGTGAAACGCGCAGCTAGAACTTCAATAAAGTGATTTAGAGTTTAGTGGTAAATCTCTTCAAGTTTAGTGTTTCACATGGAAGACTTCAATAGAAAACTTGATTTAATATTATAGATGTTGAGATCTCCCGAGAGGGTCAAAAAATCCCGAGTTAGACAATAAAATCGACAAAATGATAAATATTTATTCATTTCATATCATATCAACATATCTATAGTAATTTGTTTCTAAAGAGAGAAGATATGTGAGAAAAACTGGATTCAATTGAAAATCTAAAACAAGGCTAAACAAAAAAACTAACGTTCCAAAACGAATCCGCTTTATAATCCTGCAATTTATATCTTAATATTTTTTATTGAATTGCAACTTAGGAAGAGACTCCTGATATTTATACAAGAATTGTTCAGAAAGTTTTTGGCCGCAAAAAAGAAAACACTAGATCATTTTGCTCATCTATCAATTTAATAATATGCTTGAATTTTTTTTTATATGCTTGAAGCGGTTGTCTCAATTTTGATGTCATTATTTGAAGTGAATCTTTATCCAGCGAGCCATTCTTTCAGATTTGGGAAGAGGAATTAATTGCTGAAATTTAAATCCTGTGAGTATGGTGCATGTAAAAACACTTTAAAGCGCAGGTCGTGGAGTTTTGCAGTAACAACCCTCGGGTTATTGCGCAACCATGAACAAGCAATATACGTATATATATAGGGTGCAAATGTATGGGGTAGTGCAAAATAAGATACCTATTTCCGAAAAAAACATAACTTTATAGGTCTTTATAGTTTTTAATGTGCATGTAATGCACATGTAATGGTGTAATGGTGCACGTGTAATGGTGTGCATGTAATGGTGCATGTAAAAACACTTTAAAGCGCAGGTCGTGGAGTTTTGCAGTAACAACCCTCGGGTTATTGCGCAACCATGAACAAGCAATATACGTATATATATATATATATATATATATATATATATATATATATATATATATATATATATATATATATATATATATATATATATATATATATATATAGGGTGCAAATGTATGGGGTAGTGCAAAATAAGATACCTATTTCCGAAAAAAACATAACTTTATAGGTCTTTATAGTTTTTAATGTATATGATTTTGTGTGTATGATTTTTCATGTATAATAAAAAAACATCTAGAGTATAACTTTCATTTGTTGTGTAGTATTACAGTTTCTCAAATATTACAGTTCACTGAACGCCTATTTTTATAAATTAATTCAACAATTTTATCGCGTTGTATTGTATACGACTTTCGCTATATTCATAACGCCATCTGTATTTTATCTAATAATTATAAAAAACCCCCAATTTGAAAGACCTGTTATATACCTTTATGTCAGTGACATATTTTAAAGACACTGATATTGTAAAAATTCTTTGCAACCAGTAAAGATAGTACAAAAATGGATTTTTATTTAGTGACAAAGTGGTGTATCCTTAATAACATCAAAAAAATCACCGACAAAAAAAACATTTTTCCGTTTCTACCTACAAATATCGCATATTCTACCACTATTCAACTCTTCAATATTCATCAAAGAATTTTATCGGCCTCAACTCGTCGAACTGTGTGGTTTCGAACGTCTCTTTAACGACCAGATAACATGACCCTCAAGTATATGAAACTAGTTTAATAGCCGTGTTCAGGTAAGGAATATGGTGCTAACTGTTATGTGGCAGAAATGAATAAAAATCGCCTCGTAAATGGTTAGGTAACAGCATGTTTAGAATTTACTTACTAAGAAACGGCGCGTATTTAGCGAGATAACTGAAATAACTTTAGCTTATAGGGTTGTTAAACAAGGAAACATTGTTGCTGATTATTATTAACCTGATTGAAAAAGTGAAACACACCGGTTGGTTGCGTTATTAGCTTCTTCATACCCATTACAAGGTTTTAGAAATTGTTTAATTTACATTCAACTGTTAGTTTAATCAATTCATCTGTTGGAACCTTTGGTGTGAGACACTAAACTTGAAGAGATTTAACACTAAACACCAAATCGCTTTTTTGAACTTTTCAACGCACATTTCGCTAACCGTGTTAGCACCATCAGGAGATGATTAACATAACTCCTGATGATGCTAACATGGTTAGCGAAATGTGCGTCGAGAAGTTAAAAAAAAGCGATTTGGTGTTTAGTGGTAAATATCTTCAAGCTTAGTGTTAGTTTTATATTCAAAACTGTTTATAACTAATTAAAACCACTAAACTAAACACCAAGTCACCGTTTTTAACTTCTTGGCGTGTTTAGTTTTAAATCTTTTCGAGTTTAGTACGACGGTAGTCTGAAAAGTTTCCAACCTCGACATGAAGATGACGTTACTCGTCAAAGATATTGAACGTGATATTATTGCGCATGCTTTGAAAGATAACCTTGAAAATTTCAGCCATATTTGATGCTCAATTGTTGTTTAACAGTCATTTATGTTACTCGATGTTAGTGTTTCTGTAAAAATGGCAAAAAAACGAATATCGAGCCATCATTACTTGCTAAAATCTGCAACCACTACCGATAACATTAAAGAAAGCAAATACAACATGATATATTAATTATTTATATTGTATGTTTATACAGGGTGTCCGGAAATAACGTCGAAATATTTTGGGAGGTGACCCTAGGGATTAAAACAAAAAAAAGTTCCTATAAACATATCCCAAAAATTGCTTCTTAAAGGGGCTAGAGCCCCTTAAAGGGTGAACTCTGAAAATAGTTTTTTCGCAATATTTTCGAAACGGTTTTTGCTAAAGTCATGAAACTCGATATATTTCAATAAGTTAGAGTGGAAAAATGTTTTTTGTATTAATAATCGAATATTTTAGTCAGTGGCGTCATATACAAGGGCGTTGCCTTGGTAAATGCTGCTATAACATTTTTGTTAGTAATATTTTTAATTTTTTTAAATCAAATTAATGAATCGCAAAGATTTTAGGTAAAAAAAGTTAAGTCCTTATATTTTATCTCGTTAGGATAGACCGTTTACCAGAAAACTGATTTTTTCTAAATCGATGCACGATTACATGAATATAATTTTAATAATTAAGTAGCGTATTTCATAAAACTGGACCACTTATATAATAAAGTATAGATTTTTAATTTCTAAACTGTAAAATGGACCATTATTCTGTCAAAGAAATGGCGAATATTCATTTTATGTACAGGAAGGCGAGAGGACTAAGGCTTTTCCCGGAAGAGTACTTCCTTGTATAGAAACATTTACAAACCTGCATAGAATATTGTGCAAAAATGGATTAAACATGACTGGGGAAGAAGCCGGAGCACCAGAACTATAGAAAATGAAGAACGAGTTTTAGAAAATGCACCAGAAAACCTAAGGTATAAGTGTCAGATAAATTGCTGTTCAAGAAGGCATTCCTAAAAGTACTGTATAGGAAAATGTTAGTAAGCTCTCCATCCATATCATTTACAGAAAGTTCAAGTCTTAAAGCCTGATGATCTGCCACAAAGAATTTTACCAATGTTTTGCCAATGGTTAATACAGCAATTGCATTTAAATACAAATTTTTGGTACTGTAGAGGAATTGCAGCAACGTCTATTTACTGCTTGTGATTATATGAAAAATAAGCCTGGTATTTACGGCAGGGTAAGATCTTCTATGAAGAAAAGAATTAGCGGGCGCATTGAGATGATTGTTTGTTGTTTGTTTGTTTTGTTTAAGTCACCTCAATGCTCTAGGCGTTATTTAGTGACTATCAATAAATGGAGAGCTGATATTCTGGGCACTAGCGATCGAACAAAGTTGAGTTACGTACTGGATTTTATGGAGGCCGAAGCCAGTAACATGGCTTTTGTTTTGACTGCTTTATGGGGTTATGTGACACATAGAGTCTAAGAGACAAAGAATTGACAGAGACAAGAACAGATGACTAGATTTATGAAAGACAATGAACAGCATGATGACTAGATTATACGGACAGAGAACTACTAAATGACTAGATATGATGTAATTTGATATCACATCAAAGGTTAGATTCTGGAATAAAATCCAGATTCCTTTAGGAAATTTATAAGTTTTTCGACATTCAATGGAGTGAATAAGTCTTCTAAGGAGCTAGGAAGGGAGAATCTAGAGCGGAGAGGAGTCATTGCTTGACATGAGATTAGGATGTGAGAGACAGATAAGGCAGAGCCGCAAAACACGCGTAAGGGAGGAGGGCTCCCGTCCATGAGGTGCTGATGAGAAAAACGGCAGTGACCTATCATTAGTCTATTGATTTTCGTTTGGGATTGCTTAGAGAGAGGAAAGGTGGAGTGGGAGAAGAAGTCTTTTTTTATCTGCCATAGTTTATTGTTTTCATCAATAAGATCCCATTCAAGTTGGATGAGATTTTGAATTTTGTTGAAGATAACCGGATAATAATCTCTGTGTATGGGGAGAAGGGGATAAGGGAAACCGGAAGATATGGCATCTTTTGCCAGTTGATCTGCCCTGTCATTACCCTCAATGCCCATATGGCTAGGGATCCTGATGAAAGAGACGTTGTATGATAAGGAGTTTAGGGTGTGGAGACGATCCCAAATTTTTTGAATTAACGGGTTGATCGAGTATGGGTTGTTGATTAGTTTTAAGGAGTTGAGGGAGTCAGAGCAGATTACCCAGGAGGAGACTGGCTCAAGGGAGATGCTTTTTAGTGCCTCATGAATTGCAAAGAGCTCTGCTGAAAGAATGGATGTATTGGAAAGAAGTTTGTATTTATTTGAAAAATGGGTAGAGAATGTGGCTGCACCAACACCAGAGAACGACTTGGAACCATCTGTGAAGACTAGAGTGGAGGAAGGAAACGATTTAAGTTGCGAAAATGGGTCTGAAAGAAAGTAGAAGAATAGGATGATTTGTCTAATTTGGATAGGGAGAAGTTAATGTTTGGAGGAGACAGGAGTCAAGGAGGATAAAGAGAATAATTGGAAGGAAGAGAGACCGAAAAGGAGAATGAAAGAGACCTGGAAAGGTTGGCTAAGGTCCAGGAGGAACCATAGGCTTTTGGGTCATAGATGGGAGACGGGTATTTAATAGGTCTGAATAGCATTTTAGATACTGTAGAGTTAGGAGCTGAACTTGCTCTAGCAGCAGCCGTAAGGAGAAATTTGGTTCTTCTGAATTTTAAAGGTTCAATCGAGAAAAGACATTGGAGGCTCTTTACAGGGCTTGATTTGAAGGCCCCCAGAGCAAGTCTGAGTGCATTGTGAATTATGGATTTGTAGGCGTGAAGTATGGAAAGCTGATTTAGACCTCTGTCTTTATGGGATAGCCATTTTAAGATGTTTAAGTCGGAAATAGTTTTGGACTTAAGGGAGATGATGTGTTCTTTCCAGGATAAATAGCTATCGAAGGTAAGTCCCAGGAATTTGAATGAGGCTTTGCATGGGATCGGACAGTTTTGATAGGAGAGAGAATGGATTCTGTTGCATAATCGTTTTCTGCAGAAATGTACTATCGCCGATTTACTGGGAGAAATCTTGAATCCCGAAGAGTTGGACCATTTGAGGATAGAATTTAAGCAGTTTTGTAAAAGTCTTTCTCCCACTCTTGGGACGGAAACAGAGCAGAAGATCAGGATATCATCAGCAAATAGACGAATGGAAAGACGTGGATCAATGAAGTCGAATATGGAGTTTATAGCGATATTAAATAAAGTAGGGCTAAGGACTGATCCCTGGGGAACACCATTTTGAAGTGGATAGGAGGGGGATAAGTGACCATTTAATTTTAGTTTGAAAGATCTGGAAGAGAGAAAGTTAGAAAAAAATAGAGGATGTTACCTCTTAGTCCCTAGCCATGAAGACTTGAGATGATGGAGTTTTTGTATACCATATCAAAAGCTTTAGAGATATCCAAGAAAGCAGCTATAGTGTGGTGATTTTTTGAGAAAGATGCCCAGATGTTATTTTCTAGATCAATTAGAGGATCCAGTGTTGATTTGCCAGGTCTAAATCCATACTGGTGCTTGGAGATGCAAGACTTGGACTCAAGAAACCAGGATAGTCTTTTTAACACCATTCTTTCCATTAATTTGCACGGATGATTTGTTAATGAAACAGGGCGATAGCTGGATGGGAGTGATCTCGGCTTGCCATTTTTCCAAATAGGGACTACTATGGATTCAGTCCAAGAGGACGGAAAAAGATGGCTTGACCAGATGTCATTGAATATTTGAGGAAGGAAAAGGATCGCAGAGTCGGGGAGGTTGATAATTTGAGGGATTTTTATCCCATCCGGACCTGGAGCAGATGATCGAGATTTGTGCAATGCGAAGTGCAGCTCTCTAAGAGAGAAAGGCAAGTTTATATCCGAAGGGTAAAGGTCTTCAAAGTTCAGAGTTTATTTGGAAAGGGATATGTGTGAGAGGAAAGCGGGATCGTAGTTAGAATTATCTGATTGAGATGATTGGAGGTCATTTTTAACATCTGTTGTGAATAAGTGCTAAATCCTTAATTGTAATTAGTTTTGTTATTGTTGGCTACTAAATAAATATTTTCGTACAAGTAATATCCATGTAATCGTGCATCGATTTAGAAAAAGTCAGTTTTCTGGAAAACGGTCTATCCTAATGAGATAAAATAACAGTACATTTTTACCTAAAAATCTTTGTCGTTCAATAAGTTGATTTAGAAAATTAAAAAATATTACAAACAAAAAGTTATGGCAGCATTTACCAAGGGGACGCCCCTGACTAAAATACTCAATTATTAACACAAAAAACGTTTTTCCATTTCAACTTATTAAAGAATACCGAATTTCACGACTTTGGTATAAACCATCTTCAGAGTTCCCCATTTAAGGGGCTCTAGCCCCTTAAAGAAGTAATTTTTGGAGTATATTTATAAGAACTATTTTTTATGTTTTAATCCCTAGAGCCATCTCACAAAATATTTCGACGCTATTTCCGGACCACGCACACAGTATTTTAACACCACCCGCACAGTAGTAAAACGCGACTTATATTCCGAGAATTGAAGGAGGGAGAGGAATTATAAATATATGTAATCTACATGAAAAAAAAATAACCAGTTTAAGAACATATTTGCTTCAAAGAATGATCGAATGCCCACATTATGCCATCATGTGTATATAGTAGCCGATGATAAGTATACGCCTCTGAATTTTAAGCAAATCGAACGACAAAATGAGAACGTTCAGACAACTGCACCAATTATACAAGAGTGGAAAAATATGTCTCTACATGGTAGGCACCCCCATGATCTTGACCGTCATGAAGTCGACATGAGTACGCCGAACGCCTGGTTGGCATGGGGAGGTCTTTTTCCAGAGACTGAAGGCTTTATGCGTGCAATTCAGGATCAGGTGGTGCACACTAAGAACTACAAAAAATATATCAGTAAGGATGCACGAGTATCAAATGACACGTGTAGAAAATGCCACGAAAAGCCTGAGGCTATCCAACATATTGTAGGACCATGTGATAGACTCTCCCAGACGGACTATCTTCACCGTCATAATCAGGTGGTCAGTATAGTCCACCAAGAGCTTGCAAGTCGTAATAACCTTATAACAGAGCGAGTTCCTAATTATAAATACACCCCGAAAGAGGTACTAGATTCTGCCGATTTCAGGTTATATTACGACCGAACAATAATAACCGACAAAACCGTTCACTATAATAGGCCAGATATTATATTGGTGAACAAAATGAAGAAAACAGCATTCCTAATCGACCAAACACACACAACATTCAAAAGACGGCTGGAGAAAGAGTGCAAAAATATACAGATAAAGAATCTGAAAAATAACAAGAAATTTCTATGACTAAAAGAAAACTCTGCTTAAAATAATGAAGAGGGCGGTAATCTTTAATACCACTCGCATCGCCCGAAAATTTTTGAAAGAATGAAGTTGTTTTGGCTACGGCCCGCATTTTATTTAAAATCCAGCTTAGCTGGGAAGAAAAGATATAAAGGAACATAATAATAATAACTGGCATTAAGAAACAGAGGATTTTGCGGCATCTATTGAAGATAAGGTAGTAAGAACACGGAACTACGAAAGGCTTATACTACAAATAGATGTTGTTGACTGATGCGGTACAGTGGGGGAAACGATTGAACGCCTTATCGGTGGGTGTGCAGTTCTTGCCACTAATGCTTATTCGGGAAGACATAATTATCATACATCATGACGTTGTCAATGTAAGTATCATTAACTTACACAAAAAATATATTTATTTCCTATATTTGCATTATATATATATATATATATATATATATATATATATATATATATATATATATATATATATATATATATATAGAAATTAATATAATTTATTTTTTAGATTCGTTTTAAAAACAGGAGGAAAATACTTCCCGAAACGTTAACGTACAAAAGTTTGTATTTATTTTAGAACATTTTTAAATTATTTAAAATGTTTTTTATGTTAAAATGTTGTTCGTTAGGCAAATTTATTACAGAAAAGGATCATTGAGAAATTTGTCTCCTTTTGGTTTTTGTTTTTTACCCAGTGATTTTTTATTTATATATGAACAGATATTTTTGGTATTTTTTGAAATTTAAATCGTGGCAAAAAACCCAAAAAAAGAAAAAAAAATATGTATTTTCAGGAGACGGCAGCGGGTTTCCGATACCACAGTTTGGTGTGGTTTATGGCCTAGAGATGTAAGTGGACTGTACTTATTTGAAAACGAAAGTGGAAATACAGTTACTGTCAATGGAGAACGGTACAGAAACATGATTACTTATTTCTTCTGGCATAAATTGAATGATTTTGATCTGGACGACATGATTTCAATAAGATGATGTAATGAGATAGTGTAATGATTTCATGAGAGTTGACGCTGCAGCGATGGAATGGATCGAAAACATAGATATTAATGTATAGTAATTTGTGTTGCCATATAGATAAACAAATAAACTTGTATTATAAGTCATATTCCAATTATCATATATCAGAGTAAGGCAAGTAAGTGTCACTACTAATGTTTCTTTCATCTTAATTCATTTTTGAAAATTATATCGATCAAATGTTAGACATTAACAGCAATTCAACGTTGTGCCCTTTTTCATAATTTTTGTCATTATATCTGATGTTAATGCAGCGATTTCACTACGAAAGTTGTCTTTAAGTTCATGTGTGGTTCAGGGCTTATTTATGTAAATCTTTTCCTTCAAAACTCCCCATAACATATAATCCGGAACCGACAAATCAGGAGATCTACACGACCATAATAAATTTCCACTTGGAGAAACTAAACACTAAAGGAAATATTCTTCAAAATGTTGATTATTTCACATGAGGTGAGGGAAAATGGTAACGCGACACATGCCCCATCCATTATAATTTTTATACTGGATTTAACTCTATAAGACAGGATATGAAAGATTTTAGCAACCTTATTTCACATTCACACTTTTCAAAGAATTTAATTGGAATTTTCATATTTGTATTCAATTCTAGTTTCCAAGTCAGATTGATAAAATAGGAGTGTCAACACAAGATTATATTGTTTCAGGAATATTTTTTTTTAGAAATATTAAACAATAACAAAAAAAAGCCAACCAGAAGCGAACACAGAAATTTGATCTGCTAGAACAGGTTTACATGGAAGCTGTAATCGGATATCTCCTAAAGATAAAATATCACTGATTTAATCGAATGAATATTTACATTGTGAAACATTTTCCGGGATAGTTAGTAGTTTCATTGTTTCATTATGCTCTGGTCTATTCTTGTGCTCTTTGTGTATCCTTAGGGGTTGTTAATGATTTATTAGTTCATACATAGTGGCCTTTGCCCAACAAATGAATAAAGTATTACTATTAATTTTGTTGGTCCAATAATAAAACCTTTGCAATATAATTCATCCTTTTGTATAAAGGGATATTATCAAACAAGTAATTGGACAAGACCCTTTTTGCAGCTCCTTTTCCTGAAACGGAATGAAATCAAAATTAAATGAAATAGATTTTTACTCGGTTAAATTGGGAACTTTAAATTCAAATAAAACAACCAAAGTAAATGGTTTAACTAAACTCATCGGTAAAAGTCTTGCACCCCCCTTATTTATCTAAAAAATTAAGTAAATCTCAATATGGGTCTGTGCGCAATAAGAGCTAAGGAATTTATTTATCAGAAAAATTAATAAACGTAAATGTGCCAAAAACATCTTTGAATGTTTTCAAGTCTTCTACTGGAACCATTGGTGTGAAACACTAAACTTGAAGAGATTTACCACTAAACACCAAATTACTTTTTTTGAACTGCTCGACGCACGTTTCGCTGGCCATGTTAGCATCATCAGGAGATGGTTAAATAATTTCTTTATTTTTTTTATTAACATTTACCATCAATATATTTATACGATATATTATATTATACATTTATCATCAATATGTTTTACTACATCAGTTTATTTGTGTTAATCGTAAAGTATAGCAATAAAAATGGTTGGGGCTGAAATTTCTGCGTTTAATAGGGCCCGAATTGGTACATATTCTTGTACCAAGAAGGTTTCTCGCAACATCAAATTATTACTCGTTTAAATATTGTTCGGAGTACTGTTAGCAGAACAATTCGAAGAAACTGGCCGAAGAAACTACCCGAAGTGACCGAAGAAGGGTTACAAATGAACGACAAGATCGTTATCTTGCTCAATGTACACGAAGAAACCGATTAGGGCGATACAATTTCAGTTCCAATGAACGTACAATCGTGCTATATGAAGTAGTACGGTTTCCAGAAAGCTTTTCAACATTGGACTGCATCGCAGACGCCCAATTAGAGTTCCCCTGTTAAGTTACCAGCAAAGGAAATGGCAATGACGTTTTCAATGGGCCAGAGAGCATCAAGTCCGGTTATTGCCTCAATGGAGAAACGTCGCTTTTACGGATGAACAAGAATTGGTTTAATAAGCGATGATTATCGTCAGAGTAGAGTATCGTTGAAGCAGCTGCATATCAAGGCGGTAGCGAAATGTTTTGTGGAAGAATATCTTACAATGGAAGAACAGAGCTCATTCACGTCCTACAAACAATAAACGCACACGTCTACTTGGAACATATGATCAGACCTGTTATTTATCCATTACAGCAAGAAATTGCTAACAATTTTATCCTTATGGGTGATAACGACTGCCCGCATAGGGCTAGGATCATCCAGATGGCTCTAAATAAAGCTAGAATTAACAGCTTTGATTGGCCGCCATTATCGCCGGATATGAATCCAATCGAACATATTTGGGACTACCTTTCTAGAGCCATTAACCGTAGGAACAATCCGCCAAGAAATAATCAATGACACTCATGTCAAGGGAATTTGCAGGCCACACTTTGTTAATCGGTCCTCTTCAAAAAAAAATTATAATGCTGCTTTTCGTTGATGATGTGGGTTGTCATCCATGAAAACAAATTCGTCGCCCACTGCGCCTCGGAACAGACGCACAACAGGATTTAAAACTTCCTCGATGTACACAGCACCACCTCTTCTTTCCAGAACCAGTAGAGGTGTCCATGTATCCCTCATAATACTACCCCAAAACATTACGCTCCCACCTTTAAACTGGACACGTGGTTGAGTTGTTTCTAGTCGGGCTTGTCGACCTGGAGCTCTGCAAACTAATGCTCTTCGTGAATCAGAAACCAAGCCAATTTTCGTCTCATTGGAGAATATCACGTTAATCCAGTTAGGAATACGATTCACCATTTCTCGAGCCCATTGCAATCTTATATTTTTTGGTTGTAGGATTAGTTTAGGACCACGAAAAGTCTTCTGCGATGCAAATTTAACGCTTTCAGTCCATATGTTATCGTATGTCGTTAAACATTTACCTCTTTAAGCTTAGCAAGCTCCCTTGATATAACACTGGAAGATTCCAGACAATTTCTTCGAGTTGTCATTGATATCTGCCGGTCTTGTGCAACTGTTGTACATCGTTTTCTACCAATTCTGGTGCGACCCTTTACATAATTTTTCTCTTGAAATGTTTTATGAATTTTCTATACAGTACTTTGGGAAACACCTACAATTTCTGCGATATCACCTTGATAAAATCTCTGTTGTAACAAAGCAATTACTCTTGATCTATTAACATAAGATATCATGTTTCTAGGCATTTTTAAACGAATTGATATATATATGTAAATCTTTATTTAGTCAATTGACTCTTGGTACACACATTGGGGTGGCCGGTCGCGTTGGTGCGGCGGGAAGAGCGCCTGCTTTGCCGAATCCGCGCTGGAGCGATAGCTGGTTCGATTCCAGCGCTCGGATGGTTATTTTTCTTTCTTCTGTCCGTTTATCTTTCCTAAATGTTTGTGATTGTTTCTAG
This sequence comes from Cosmopolites sordidus, assembly GCA_031761425.1. Taxonomy (NCBI): domain Eukaryota; kingdom Metazoa; phylum Arthropoda; class Insecta; order Coleoptera; family Curculionidae; genus Cosmopolites; species Cosmopolites sordidus. The sequence goes on from JARFXV010000024.1 coordinate 2,807,465, forward strand.
GCAAGAGTGTAAAATCCGACTACGAATTACAGCTCAGTCAAGCCAGTTAAAGGCTGGGTGAGGCCGGATGCCTTCTGAGAAGTGTTCTACGTTGGTCACTCGCCAGTCGGTAGGTTTCCTGATAGACTTATGGGTAGGCACATAACCAAGGGTTTATAGCCCGAGGGGGGTGCTGGCCTGGGTTTGTCGGAAGCTGATGACCGTGGTTCGGAACCCACGTTAAGCTGTAGGTCCAGTCGCTAAATAGCCTAGTTGCTGATGCGCCTCTAACCCAAACACTTTACTTTACTTTACATTGGGGTGTGGGATTCCCAAGCGATAATGTGCAACGATGCCACTTTTTATTTTTCATTTTGAAAGAAATACCTATCTAATACTGTATCTCATATAGGGTATCTCATACCCCAGTGTGTGCTTTATGTAACAATTTTTGTGTTGTCGTGTTTATAGTTTTTGCCGGGATTATTTGTGATTGCAAGTAAGTTTTACACTTATATCTTGCTTTTGATTTTTGGTAACATATTTTCATTGTTTGTCCAAAAATGGTTTGTACATCACGCTATTAACCACTTAATGATAAAGAATTGAAACGTTTAATTTTGTAATCATCGAATGACGAATACGAAGATGAAATATTTGGTGACAAAGACTCTGATAATAACGCCGATGGTTTGGAAATTCAGTCGAATTCTGAAAGCCAGCAAAGTGGTGAAGATGAAAACGAAGAAGAAGATATATATATATATATATATATATATATATATATATATATATATATATATATATATATATACGCTGTGTTAGAATTCTTTGGACTGCGTCCAATGAGACCACAGTGCTGAGTGTAATCATACACCTAACTGCTGGGTTCCACAGTCTGATGTGAAACACAGAACAACCTGCGTCTCCGTGTAAATGAGCATTTTATTGAACGTCTCATTGGACGCAGTCCAAAGAATTCTAACACTGCATATATACGCCATCCGACGGGAGGTCGGCGAAAGCATGGGTTGTTGACTGTGGATAGGGACTCCCTGTTCTTGACGGGAGAGCATATGTCGGTACCTTAAAGAGTTTGGAACATCAAGAGATGAAACATATGGCCTCCAATTGCAGGGATGAGTGGGGCCCGTCCCCTAAGTTAACTAGACAAATAGTTGAATTTTATGAAAATAGGAGTAGAGCTAAAATTGAAAACAATTAAATGAATTGCTGCAATTAAAGAGGACCTAAAATCAGCAAATATTACACAAATTGTTTCAGATACAAGGTTAACGTTTGTAAGGTTGGCCAGAGAGAAAAATGTAGCAAGATTGATCTGATTGGGAGAACAACTTTGTCTGACGAAAGGAAAAAAACTTATAGTGAAAAAATGAAATCAGTATGGGCGCAAAGGAAGGCTAACAACAACAAATGGCTCTAACTGTACTTTGCGTAGTCAACCAATGCATGCAATTGCATATATATATATATATATATATATATATATATATATATATATATATATATATATATATATATATATATATATATATATATATATATATATATTATTATTCACGTATGGGCCCTGGTGGACCACGCGAAGTACAATTAGAGGCGTTTGTTGTTGTTAGCCTTCCTTTGAGCCCATACTAATTTCATTTTTTCGCTATGAGCTTTTTTCCTTTCGTCAGACCAAGTTGTTCCAGTCTTCCTATATTTTTCTCTCTGGCCAACCTTCCAAACGTTAACCTTGTGTCTGAAACAACCTCTATCCTGAATTTCACGTTGTGTAATATTTGCTGATCTTAGGTCCTCTTTAATTGCCGCAATCCATTTAATTATTTTTACTTTAGCTCTACTCCTATTTTCATAAAATTCGACTATTTGTCTAGTTAGCCTACTCGGATTCATCCGTTTGATGTGTCCGTAAAACTTTCTCATATCGCTATGTATATCTGTGTATTGTTTGATTTCTTGGATTTCTCGAAGTCGGTATGTTGTGCTATTTATTTGTTTGGGGCCTAGGATTTTTCTTATGATTTTTCTTTCCTTCTTTTCAATGTCCTCGATGTCCCTCTTTCTATTCAAAATGAGCGTTTCTGCAGCATATAGACATTCTGGCTTAATAACCGTGTTGTAATGTCTCAGTTTTGTGTTTTTAGATAGGCATTTTTTGTTGTAATTATTTTGTGTAAGTCTCAATGCCGTATCCATTTTTTGACTTCTACCCTTATTGACCGCTTTTTCCAATCCATTTTCCATGATTATTTCACCCAAATATTTGAATTGAGAGACTCGTCTGATGTTACCATATTTTGTTTTTAGAAATGGTGTTCTTAGTCTGTTGCAGGTCATGTATTGTGTCTTTTCAAAGGAAATTTGGAGTCCTACCTTTTCTGCTGTTTCTTTTAAGATTTCAATCTGTTTTTGAGCCGTTAATACATCTTGAGCTAAAATTGCTAGATCATCAGCAAATGCCAGACAATCAATTTTGATGTTGGTTCTCCCCAGTTTAATGGGCTGGTCTATATTCAGTGCCGACTTTTTTTCACGCCACTCCTGTATTATTTTTTCTAGAACACAGTTAAATAAGAGTGGCGAGAGTCCATCCCCTTGTCTCACACCAGTTTTAATTTCGAAGGGTTCTGAGATGTCACCCATGAATTTAACTTTTGACCTCGTGTTAGTTAACGTTGCTTTAATAATTGCCAGCGTTTTCAGATCTAGTCCTTGTTCTTTCAAGATTCGGAATAAAGATTCGCGGTCAAAAGAATCATATGCTTTTTTGAAATCCACAAATGTACAGACGAGATATATATATATATATATATATATATATATATATATATATATATATATATATATATATATATATATATATTTGTGTGTGTGTGTCTTCCAAGTTCGATACGTATGGCATTAAATTTGTTATCTTCAATAACGCGCGTACATGGTACATGGTAAATGCTGCTATACCATATAACCATATAACGAATCAGTACCGTCATATTACGTCGGAAAATTGACCGAACCTATTCATGCAATTGGAAGAAATATAACGGTTCACAACTGTTCGATATAATATTCCGTCAGTATAACCTTACTATGTTAGGGACAGTCAGAAAAAATAATAGGGCAATTCCTCCATCTCTTTTGGTTACCAAGGAAGTAAGGTTGTCAAAATTCGCATTTCATAAAAATAAAACATTGCTGTTTTTTACTCCGAAGAAGAATAATGTAGTTTTGCTAATGTCCACAAACCACTATTTAAATTTTATATATGGAGGAACAGAGAGCCTGAAATCATCATTGATTATAATGGTACGAAAGATGGAACCTTTAATAAATTATGTCACAGATACACTACCGTGCCTTCAACCAGACATTGGCCAATGAGAGTGTTTTGCGGATTGTTAGATCACAGTGGCATAAATACAATGATCCTTTTTATCCTATCCAATGAAAATAAAAAATAAAGAGAAGCGATGTGTTGTATAGTTTAGCTTTCGATCTCGTCGAACCTTTCTTGAAGAGAAGGTTAGAAACAACAACTTTAAAAAGAAGTATAAGGATGACAATCAGAGACATATTAGGTGCGGAAGCAGTCGAAGTGCATGTGTCATTTTTAGAGAAATACGTTCACAGTGATTTCTCTGTAAGAAATAAGAACAGAAAACAAAAAAATGTGCATTCATTTTGTCGGCTACCGTCGATGTGCGAAGATCATAGGGCAATGAGTTACGTTGAATGCGCACACAGAAATTTCTTTGGTATTTGATTACCTCACCAAAACTGGTTTTTTGATTAAGCACATTTATTTATGTGATTTATATATTATTTGTATACATATTTAAACTAATAATAATTTTTGTCCGTTCTGATTCGAATTTAATATTACTTTTTCCAGCTAAATTGAAGTTCGATTTTATTTTGTCTTAAATAAAACTTTTTTTTTTTTTTTTAATCAATATGTTTGTTTTTTTTTCCTATTACGGGCATTTTCCAAACGTTTTAGTTCATGTAAGCAAACGGAATATTAATGCTGCAGTTTTGACTATCAAAATACTTAAAACTCATGTGGGGTTTAATACACCCCAGAGTGACGTCCGCATCAAAAATTAAAAGTGTGGGAACGAAGGGTTAAATAATTGGAATTATTATTTAAAACTTTTTTCCAACTTAGTGGTATGAACCGACCATACCACCAACAAAACCCTCTCCGCAAACGGCAGAAATCTTGTATTTTTTTATTTGGATAACGTTATTGCACTTTTTGAAATAAAAAAGCTCAATATGACTTAAACGCAAGCCATCAACCGACATTCTAAATTTGAATCAACTTGACTAACTGAAAACTAATCTGAAAGTTAACTTTGTAATAATATGTAAATAAACATTAGTAATCCAGTATATATTTTGGTTTATAAGCTTTAAAAAAGCAACTAATGGAAAATCCCTACAAACTTTTCGGACAACCCAATATACATGAAGAAACTGGCCTATAGTTGACACAACAATCATTATTTAACATAGATTTAAAAATAAATCTAGCAACTGTTAAAACACATGCATGTTTTCTATTACAAATCCGACATTTTCTTTTCAAAACTACTGAAATGCTGTGCCGCCTAAACGAAGCTCTATTTCTTTTAACGGCTGTCGAAATAGAACACATATAATCATAATCTCATCTAATGAGCTTCGAATAGCCCATTAAAATAGTTCGGTTTCGATAAAAGTTCAATAAAATACGCACTGCCGCCAATTATGGAATAATTCTTGAACTTTAAAATGAAATTTATTGGTCTATTCTGTTTTGTGGTGATATTTATGGCAGGCTCTGTTTTGAATGGCGGTCCTTTGAAATCAAGATAATCGTTTGAGCATTATTTATTCAAATTATCGATGCAGTCATTAAAATACCTTATTTAAACCTTTGTCCGGAGCTATGTAACAAAACAATACTGAAATATTTTGTTTTCGATTAGTTAAACCGCAAATGGAACAATATCCCTATAGAATTTCCTAGATTAGTGCTTACCAATTTTTTTTCATTTTTCTTTTTAATTCCTGGAAATACCATCCAGCCATCTACTTATGCATACAATAAGCAAGAAATGTGACAATGTATTTATGACGTACAGATGAATTCATTAATCGAGACGCATATTTAATTATAACCTAAAGTACATTTGTCTCTATCATAGACCTGAATTTCTCACTAGTCTAAACCTGTGCAGAACGTTAGAATATTGAAACCTTTTGGATCTGCGTAAATCATCACGCAGCAGTAGTTGGTTATTCAATATAGTTGTTAGTGTTTTACTGTCTTAAAAGTAACAGATTTAGTGAAAAAGAAACAAAAAGTTAATGATCATCTTCACAAAATGCACATACAAACTACGGATCTTCACTCACTTTATGACAGATACCACAAACGCATTTCTTGCATGTGATACACTGTAATCCGTCTACACCCTTATATGTGCTTCATTTTGCAGACCGTTGCATCACTTGACCTGGCCTAATTTTTTTCCACGCTTACGACTTCGTTTAAATTAATGTTCAATTAAAATGAACTAACTGAAAGCAAATCAAAGCTAACCTGAAAGTAAACTCTATACATACCACAGGAATTAATAATATGTAAATACACATTAGTAATCCAGTATATATTTTGGTTTACAAGCTTTAAAAGAGCCACTAATGGAAAATACCTACGAACTTTTCGGACAACCCAATATACATGAAGAAATTGGCCTATAGTTGGTACAACAGTCATTATTTAACATAGATTAAAAAAAAATCCAGCAATTGTTAAAATAGAGAGAGAGAGAGAGATAATTTTAGTAGTTTAGGTCGCATCGATATCGAGATAATTTAGAGACTATAAAATCAAATTATGAGTCTATTACTCATGGAAAAATGAGGATTAGATATGTATATAAGCTAACTATGTACAAAGTGTAAAAACATAAATTTAAAAGTATAAAATGTATAAAGTGTATATATAAAATGGATCGTAGGTTACTATATCACATATGGGTTGTATCAGAAGTAGGAGAATCACAGATGGTTATGCCGCAATTGTTGTTATCACAGGAAATTGACTAGTTTGCTTACGCTTTGCTACAATCATTTGAGTGAAAGCGACGCGCTTGAAATAACTATATCTTAGTAAAATAATTTATTTCTTTTAGGTAAGCAAATGTGTTGCACATGTTGGCAGAACTAAGATTTTTGGTAAGATCTTGGCTTAAGCCGAAGAAGGATCTGAGAGGAGATAAGACTGTGCAGTCAGTCAAAATGTGTTTGATTGTTAGAGGATCATTGCAATATTCGCAGAGGGCCTTCTCGTTTTAGCAGGAATTCATGAGAAAATCTGCAGTGGCCTATCATGAGTCTTATCCATTTAACTGTGGCTTTTCTATCCCGCAGTAGCTCTGGAGGGGATTGAGAGAATGAAGGTTTAAGGACTCTCAGTTTGTTTGATCTCTCAAAATCCTCCCAATATGACTGCACTGAGATTTGTGCAAAAGTTTTTGCAAAAGAGGGATGGTCTTTTGGGTGGAAGCTGTGCATGTATGGTAGTCCGTGCTCTATTGAGCGCTTTGCGACCTGGTCAGCTTCCCCATTACCCTTGATGCCCTTATGACCGGGGCACCAAACGAAAAGAATAGTAGAATCCTAAGATATGATGTCTTCTACAAGTTCTGTAATTTGTACAATAACTGGATGAGAAATGAAGCGGTTTTGAATCATGAGCAGAGCATTTTTGAAATCAGAAAATACAATCCAGGAATTTTCAGGGGTTAATCTGATATATGAGAGACATTTTTCTATTGCCACTAATTCAGCAGTAAGTATACTGGTTGAAGTCGGCAATTTGAATCCTGAAGTGGTTCTATTGTGTACAAAACCGCAGCCAACTCCTTGGTCCATCTTAGATCCGTCCGTAAAAATTGATTGGCATGGGGAGTGAGAATCGAGTAAGGTGTTTATAATGGATTTATATATGGAGGAACTCGTGGATTCTTTATCATATTTTAATAAAGAGAAGTCTAACTGGATTGGATGAAGCAACCAAGGAGGAGAAGAAATAGGACGGATTGGAACAGGGACATGCAGTTGTATATCTGACTTTATTAGCAATTGTTGAAAAAGGATTCTGGGGTCGTGGGCCAAATTGTGAGTAGATGGAAAAGGGAGGGAAGGGGGGGGGGGGGGAATGGAAAAATGACTGATAGCCAGGGATGAATGGTCTTTGCCAGAGATAAGTACCATATTTTAAGAGAAGGTATTTTCTTCTGGTGGATAAGAGCTCTAAACTCGTAATATAATGTAGGCTGGGGATTGGACTAGTGGGGAATGCCCCAGTTATGAGTCTTAAGGACGTATTCTGTATGACATCCAGAGAGCGCAAGATTTAGGAGCCGTTGCGAAAATTATGCAGCCATACTCTAACTTGGATCTAATTATAGCCTTGTATAGTTTAAGTAAACAGTGGTGATCCGAGCCCCAAGTATTGTTTGAGAGCATCTTAAGTATTCCCATGTCCCGAGCACATTTAGCTTTCAAATAGTGAATGTGGTCTTTCCAGGATAGTCTATAATCAAATGTGAGACCTAGGAACTTGTGACACGGAACTGAAGGGATAATATTGTTTAATAGAGTGATGGCGTGTAAGCGAAGACAATTGCGTCTTCTGCAGAAATGAACAACTGTTGATTTTTCAGAAGAGAGCAAGAGACCTGTGGAATTGGACCATTTTCTCAGAGAAGTTAGATATAACTGAATGAGTCTTTCGCAGACTCTTGAATTGGGGGAAGAATAGTATAGCAGGAGATCAGCATAAAGTATGTGCGAGATCGTAGGGCTGAGATATCTTTGGATATTATTCATTGCTATATTAAAAAGAGTGGGGCTCAGTACTGAACCTTGAGGGACACCATTTAATAGTGGGAATTGATCAGACATATGTCCGTCAATCCTGACTGCAAAGAATCTATCAGCGAGGAAATTAGAAATAAATTTGGGAAGCCATCCTCTGAAACCCCACTTATGTAGGGTGTTTAGGATCGTGGGTCTCCATACCGTATCGAAAGCACTGGAAATGTCTAAAAAAGCTGCTACTAGGTGATTTTTCCTCTGAAAGGTGGTCCAGATGTCATTGTGAAAAGCCATAAGATGATCTAGGGTGGATTTGGATTATCTGAAGCCTAGTTGATGTGGATCTAGCAAATTATGGAATTCTAGGTGCCATGTAAGGCGATTGTTGGCCATTCTTTCAAAGATTTTACCTAAATGATCTGTTAACGAGATTGGTCTATAGCCACTGGTTAAAGAGCGAGGTTTATCAAATTTGTGTAAATCAGAATGGATTTTTTCCAAGCAGAAGGGTAGGTGCCACTATTCCAGTATCCGTTATACAAATCCAGCAACTTTTCTAATGCAGCTTGAGGAAGGTTGCGAATCATGGGAACTAGAGTAGAATCAGGACCCTGTGCACTATTTCTGCTTCTAGAGAGAGAATATAGAGGTTCGTCAAGACTAAAAGGGAGATTGTAATGCTGTAGGGGAGAGTCTTCAACGTCGAAATTTACAATTTGAGAGGATCTATGATTTCGCTGAGAAAGACTTATGTGATCGTCTCCCGATACTTCAAAAAAGAATTTTGCAAAGCAATTTGCAATTTCGACTCTGTTAGAGATCCACTTGTTGTCATATATTAATCCTTGAATTGGTTGAAGAGGTTTACCTCGGAATCTTTTAATTTTGTGCCAAAAGTTGCCACTACTAAGAGTTGAGTTTACAGAACCGACGTAGTTAGACCAGGAAGTTCTCTTAGAATTTAAAATTATCCTGCGAGCTTTTGCACGACATCTCTTATAGTGGATGAGATTTTCCAGGATGGGACAGTATTTAAAGCGGTTTAAAGCAGATTTTCTCTCTCTGATCGCAGCTTTGTATTCATCATTCCACCAGGGGACTGGTGGAATCATTGACTGATCATTTATGGATGACTGGTCATTTATGATGGAATATTTGGCGATGAGGAATGCTGGTGTTAGCAGCAGATAGGATAGAGGAGACAAAGGATTCCAATGCCAGATCTTCATCAACGGATTCTAAGTTCGGAAGAATGAAATTTGGACCAGTCTGCTTTGGAAACGTTATAGGTTTTCGAGTCGTGCCATCCAATAGAGGAGATTTTGATTGGGAAATGATCACTGCCATGTAAATCCTCCATGATGTCCCATTGAAGGATAGGATAGAGGTCTGGAGAGCATAAGGAAAGGTCTAGGGATGAGAAGGATAAGGAAGATAAGCAAACATGTGTATGGGCTGGAGGATTAAGGAGCGAAATATTGAGCCCCACATAATATTGTGGGAATTAAAGTCTCCGCATATGATGTAAGGGGAACGTAGTTTAATTAAGATGTTATTTAAGTCTTGCAGGGAAAAGGGAGTGGATGGAGGAATATACACATTGCAAATGGTGACTTTCTTTAGCAGGTAGGTAGAAATTGCGACAACCTCTAGATTTGAACCTATTTTAATGGTAGAGAAGTCTAAGGACTCGTGTGCCAAGATGGCGACTCCACCTGATGATCGTAAGGCTAATTCCCTATCTTTTCTTATTATATTGTAATTTTTGAAACTGGGTCGGGAGGATTCTTTGAGGGTTGTTTCTTGTAATAAGATTATGGCAGGCTCAAAATTTGATGTGATCAATTTCAGTTTTTCAATTTTTTTATAGAAACCATTAATGTTCCATTGAAGAATGAATGGATTGAATGTGATGTTTCAAAGTTTTAATTAGCCTGATAATAGATTAGAAGGAATAGATACTACCTTTAAATATTGGGTTTTCGTGAGGATGATTTGCTATCTTTTATTTTTGTTTGCGACAAGCAGTCTAAGTCCATATCTTCCATAGAGGAAGATTTATTAGAAGATTGGGATAACGATCTGGAACTTTTGTGTATCTCCTTGCGCTGGGGAGATTTTGAAGGACGTGTAGCAGAGATTTTTGACGGAGTAGGAGTAGAAGAAGGAGGAGGAGCGCAAGTTTTGTGGGGAACATGTAGGGAAGATTTGGAGATGGGGGTAGGAGAGGATGGAAGAGTAGAGAGAGGGCGGGAGGAAGAGGGAGGGAGTAGGGAATCACGAGGTCTGGGAGGTTGCACCTTAAAAGATGCTTTGGGAGGACGTATGTCTATATTGAGGTCACATTGAGTAGAGGTTAACACCATTGTTTTACCGCGACTTGCTATGGTTGCGTAGCTAGGTATAGAGGGGGTGGAACTTTTGACTTTCGCTTTAGCAACAAAGTAAGGAATTTTTTCTGAAACTTTGACACGTTGTATTTGAAATTCTTCCTTGTAGACTTCCTTATAGACAAGCAAGGACGATTTTGTAAAGGTTAATATTAGACTGCTAGTTGGTATAATTGAAACTTATTTTTTTGTGAGTATTCTCTTAACTGCTTCGACGCCAAATTGTTTCAAGTTATCTAGTATTTCTGACTCTTCACAATTTAAAAGATCTAGACTAGAGATAACTCCCTTGCAATAATTTAAAGATTTATGCGTCTCCACCTTGACATCATGTATATGAATTTTTTTGAGATCTAGGATGATTTTTGCTCGTTTGGCATTTGAGACTACAGCTAACAATGTTCCGTCTTTTAATTTTTTTAATGATTCCAAGTCGCCTACGTTTCCATGAATAGTTTTGTGGATTATAAATGGAGAAACATTTTTTAATGAACCTTCAGTACTTTTAATTATGTAATATTTATCAAAATCAGAACCAGTGTTGTTCCTTTCTACAGGAGATGCGATCAGGGGTCTCTTTGACCCTGAAGATAGGGGGGAAGTTGAATTAATGGACATAGATATTCCACGAGTATGGAAGAAAAATACGTCGACTGTAACAGTGCTCCTTGTTACAGCAACCCAAAATACTCCAAAGGGACGGGAGGTACTTTGGAGGCCCCGTTCGCGACAGCTGATACCCTCAGCTGGCATCCAGCCATCACCACGGGTCGCACGACAATTTGGCTTAAGGGAAAACAGATAGTTAGGACAATACAGAACGATCACAAACAGGACTAGGGTAGCTCGGGGACGTCAGGCCCGTATTCAGAGGAAGGAGGAAAACTCCAACTCTGAACCCCTGAGGGGAATTGTTAAAATAGATGCATTTATTCCAATACAAATCCAACATTTTCTTTTCAAAACTACTGAAATGCTGTGCCGCCGTAAACGAAGCTCTATTTCTTTTAACGGCTGTCGAAATAGAACACATAATCATAATCTGATCGAATTTATATATGATGAATACAACACCCCGATTTTCTCGTAAGAGATCAATGAGAGATGCATGAGAAATGATGACCTAAACATGTGCGTAAGACGAGAAAGTGCTTGCTGTATTAGTTAGTCCATCTTTGCTAGAGAGATTATTCCGACACATGAAATTCACGACATAATCGGGTCTTGGTAATTTTTTTAATAGTCCTACCTTGTTTATCTAGATATTTTTGTATTATAATACCCAAATCTCGAGGTTCAATAGGGAAGCCCCATACTGCAAGGCATTTTCCATTTTTTACTTGCTTTGGCTTGGGACATGCCCTTTTTAATATCTTCTAGTGTTTTTTTCAGGTCATCGTCACTATAATTGCGATAATTACGTGCGCCTAATACACTAATGTATTTGCGAGGCTTCGTAACGCAAGACACAACCTCCGGTAACAAAACTCAGTCACGCACAGACAGATTAGCGCCCGCGCTTCCCTTTCCACATCTGCGTTTCATTCCCAAGGCTTGGTGCCAATGTTACCCCAGTTTACGATAGTTATTAAAACACCTTTTCGCAAAATGGGTTCATTGAAATCATTTGTACCTGACTTTGGACTAGACAATGTAGGAAGTACCACAAGACCAAGAGAGATACCCCCTCTCTTGGTCTTGTGGTCTCCACAATATTGTATGAACCTTTACGGGGAGTTTTATTATTTTCTATAGTTTAGTTTGTTTCTGTCTCGTTTACAGTACAGTCAAAGGTTTACTCGATTTTACATAGAATGCCAAGTTCTAGTCATCGATTTTGCAAGAATCAAGCGGATAAGTTTTGTTGTACATGAGGACGATTTACTTTAATGTTACAAGCTAGATCTATATCCCAGGTCTATTTTTTAAGTTTTAAGTGCCAAATTGGAGATTGCAATTTTTGTAACACCAAAATAAAAAGAATTTCAAATAACCATAGGAACAAAATTCCGTATCGAAATTTGCCTTCTGCACTTAGACCAGTTCCTCATAGCCAGGAACTACGGGTCTTGATTGGGCCTGATTATAATTCTTCATCAGAATCTGTCCCACAACTTCCCGAGAACACCAATTGTGACCCAACATTTTTAACAACTACCAACGAACCTCACTTAATAACTCAGAATTAATTAAAAGATTTGGTACGTGACCTGTGACTTCTTGGTTCCAGACTTCAACAGTGGAACCATATTAAGCTTGAACTAATGAGGAACTATGGTTTCAAATTCCTAAAAGAAATATTTTCTCAATTAAATATATATGCAAAACTATAAGGAGACCTCTTATTAGACCTCAAATAAGAAAGCTGATTTCCGCTTTCAGGAAAAATTAAATGATAAGGAGCTTAGAAGTGTTTAGAAAGTATAGTTAAAGGATTCCTGTATGTATGTTAAATAAAATATTAGTTTGTAAAAATATGTAGTCTCCTTTTCCTTCCTCCGTCCGTTTTCTTTTTCCGTTTCTTTCCTTTTCCGTCCTCCTCTCCCGCCCGAATATAGCCTCTAAATTTGAAATGTATTAAATACATTTCATTAGATTATTTTATTATTAATTTATATAGTAGTATTTCTGCTGTTCTTCAATAGCGTCATCGATAACGTGTAACGGTTTTTATTTTGTACAGGCTATATTTTAATATACTTGCTTTAAATGTCTGTCCTCGATAAACAATAGAATTTCCGATCCATATTTTTTATTGTAATTAGATTGCAAATGCAAGAAAGGTTTCCTTGTTTAGTTTTGATAATTATCGCTTACCAATTTTATTTTACCTCGACGTCTGACAATTATGGTGAAGAATGTTCAACCTTCTATTGAATAACTTATTAAGTCGTTACCTTTTTTGACAATAAATAGTTGTAAATGTATCACAATACAACTTTCATCATTCTAAATCATAAATTAACAACTTTCCTTAATAGATAGTTGTTATCTGATGCATATAGTCAAGATAAAAAAATTACTCTTCAAGACAGGAAAGTGTGATAATTCACTTGCAATAAAAAAGGTATAAAATGGCAGCTTTTGTCATGCTGAAATGTATATATGGTATTTAACTAAGTTAATAAAATAATTTAACCTTAAATAAATCAATTTCTAAATGTGAGTTTAGCTAACCATTTTAGCATCATAAGGAGATGAATCAATTTTGATAATCACTCAATCTGAATCATCTCCTGATGATGCTAACATGTTTAGCGAAACGCGCGTCTATAACAAATAATTTGACATGACGTTTGATTCTGACGTCCAGTCCAATTAGCCACCTGTAAAGTTAACCACCAAGAAACTCCTTTAAGAATCAAAACAAGTGAAAATCACTGGGTGCAAGGTTCAGACTGTAAGGGGGATGATCCAGTTCTTTCCATCCAAAAGATCTGATTAGACCTGGAGATTTTGTGCAGAAATATGTGGCTTTGCATTGTCATGGAGCAACATCACATCGGAAGACAGTTGGCCGAGCCGCTTGTTTTGTTTGGCAGACCGGAGTTTTCTCAAGGTGATACAATACTAATCAAAATTGATTGTTGCGCCTCTCGGCATAAAATTCACAAAACAAATTCGTTTCCTGTTCCAAAAGGCAGTTGCCATGATCCTTCGTGCTAAACTTGTCTGTTTGGCTTTTACTCTTGTTGACGATGATGTGTGTCGCCATTCCATTGACTGTCGCTTGGACTCAGGAGTCGTGTCGAATCTCTTTGTTTTGTAATCATCAGAAAACAGTCTTGCAATCCACTGAGAACACAATTTTCGATAATTCAGTTTTCCCCTAATAATGGTGTACTAAACTAACCTTGAAACCTGTAGAAATTCACTTGGTAACTTTGAAATCTTGAATCATCGGTTTTCTTGAATTTTGTTGTCCACATCAACGAACCAAAAACCAAACAGACAAGTCATTGCAAACACTGCAGTACACAGTGCAAAGTGTACTGGAAGCAGACGCGTAATTGCACTGCGACGATTGCGTGTCATTCTCACTCTCATTCACAAACGGACCTTATTTAAAAAATCCTCCTCGTACTGTTACATGCTGCAGCATGGTATGCTTGAAATGGCCGAGTGATCAAAGGAAATATATACTTTCCCCCTTCGGCCATGGCCACTCAGTTGCAGAAATTATGAAAACGGCAGAAAATAGGAATTAATGATGAATCATAATTTCAGGAAAAGTGAAGATGAGGTCACATCGCCTGAAAAGAGGTTACAAGAAGGGGAAATTAACTATCTGATCATTGGCGAAAAATAAATTATAATTTTCTTTGTAGATCCATTCCCTTAATCTTATTGATCCATTTGTTCAGAGGTATGTCCACTTTATAGTAACGTGGCATTAAATGTATTGCCCCTTGTTACTCTGATAAAGTTGCGTATAGATTTTTTAAAGCTTTTCTTAGATTAAAAATAATTTTCATTTTCTAAAGAGCTTTTGATAATGAATCAATTCAATATGTAATTGTATATTCTTTAAATTTTTTTTGATGTTACTTTAATGATAAAGCTATAGTCTACGAGGTGTGGCTATTAAATAATAAGACTGACTCTGCTACTGAAGAAGTACGAATGCACCACAGGCAAGTGACCAACAACTGTTTAACGTGAAGCCTTCTCCTCTGCGAGGCAGCCCCTCTCGCTTTTATAAACAAATCCGCATAACCGTAGCCTTTGTTCGCTTTATAGTTAAACTTGAAGCTTCCAAAATAAGATGGCTAGTTTAAATCTTATGGTAAATAGATTAATTAATTTTCCTTTAAATAAAGACAATTATAACAAAGAATTAAAATTAATTAGGGAGGCATCTGACGTGAATGGTTATAATAATAACATTGTAGACAAACCAATTAGAAAACGTAAGTTCAGAAAATTATTGAAATAATCTCCATATAATAAATTAATAAATTAAGAGAAGTTCTGGGTAATCCAAAGGATAAAGTAGAGCAACATGAAAAGTCGGGGATTTACGAAATTAGCTGTCAAGACTGTGATCGAAGGTATATTGGGCAAACAAAAAGATCCATATTGACAAGATATAAAGAACATATTGCCCACATTAGATATTGGAGAAATGAAAAATCTTGTGTTGCCCAACATGCAATCGAACATGACCACAGTATAGATATTAGTAATTTAAGACTAATTAAAAGTGTTAATAATAATAGGGCTTTGGATGCGTATGAAAGCATTCAAATAGAAAAATGTAAGAAAATCATGAACCGAAATAAAGGATCGATTCCTTTCAGTCAACTTTTTCAATTATTAATGTAAGGCTTAGTACACTTCACGGTTCGTGATTTTTACACGCTTCGTTAGGTATGGTTTTCATATAAATAGAACATAGCTTAGTTTTGGAATTAGATTAAATCATCTCCTGATGATGCTAACATGGTTAGCGAAACGTGCGTCGAGCAGTTCAAAAAAGCGTTTTGGTGTTTAGTGGTAAATTTCTTCAAGTTTAGTATTTCACACCAAAGGTTCCAACAGAAGAATTGACGCATTATAGTTGTTTTTTTTTGTTTCGCCGGAAAAATGTTAAGTGTAACAATAGAGCAACGAATTTTTCTCAAAAAATGATTATCTTTACAGATTAAGCTCATTTTGAAATTGGTGGCTGTGTTAATCAACAAAATTTCCGCATTTGATGTAAGGAAAATCCACGACTGATTCACAAGAAGCCCTTACATACTAAACGAGTCACACTTTGGTGTGCATTACGGTCAGGAGAAGTAATTGCACCGTATTTATTTCAGAATGCTGCTGGTAACTGTAATTGTTAATGCTGTTCAATTCAACTAATAAAACAACTGATTTATTTAGAGAAAATTTCCTAGACGAGTTACTGCAAAAACGGTGATGTTAATTGGCCACCAAGATCATTTCATTTGACACCGTTGGACTATATTCTTTGGAGTGACGTGAAAAGCCAGGTCTATAAGAACAATCCACAATCGAATCGTGAACTAAAGGATGCAATTATTCGAGTCATTGATGAGATAAAGCCACGATTATGCCAAAATGTCATCCAAAATTTTGACAAAAGAGTCCGTGGAGCTATTTATCAAAATTATATTTTACATATTTTCTCGAAAAATCTAAGCAAGAAAACATAGAAAAGAAAGTTTCAACAGTTTCTAACATCTAACAGAACCTCAATGTCTGCAGATATGATGTGTGAATCTCTTTGTATAATATTTCGGTGAAAACAAGCCTGATGGTCTATTTCTGATGTGGATGGCAACTTGTAATGCAAAGTGGTTTGTGTACAACAAGGTGTAGTGAAAAAAAAATTTTGAGGTTGCCAGCTTCAGCGGTTTTAAATAAGGTGCAAGACGGCCTTCAAGCGAAGAAAATTATACTTTGCATGTGGTGGGAAAATTATACTTTGGATTTCAAGAATCATAGGGAGAGTTAATAGATACCTGCCGCAGGCCCCTCTACTAACCCAATAATGCCCATTTCAAGAATGTGGGTTTATCGTAGAAGAACTTATATTATCAATAGTTAATAAATCGGAAATTTGATAATAGTTGGGATTAAATACTTACCAAAATAACTTGGAACAATTTTTCTTAAATAATATCCCGAAATTCTCCAAAAAAGAGTATTATAAATCAGCACATAACGGGTCTTTAAAATCGAGCGATTTTTTTTAATTCTTGAATAAAACACAGATAGTGATACAACATATTAAAATTGTTTTTGCAAAATTACGTGATATACGGTTTGCACAATCATCCGTCTAAAAACAAACAATGTTCGGTGAAAGACAATAGAAGAGCAATATATAATAGTGGTGGTCGCTCTCAAGAGCATATTGATTTGGTACGTGAAAGTGTTAATGAAGACCCAGAAATTTCCATTAGTCGACATTCACAAAAATTTGGTCTTAGTAAATCCACAACATGGCGTATTTTACGAAAGAATTTAGCTCTGAAGGCATATAAGGTTCAAATATCACAGGAACTAAAACTACTTGATCATCCAAAACATTCTGCATTTGTCAATTGGATCAAAGTGTTTGTTCTTTAATTGATTTTTCTCAAAAAATATTTTTTTCAGATGAAGCGAATTTTGAAATTGGTGTTTATGTTAATAAACAAATTTGCATCATTTAGGGGAGGAAAATTCACGATTGATTCATGAGAAACGTTTACGTCCTAAACGAGTCAGTTTGGTAGTACATTATGGGCAAGAGGTGTAATTGGGCCGTATTTCTTTTGGAATGCTGCTGGTGAAGCTGTAACTGTGAATGGTGTTCGATATCGTGATACGATAACTGTATTTTTATGGGCTGAATTGAGTAATATTGATCTGGAGGATATGTACTTCCAACTGGATGGAACCTCCTCACTCTGCTTATACACCACACCTCACATTCACTCTGCTAATGAAACAACTGATTTATTGAGAGAAAATTTCCTGGATGAGTTATTGCAAGAAACGATGATGCTAAATGGCCACCAATAGCATGTGATTTGACACCATTGGACTATTTTGTTTAGAGTTAAGTAAAAACCCAGGTCTATAAGAACAAACCACAATCGAATCCTGAACTAAAGGATGCAATTATTCAAATCATTGGTGAGATAGAGCCACGGTTATACCAAAATGCCATCCAAAATTTTAACAAAAAAGTGGACGTTTGTGGAGCTGGAAGAGGTGGTCATTTGAGAGATATTGTTTTTCCTGTTTAAATGTTATACACTGTGCTAAAGTTTATTGAAATCAACGCAAATTCTGTATTTTATTCAAGAATTAAAAAAAACGACTCAATTTGAAAGACCCTATAATATGCTTTGTTTGGATGACAGTTCCAGTTAACTGTTATTTGTTTTTTTTTTGTTATCAGCGTTGGTTATTATATTTTGAATAGCCGTATTTTAAAATTGTTTTCTTACATTTGAAGATGTTTTTCACATTACATGAATTACCACAGTGTTATAATTGTTAAAGTCGCACCTCTGAAATGCCAGATCATTTAAATAGTCGTTGTCAAGAGTTTGTAGCAACTCTGATACATTATTTCGAACAACAACGAGTCAATAATGGTCCATTGTTACCCTTTGCGGCTGTTAGAGAGGTATGTTAATTGCTGATAATTGGATATATTTAATTTAAGTTATATATTATAGAAACTAGAATATTTTTTTTAAGCGTGTTGGAGCAGCCTTAAGATTGAGTATGTCCACTGTTAGTACTATGTTACAAAAAGTGAAAAACAATGAAGTTTTAAAATCATTTAGAAAGCGTAGTTTTTCTAAAAGGATTATCAATACTACACCTTTGGACACAAGTTTTATTCGTGACACCATTTATATCATGTATGAACACAATAAGTATTCGTTACCTAAGAATTGCAGAAAAAAATTTAACTGAGGTAGCTGATACTTGATGGAAATTAATTTTAAATAAATAAGCAATACAATTTTAAATATAATGGAAATTTTTAGATATTAATTTTTACTTATTTCATTGCAGAAAAGACTGTTCTTAAACCCATATGTAGTTTATATGCAGACACACACAGTTTAATATTAAAATTAATTTAATTTTAATTAATATTAATTAAACGAGAAGCAATTGTTTGATGGATGCCGTATATTATTGCATAACATCTGGAAAGAAGTAGGTTTTAAATGGAAAAAAGACGACGAAAAAAGACTTTTAAATCCAAGACTAGGGCTTGTGGAGCTTCCCAATGTTGCTCTAAAACTTTTGAGGGCCCTAGCCCTAGTTGACCTAGATTTTTGAGAGGTTATATGAAGGAAAGAAAAATAGCATTGATCAAGAAAAAAAGAATCAAGCTTACAGAAAATGAAATAATGAAATGATATGGTCGAGCGCATATACTTTATTGAAAATAAATTATTATATTAATGAAAATATAAGTGATTAAAGATATTTCATTGTTTTTTTCTATTTAATTCATATCTTATTGCATATATTCATAAAAATTCATATATTCATATATTATTGCATCAATCAAGCATTTTACATATCCTGAATATATCTAGAGTTACTAAATGGACGACACTTGCAAGATTTTCAAGATTTATTATAATTTTGTTAGTTACTTCGTATTTTGCATTTAATTTAGAATTGATTTTTTAAAATTTTTATTAAAGTTAAATTTTTAAAAGGATTCGCTAAAGTAAAGTTATGATGTTTAATCGCAATCTGGCAACAGGGCAGCCGAAATGTTGATTACATGCTGAATGACGTGCAACGGTTTTAATTTTATACGAACTATAGAAAATAAAGCTTCAACACTTTATAATTTCTAACAGAATATAAAAAACGGTTTTAGATTTATTTAAAAAAATCAATTGTCTTTCTCTGATAACTATTTTAAAATAATTTATAATTTATTAAGAGCAATTTTGAATTAAATTTTATATGAGATTAAGACACATCGCAAAATTTAAAATTGGCATTTATTAATACGTGAAAGTTAATGAAGTCAAAAGGCTATTAATTAAATTTCACGCCGAAATAAACGATTATGTTCGGGACGGGTAAGAACTCGCATTCTCAGAAGGCGGTACGGTCTAATCTCGCAGCATAAAGCAAAGATTATAGATAATTAAGGGTCTTATAAACGATAATTAGCATGCTTATCGTGCTCATTTGTCGGAAATGTAACAAGTCTGAATACGCTTAATTCTTAATTTCTAATGATGTAGTTTCTATTTGATGTAGCTCCATATAAGGTATATTCAATTTAATAGAAATTATATAGAAGAAATACTGGTACTAATTGAAAATCAATATCAAGGACGTTAAGGTTAAGTTGTTATGCTCATTTAGATTTTATAAAACGCTGTTAAAATCATCTATTTGAATATTTAGAAATATTAAACTCTAACAAAATATATCAAACCAACTACCTAACTTTTCTTTGATAAACGCTACACAATTCATAAAAAAATCAAAAACATATATCATATATTATCAGCAAACATATGACTCCATTAGCAGACTAAAAATCAATAAGAGCATCCAAGCAATGGGAGCATCCGGGAGTACCAAAAATGATGAGGAAGTCGATGGAGATGACAGTCAAGAGAACAGAAAATCAGGTTATAGTCATAGAGCAATATCAGAGAAGTACACTGTAAAGAAAGGACTGAGACTCGGCGCTCAAAAAGGACAAATAGGAGGTCAGGGGCACAAATTGCATTAAAAATCCACCACGATCTACCCGTATGTTGGCAAATTAGTGCCCATCATTTTTATATCAAGGCCAAAGTATCAAATACGGTAGATTCGCCAGTTTACAGTGCAATGAATACACATAATCAACAAAAAGCAACACAATCTGGATTAAGTTAACGAATATGCGTTTTCGTCATATTACGAGAGTTGCTATTTATATATCCGGAATAATTAAAACAAATAATTATAATTGAATATAGTATTATATTTTTTCAGGACATCAGGACTGTGTGGTGGATGACCCCTCAATTCGATGTTTTGACCGGTCAAATACGATGTGTGGATATTAAATAACGAGACTGATCCTGTAAAACATTTTGTTTTGATTTCATTCGCCCTCCGCTATCCCTACAACACGAACAATATTCCATTGTTCGAAACAAACAATGGTGGAAATCTTCTTCTGTCAGCTCCTTCAGACCGCACGCCGCTTTCTCTTTCACAGCTTCAACGGACTCAAATATTATTCCTATTAATGCAGATTTCCCCTTAGGAAACAGATAGAACTCGCACTGCGCAAGATCCAACGAATAAGGCGGATGGTCTAATACTGGGATGCTGTACATAGCTAAAAACCTCTTGATAGATAATGCGGAATGAGCTTGAGCGGATAATGCTTTTTCCTCATTCTTTCACGGAGAACATGAAGATAGTAAAGTTGATTAATAGTTTAACCTTCAGGAACCCAATGAAGGTATTCTTCTGGAAGGGAATGACGGAAAATTGTTGGTATAAAAGTCTGTTTTAATTTCTTTTAATTTATTACGACCTTCCAAAGAGTTCCTACTATTTTGTATCTCTTTTCTAATAAGATATTTGGTGAATGAGTTGAGATCAGAAGATACTATAGTGGAACAAGGGGATCCTATAGTCAGAAGCTGTATAGCCTCAGTGTCCGCTCTTTCATTTCCCGTAATACCATAATGGCCAGGGACCCATACAAATCGGAGAGAGGAGCCAAGGACCAGAATATCTTCAATGAGGTTTAAGCAAAGCGATGCGATTGGATGTTTGTTTGACCCTTTTTCTAATGATCTTAGTGAGTTAGCGGAGTCCGAGCAGACTACCCACTTGGAAGGAGGGGGATTTTTCCATGGCTAGGCTGCAGTCGGAATACTGGATTGGGAGCTTAATCGATAGTGGGAGACCAAAGTGGGAGTAAAGGAGCCTTATGAGTAATATACGAATGCGGATCCCACTCCGGAGTTAGATTTAGAGCCATATGTAAAGATAATGTTAGTCGGGAGAAGTGTATTCATGATAGAACGGAAGAGATGGTTGAAAGTAGATACTGAGGTGTGTTGTTTATCATATTGGAGCAGTGAGAAGTCAAAAGGAATGGAATGAAAGGACCATGGAGGGTGTTAGTTTTACCTATTGAGATAAAAAGTCGTCAATGTCCGTTTGCCTTAACCGATTTTCCTCAATTTGGATTCATTTAAAAGGCAATTGCTGGGACAATCAGATAATCTGGGAGATAAATTATTTGGTTTATAAATTAAACCGCGAGGTGGCGTTACATTCAACAATAGTTTTTTGAAGTTTTGTTCAGTTTTTTCAAATGGAATAGTACAGCTTTTACTACATGGTAAGAAAGGTAATTTAAAGAGAAATCGTCCAGTGAAAACCCGAAATCGATATATCTGACATGTCAAGAGATATTTCGATATTTCTGAAAAAAATCAGTTAGTTTTAATTTTTACCGTAATATTAAGTTAAAAATTGGTCTTAATATTTAGGTCGCAATCGCAACCGCAACAATTTTATTTAAAAAATAAAATTATATATTCAGTATCAATCATCATAAATGTTCTAATCCTGACCTTGATAATATTTTCTAATTTTATTACATAAGCGGAAAAAATGCCTTTCCCCAATTGTTGCATTTTATCTTTTGTGATGCTTAAATACTACTTGACAGAATATTGAAATCAGTCATTAATAAATAAATATACCTACTCTTTCTTTTAAACTTTTCTTTTCTTTTAAACTAAATGAATGGATGTATTAAATTATGCGTTTTCGGGTTTCCAAATAAACGCATGCAATCCTTAGGTACATTACACAAAGAGTGTAAGAAGGGCACCATAGAAACAAACAAAAACAGTCAAATTAATTTGTCAGTTTTGAAATGCATTACATTTTCAACATTGCATTTATTGATTATTAATAATTATTATGATAATATCTAACAATGCCTTTTACGAATAACGAAGGCATTATTCGATGAAGGTGTTTACATGTCTAGCAAGACGCTTACGAGAAACAGGAATTGTGCATCCAGTCCGCACCAGGTTACGTTCGATTCGTAATGGAGATAATGTCGTAAATGTTCTGGCTTATGTGGAAACCAACCCCCATTTAAGTATCAGACAAATATCTGAAGAATTAAGTGTTAGCAAGACATCCGTTCATCGAATCTTAAGAGATAACAAGCTGCACCCCTATCATGTTGTCTTACACCAAGGCCTTTTGGATAACGATCTAGAGGGACGGTTCGACTTGTCACTGGTTAAAAAATATGTGTAGTGGAAATAAACAATTCTTAAAACGCATACTATGGACTGATGAAGCTACTTTTAGCAGTGATGGAGACGTTAACTTACATAATATGCACTACTGGGCAGTTGCTAATCCACATTGGATGTTAGAAATCAACCACCAAAATAGATGGAGTGTGAACGTATAGTGTGGTGTTTTGGGAGACAAAATTATTGGTCCCTTTATTTTTAATGGATGTTTCAATAGTGAAACATATTTAAATTTTTTACAAAATGGACTGCCAGAACTAATGGAAGATGTTTCGTTGGAAACAAGAAGACAAATGTGGTACCAGCATGAGGGATGCCCTGCCCACTTCTCGCAGGTGGTTCGAAACTTCTTGGATGCTTCGTTTCCAAATCGTTGGATAGGACGGGGTAGTTTATTTTCGTGGCCGGCCGCTCACCGAATTTGACAGTCCTCGATTTTTACTTGTGGGGAAGACTAAAAGACCTCGTTTTTCAAACTCGTCCTACCACACGAAAAAACATGATTGAAAGAATTTAAAATTCAATAACCAGCATTTCAAGAGCTGAAATTGAAGCTGCCGTTTTTAGTACTCGTCGAAAAATAAATCTTTGCATTTCTAAGGATGGAAGGCATTTTGAACATTTAGAAAGGCGTTAAAGTTCAGATTCTGTTAATTATTAGACTGTTGCGCTGTTAATTTTATTTGACTGTTGTTATTATTATTATCTTCGTTGTTGGCCCGTTGGCCTTTAAACACTCTCCAAATTAATATGGCACGAAGAATTTGGACCAGTCCTAAGCCTGGGTAAAGTGTGAAGGAAGGCAAACATTAGGTTAATATTTTTTTAACTTAATGCAGGTAGTAGTGAAATAATAACTGATTTTTCAGAAAAATCGAAATATCTCTTGACATGTCAGAGATATCGATTTCGGGTTTTCACTGGATGATTCCTTTTTAAATTACCTTTCTAGCCATGTAATAAAAGCTGTGCCATTCCATTTGAAAAAACTGAACAAAACTTCAAAAAAACTATTGTTGCATGTAACGCCACATCGCGGTTTCATTTATAAACTAAATAATTTATCTCCCAGATTATCTGATTATCCCAGCAATTGCCTTTTAAATGAATCCAAATTGAGGAAAATCGGTTTAGGCAAACGGACATTAGACGTCTTTTTATCTAAATAGGTAAAACTCCCCCCCCACTTGTTTATTCGCGAAGTTACGACAAAATGTCATAAAACAAAGTTGTAGGAGACAGTTTGCTAATTATAACTGAGAATTTTTCTTACTCGGTTAACACTTGAAAATACACACAAAAAATGATTTTTAAAAATGTTTAGCTCGTCACGCCCTCTTGCGGTCGTTTTAGGAGCTTAAAAATATTTTTGGTGAATTTCTCATGATCATTTTTAGTACAATGTTTTTTTCCCCAAAGCTGTGGGATAAATAGTTTTCAAGATACGGCCGCGATCCATCCTTAATGGGACACCTGGTTGTAATGTGTTGGTAATGCGTCCTAGTTGATAATGTTCACTGTTGGGAGGTTGCTTTAGCCTCTGATGACAGATGACCGTTCGTTTCTTAATATACTCTGACACAGTTAGTAGACCGAGTTCTTGGTGCAGTTGCCGGTTAGTTACGTACCATTCGGCATTCACATCTATTCGTAATATTGTGTTTTAAAAAAGCTGCATTTTGTTTATATTGGTAAGCGATGCGTTGCCCCAGATAACGCATGCATAAAGGATTAAAGGCCGAATTAGTGATTTGTATAGCAATAAGGTACATTCTGTTTTTAATGAGGATCTCTTGTTGATAAGCGGGTAGAGTTGAGAGAGTCTGGCATACCCTTCGTTGAGTTTGCGAATTATGTGTATTCTCCACGTTAATCTGATATCCAGGTGTACATCCAGATATTTAATATATGCTTCGTTTATTTTCTAAGTAATTCGGTGTTGATTTATACGAATTATTGGAGGGTTATTGATTTAACGTAAAATTTTTTTCTTGTATCGCCCTTGTCTGTATTAATTTTCTATTTATTGAGTCATTTTACAATGGTATTTGTAGTTGCTTGAGGTTTGGTTACTGAAAGTTCAAGATTCTGTTCCTTGATTAGAATAGTTGTGTCATCTGCAAACATAAGAGAGACGCTTCTGTTTCTGGTATGTCGTGTATATATAGGTTAAAAAGAATTGGGCCAAATACACTTCCCTATAGTATACAGGTTTTGATGTTTTTAATAGTCGATGTTGCGTTGTATATGGATGTTTGGAAGGATCTGTCGTTTATATATGAAAAATTATGGCTTTTAAATATTCTGGTATCTTAACCGATGTTCTTTTATGTTTTAATCCGTCATGTCATACACTATCAAAGGCTTGGGCCAAATCTAAGAATATGGTTAGGGTGTACTTCGTGATCTCAGACACCTCTTCTATAGTTTCCCTTAGGCGTTGGAGTTGATGACACGTAGAATCCCTTGTTTGAAATCAAAATTGGAAGGCTGGAATTATGTTATCGTTGACAATCGTTTGGTTCAATCTGTCGTACATAATGTTTTCAAAGAGTTTAGCCATGTTAGAAAGAAGCGACCTACGCAGATTCATCACCTGTGTAGATTGTATATGCGTCTTTTGACGTACCACAATTGTATTTTTGGGCATTTTTGTTCACCAATCGACTCGAGCCTTTTTTTGAACGATTGACAGATTATGCGGAATCCAACGCACACAAATCTTTTCACAGCTAAATGTTCATGTAAAATCTTGTGTATACTTGTCATACTATTGCCCAGGGATGCCTCAATCCCACGGTGTGTCACATGACAATCTTGCTGTATGAGTTCGCGTACAGTATCGATGTTTTCTGGCACAACAAGAAATTTTTTTCAAGACCTTCTTTAAATTCGCCCGTAAGCGAACGACGGTCACGATTGAATTCACTACACCAGTGATATATAATGGTTTTAGAAGGTGCTTCATAGCCAACAGTCAAAGTGAGTTGATCGATGCACTGTTGTTGAGATAACCCATGTCGAAAGTCGGAATAAATCATCGCGCGAAAATTCTCACGAGTTAGTTACATTTTTTAACTGAAATGAAATATTCAAGCCACTAAACAACACAAATAACGTTCGTATGACAAACTTTACGCTGTATATATCAGATTACATCTAGCAACCCTATTATTGCCGAATCCAGACATATAAATAATAACTCTCGTATCACAAGGATTGAATGAGAACTCATAAAATAGCTTTTACAATTTGTCAAAAGGGAATTTTCGATGGTGTATATATATGTATATATAGATATGTATATATATATATATATATATATATATATATATATATATATATATATATATATATATATATATATTCGAAGGTAGAGCTTTTAAATTCAATACTTAACAGTTGACTGAACTATATGAAAAAAAATTATGAAGTTCAATGTCTTTTTGAAATCAAGTCAAATTCAAGGTCTTTGTTTTATAGCAATTATATTTTGCGTAACCATACTAAAGACGAAGCTGAAGAACACATATAGCTTTTACAATTTGTCAAAAGGGAATTTTCAATGGTGTATCACTGTCACAGAGCATCATATTCAATACTTTACATTTGTGACTTAGGGCTTTTAAATTCGATACTTAATAGTTGACTGGACGATATGAAAAAAAATAAAGTTATTAATTTCCATGTCTTTTTGAATTCCAGTCAAATTCAAGCTCTTTGTTTTATTACAATTTTATTTTGCGTAACTATACTAAAGACAAAGCAGAAGAACCCCACATATATAAACATCAATATGATATATTCACATCGTCCGCATCATTCGATTTCATCCATCGATAAGTCTTTTTATTGCCGCTACTGATTTATGAAACTTAACCTACCATCATAAAAAAATTGTATCTGATGGCAGTAAAAGTTGAACTGACGTAATAGAACAAAAAAATAAATAATGCTAACCGTTCGGATGTTGAAGACGGTTTTTTTTCGTCAGGAGATATCAACAGCCGATTAGAACCTAAACCCGTTGTTCCTACCGATCAAATCAATAAGATTAATGTTCTTATTTGTATTATGCGAAATAATAGACGTCAGTTTTGATTTGTTGTTTGACTTTTCAAAATTGAAAAGTTTTTTTTTTGTTTTAGAAAACAATTCAATGTCGAATTGGGATGTTTCACAATTTTAATGTATTTTTTTTATTATTATACATATACAGTATTAATTATCCCAGATGAACATGAATAAGGTACTTTATGCATACTTACATATATATATATATATATATATATATATATATATATATATATATATATATATATATATATATATATATATATATGTATGGTGTTTGGTGCATTGTTTGCCAAATTAAAATGGCCGATAGGAGAGGTCTTTTGATATCTCCTCAGCCTCATTAAAACATTATTGGGTCCCAGGTTTTTTTATGTTAAATATTTAATTCTTTATTTGAAAAATTTCAAAAGTCAGCATTGAAACTGGAATTAAAAAAAAAATTATTGGTGTAATGCTGTAAGATTCTATGAAAATTAAAATTAGATGCAAGTGACATCTACTTTTTTTATAGACTCGCAAAGTTTTTGGAAGAAGTAAAAATAAATTTAAAGTTTAATTTTAAATTGCACATTAAAAAAAAGCGATCATGGTCTTCGAATTCTTCAGAAAACATCTTTGATTTATCCTCTTTTTAATGGTATGCATTCATGCCATAAAACGTTTCACTAACTTCACTAATTTGCTATCTTTGTGTATTGAAACGCATTAGGCTGATATTCGATATTACTTATTTGTGTAAATAACATACGCTAAGTGGGTAGAAACAGGGCCGCGCCGACCCCCGGCAGCCCCAGTGTGTGAAACCTATGAAGCGCCTCTTTTTTTTGTCGTCGTGTGTCGACATGAATATTTTTTTATTTTTTAAATTTTGACTGAAATATGTTATGTACATATGTATGCTACTGCAACTGGCATAGTTAGCAAAATTCGTAAAGCTATGTGATGTTAGGCATACGGCCGTCAAATTGTTCATATATATATATATATATATATATATATATATATATATATATATATATATATATATATATATATATATATATATATATTATATCATCATCATCATCATCAGCCCGTACCGATCCACTGCAGGATGAAGGTCTCTTCAGCATGCTTCCAACCTTCACGGTCCTGGGCTTTCCTCTGCCACTCGGGTCCAATATACTTAACGATGTCATCAATCCATCCTGCTTTCGGTCTTCTTCGCGGACGTTTGAAATCAAGCGGTATCTACTCCAGGATTGCCTTGGTCCATCTGTCGTCCCATCGCATCGCTATATGGCCTGCCCATCTCCATTTCAATTGTTTTACTCTTCCAATGATGTCACAGACTTTTGTTTGTTCCCTGATCCATGCGCAGGACTTTCTGTCTCGTCTTGTAATGCCAAACATACATCTTTCCATTCCCCTCTGTGCCAACCGAAGTTTTTGAATTGATTGCGATGTGAGTGTCCAGGTTTCACTTCCGTATGTCATAATGGTCGCCGTATGTCATAATGATCAAATGGTTCGCCAGCCCTTTGCAGTTCTTGTATGCGTCTTTGCAGCTCCTCTGGGTCTTGTGAAATGAGAATAATATCATCTGCAAATCTAAGATGGTTTAAGTTTGCACCATTGATCTTTACACCGACCTGTTCCCAATCCAGTTTACGGAACACTTCTTCAAGGCCAGTCGCGTGGTGTCTCTGACGTGAGTGACGTCAGCGTCAGCGTGACGTCTTCAGCGCGTGTCCTCTCTGATACGTTTTCTTATAGTTTTGCAGAGCTCAGTGTACTCGACCCTGCCAAAAGGACTACCTGCATTTCTCATTGCTCGCCGATTTTTGTTTGTTTGAGACATTTTTCTTCTGGTGCTATTGAAGCCGCCGCTTGAAGTACATTGTTGGCGATTTCTTCATATTGAACTGATATTTCCACCTCCTCTGGATCTTGTAACGCAGCAAACCGGTTTGACAAAGCAATCTCAAAATCGCTTCCTCTCTCCAGCAGTTTTCCAGGATCCACCTTGCCCTTCTTTGATCTTACCATTCTTTCGCGCTCTTTTCGACAGTCAATCCGAACCCTTGCTCGTACCATTCGGTGGTCACTTCCAACATTAAAATTGTTAAGGACAGTACAATTGGTAAATATTGTTTTATCGTTGGTCATGATGTAGTCAATTTCGCTTGTGAGCCCAGATGGACTTCATGTCCATTTTCTGCTGATATTTTTCTTATAGAATGAATTCATAATATATAGTTCTTGTCCTTCAGCAAAATCAACTAATCTGTCACCTCTATTGTCTCGCTCACCAGTTCCATATGGGCCAGTTGCATTTTCGTCTGTTCTTGTTGTTCCAATTCTGGCATTAAAATCACCCATCAGGATTTTGTACCTACATTTCTCCTTGTATAAAAGCTGGGCCACATCATCATAAAATTCGTCAATTTCCTCATCTTTATGGCTTATAGTTGGTGCATAAGATTGGACGATTTCAAGCATAAACTTTTTATTCAGCTGAATGACGCATTGGGCTAATCGGTCGGATGTACTTTCAAATTTTACCACACTGTCCTACAGCTTTCGATTGATCAGGAATCCAATTCCGCCACATCGGCCATTTTCCGTACCTCGAGTGTAGAGTACGTGTCCAGTTGGTTCCAGTTTGATTAACTCTTCACCCTTTCTTCGGGTTTCACAGAGCCCAATAATATCCCAATGTATGTTGTCAAGTTCGATTAACAGTTCTTGCAATCGGGCCTCTGTTTTTATAGTCCGTATATTTAACGTTGCAATGTCAAAAGTCCAATGGCAGCCTGATCTAACCCGGTGATTCTTAGCATCCTCTGTCTTGGGGCATGTCTTCACGCTGCCGTAGGTAGTTGCCCCTTGGCCTCCGGGGAAAGAGGGCCGTGTTTGAGGTTGTACTGTCATATTTCAACATATTGAAATACCATGTTGAAGGTATGAACCGTAATCTGCCACGCTGGTCCAATGCGGGTTGGCAGATTTTGGATCATGTTAGTCTGAGGCCTCCGCCTTGACCTGTCCGCCAGGGGTGACCCTCCCAGGAGCATAGACTCCTGACGGCATAGCTCTATATATATATATATATATATATATATATATATATATATATATATATATATATATATATATATATATATATATATATATATATAAATTCGAGAATTTTCAGCACATCATTATCTAATTTTTTAAAAAAAGACTGACATGACACAAATCATCGGCGTTAATATCCAATGAATCATTTGCTGAAAGTTTTTCCGCAAACGATTACAGCTAGTTCTTAATCCACTTTGATCTTGGTCATCACTCAGTTTAAATAAAAAATTAAACACGTGGTTGTGATTATTCAACAAATTAAATCTTTCGTCTATGGCAGATAACGCTTGATCCAATGTATAAAAAAATACATTAATTTTAAAAGAGATGTGGTCTTCGTGTTCATAATCAAAACTCTTAGTTGAGTTTTACGATGTCTAAAACTGGGTCCACATCAATAAAATTTTGCGTGTGTGTTAAATTTACTGGAACAGTTTTGTTCAATTATCTGGTGGACAACAGATCGTTTGTGTGTGACTTGTGTGTCAGAGCGTACATTGCCGCACAGACACACCACATACAACACATACAGTCCGCACAACGCAAATTTGTATTGATGTGGACCCAGCTGATCCAGACCCCTAAGTCTGGATCTGGAAGTATCAAATTCAGCCTCGATATCTAATTTTTCGGCAATTTTCGTGGGTTCTAATTTCTATCAAAAACTTCTTTAATTCCATTAAAACATCTAAAGCTACTTGCATATTCATATCGATGAACTGTAGAATTTTGCTTACAAAATGTATTTTTGTCAATACTAGATTTAGTGAACAAATAAATGAAAAGATACATATTTTTTTTGCTAGACATTTTGCGCCATATCTTGCCTTCTGATCGAATGATGTATCGTTTGATATCTCATATAAGACATCATCAATTTCTGGTATATTTATAAACAGCGGTTTTATAGCATCTATTCTGCTTGACCATCTTGTTTCGGACAATGGTTTCAACGTTATATCTATGATACATTTTTTTAATAAATCCGATCTTTTGGTAGAGGTAGAAAAAAAATTATATGATTCTTGCACAGTACTAAAAAATCCAGTCGTGTGATAATTGAGGTTGGCGGCGTCGTTTACTATTAAATTTAAACTATGGCTAGCGCACGGTACAGAGAAAGCGCGAGGATTTAGATCCACCAATGTTTTTTGAAGACCATTGTTCTTACCAGCTCTGTCCACCTTAAATTGTTTATGTCCAAATTAATTTTGTTTAATTCTTCTATTATAAATAAAGTTAAGGCAGCATCAGTTGTATCGATAATAGGACAGAAAGCTAGAAAATATTGTCTTATTTCGAACTTTCTAGTTTCTGTGTTAAAATTGACTAATCTTATAATGATACTAATTTGCCCTACGTATGAAACATTCGAAATACAATCCAGTATTATTGAAAAATATTTATTAATTCGACATAAATTCAAAATAAAATTTTGAAATTGGTTACTTAGTATATAAATTATTTCGTTTTGAATTTTATCTACAAGTCGACATATTCTTGAAATCTGAATCTTCGTTACACACCGTATATATTCAGTCATTGAAGGATCGAATTTTCCCAGCATTTCGATACATTTTAGAAAATTACCATTGGTACGGTCGTATAATTTTTGGCTTTGGCCACGAAAAGCCACATTTTGTGGACTTAGAAATTGGACCACATATATTATTCTTTTAATTACATCGTACCATCGCTGCTTTTCAACGTCTAAAAGTTTTTGCTGAATACAATCAATAGTGCTTTTATTTTTAAAAGATTGACACACATCTGTCCTTTTTTTATAATTATTGAAATGAGTAAAACTTTTCTCATGTCTGCTACAATACAAAGCTAAATGTTGCCAATCACTAATTCCCTCGCAGAATTTATTTCTATGTTTTGATTCAAATAGCTTGCAACAGAAGCAATAAACGGCATTTTTGAACACTGAATACAGCAATCACTCTCTTTGAAACTTTTCACCATTTCCTAAATGGTGGGGCTTCTTACATATAGTTTCGCGTAAGTGTCGGTAAGTGTTTTGGAACGTATGGGGCGAAGGTAAGCGTCTGTTAGGAAAGCGTTCTTGATAGATTCTTTGCGGTTCTGGTGAAACACCATTCGCGCTTTCATATGTTATCAAAATGTCAAAAGGTCTTTTTATGTACTTTGTGTTGTTTTTTTAATTGTGCTTACGTTCATTGCAATTCTAAAACAATTCAAGAGTTTTTTTATAAGGTAGATCACTTCCCAGTTTTGGGGTCTATTATTATATAAGATAATTTAACGAACTGTGTGGCGCCTTTTTAACGTGCCGCATCAACTCGTCCGAGACCTTCTCCCCTGTGCCTCTGGTGAACGGCTGCAGTCCAAGTAGCCAGAATTTTTAAATTGATTTTAGCAGAAGAAAAATTTTGGTTACAACACACCTCGTCAGACAATGGACTTATTGCAAGAAAAGCTTCCTGGATGCATTATTTGGCGAAATGTTAATGTCACCTGGCCACCAAGATCATGCAATGTCACGCCCATGGATTATTTTTTATCAGATTATGTTAAATCACTGATTTACAGAAACAGACCCTGGACAATTATTGACTTTAAACGAAACATTCAGGCTATAATAATTAAAGCAAACATCAGGCATATAGGGTTGTTTGGAAAGTTCGTAAAGATTTTCCGTTAGGTGCTCCTTTACCGTTTGTAAACAAAAATATATGCTATTAGTAATGTCTGTGATATTTACAATGTTTACAATCAGATTCGCTTTGATTTGCCTCAGGTGCTAAATTCAAATTGAAAATATCTTGCATTTATGCCACATTACGCTACACTACGCATTTTTATTTCAAAAAGGGCAAGACCGCTATCCAGATAACAAGACTTGTGCCATTCTGAATTCTGTTAAAGAGATAGGCCATAGTTCGAAATTGGTTTGGTCTATTCAGAGACAGATATCTTAACCTGTAAGGCCGACATCGCTCATGCCGCCCTTCAAGCAGTGATGTTGAGGAATAAAACCATAATAGTTAAATATTCACGTACTGCGGTCCATGAGATAGTATAAATAATAATAATAATACTGACTAATAATAATGATACTAAAATAAAGAAGGATTTTGAGAATAGAATAAAGATACAAGATTATAATTAAGCTGTTAATACCTGGGGGATATCTCTGGTTTTTTATACCTTCGGAGTTGTAAAATGGTCAAACAGATTCGGAGGGACTATAGATAGAGCTATCAGGATGCAGGAAAACAGCATACATCATGGTCATTCATCTACAACAAGACTGGATTTGCCAAGAAGAATAGGAGGAAGAGGGTTGTTCAGTTTGAAATTTTTACATGACAATCTAGCAAACAAGTTCTAACTCTATTTTGAACCGAAAAGCGCAAACCTCGAAACTTCATTCGGCTATATGCTCTATAGCGAAAAATTCAGTGCTGCAGTTGCAGGAGACAACACTAAGGGCCACTCCAAGTACAGCCGAAAGGCAACTAGAATGGATGAGCAAAGCTATATATAGAAAATATCCGAACTTCCTGACAAATGGAAATATTTCATAGCCCACTGAATAGATGCATGGAAAACACTTATTTACAGACACTGAGGGTTTTGTAATTTCCATTAAGGATAGAGTGGTAGGAACCAGGAACTTCAAAAAGTACATAGAAAAATAGCCAATGATGAATTATTTATGTCGAATATGCCAAAAGACATCCAGAACTGTGAAGCATATAGTAGCAAGATGCTCTACAGTAGCACCAACTGAATATATGAAAAAACACAATCTTACTGCGGGTACTATGCACCTGAAGCTGAGTCTAGCCTGTAAATTGGCAAAGAAAAAAACAGCATATTTTAAATATGTACCTATGTAAACCACTTCTTGGGAATGATTGCTTCCTAGTGTATTATGATATTACTTTTGTGGATAATAACAAAAAACTGCCTACTTTATAGATGTGTAAAATCCCAATAATCACAATTTACATAAAAAAGAAAAAAAATAAACAAATACTATGAGTTATCTGAAGAATATAAAAAAAAACACAGACTGAAAACCGTTCAGGTGATCCCGGTAATTATTTCAACTTCCGGATTAGTCAGCTTTGATTTAAAAAAGTATCTTGCGTTAATAGGCTTAGGCTATCAGACATTTAAGGTTATGTAAAAGTCGGTTCTAATGGAAACCTGTAGAATTATCAGGAGAACATTGAATATTCCGCAGTCGTACATTAATTACTAATCATTAGGAAGTAAAAATCTCATATCGTGAATGGCGATATCCCTACGGATAATGGAACCCAACATGGAGAAAAAAAAATAAATAAATGTCCATCAAATGAATGACAAAAAAAAACAAACAAAACAAATGACGTGTATCCAATTGTAGATTTGCAAGTTGGCGAAGTCTAGCATACATTGCTATTTTTTAATCCCTAGACAACAGCATACAGGAAAAAAAAACGACCCGCTTATAAATCTACAAGTATTTCCCACAATGTCTCACACATATACTCTAATAAATATTATTACACATCTATCCGGTCACCGCCAGAACCTGAAATGCCCATTAAAAGATAATTTGAAACATCAGCAAATGTTTTTATAGCTGTTGAAATAATAGAAATTCCTTGACTTTGTATTTGAACTTGTTAATATTAAAAATTATAAATATATTAGGCAGTATATTTAATACCTTAACAGAATTATATGAAGGAACAACTAGACTCTATAGAGGAGAATTTCCGCAATTATAACATGAGAGACTTTTATATGACTTTTGCAAGAAAAATCCGTGGATACACAAAACAAAATCTTTGCTTCAGGAATGGGAGATTAGTGCTAACCAATCAGGAGAATTGTCAGGAGCTGGCATACTATTTCTCCTTGATCTCCTCAATTGCTCCGAACGCGACCGAAAATTCCCCAAGGAAAATTGTGTCTATTCCCACTCAAAATCACCACCACCAACGCAGGAAGAAATCCACAGGCACATACGCAATCTAAAGAATAACAGGTCATCCGGTGAAGATGGTATCACCGCGGAACTATTGAAAAACCTCGGACCAAATTCACTGCGGGAACTTGCGCAAATTATCACGAATATTTGGCAAACAGAAAAATTACCAGATGAATGGAAATGTGCTCTTATCCACCCGCTGCACAAGAAGGAAGACAGAACTGATGTCAACAACTACAGAGGAATCTCCTTACTACAAATCACTTACAAAATCCTCTCAGCATGCCTTCTCCAGAGAACACAAGAACAATTAGACCACAAAATTAGCGAGTACCATGCAGGCTATCGCCCTGCGCTCATGCACCGAACAAATATTCAAATTAAAAACAATACTAAAATACAAAGCTTTCAGGAACGTCCCAATCAACTGCACGTTCATGGACTTCAAGAAAGCATACGACTGCGTCGACCGAAAATATCTGTTCAACACGTTCTGAACAAGGACTCGACCCCAAATCACTACGATTGACCAAGCAGACACTGACTGACACAGCCAATAAAATTAAATTAATGGGAGAAATTTCCGAACCCTTTCTGATTAAAACTGGAATACGACAAGGAGATGGGCTATCCCCACTCTTCTTCAACCTGATCCTGGACAAAGTCATGTGGGAATGGGAAAAAGAACTGAAAAATCACTGGAAACCAATATGACTCGGACGATCCAAAAACAACATAGAAAATCATGCCTGGCCTTCGCAGACGACCTAGCCATATTCGCAGACAATGAAAAAAGGGCAATGAAACAGATCGAAGTCCTCAAGGAATGTGCAGAGAAAGTCGGCCTACAAACCTCCTTTCAAAAAACCGAATTCTTCTCAAAATCAGATGTCCAAAATTTGAACACCAAATACGGAAAAATAAATAGGGTCACTCACTTCAAATACCTGGGCGAGATCCTCGAACGCACAGGAGGAGAGAAGATAGCACAGAAGACTCGATTACAGAAGATGAAGAGGGCATACGGCAAGACACACCATATCTACAATAAGAAACACCTATCCACACACGCAAAAATAAGACACTACAACACAGCAATCAAACCAGAGGTACTATACGCAAGCGATACAATTTTACTTCATACAAAAAGTGCATAGAAAACATACTAAAAGAAGAACGCAAAATTATTAAGAAAATTCTCGGCCCAAAACTTACAGAGGAAGGATACAGACTACATTCTCGAAAGACCACAGAGGGAAAGTCCAATGTAGCGGTGGACGTAAGAAAAAGAGGGTTGCAATTTTATTGGAATATCAGTAGACTCCACCGACAAGACTCACCAACAGAATTCTTACATACATACAAGGGGTCAAGTTAACAGTACCAACAGTATGGATTACACAAGTCAGAGCTGATCTGGGAAAGGCACAAATGGGTCCAACAGAGATTGAGGATAGAAGAACATGAGTCAGAATGCTTTGCGTGATACAACCGGGTCTATACGCACCTAATAATAATAATAATAATAATAATGATCTTGATTCCTTGATCCTTGATTCAAACAGTACGTTAATGAAATTGGTTGCAAATGAGGATCGGGGTTTCACCCCACTGAACCTAAATAAACAAAATCGTATTGATAGCAGAACAACACTCACGGACTGTGTTCGAGAATGGAAAGGACAAACATTGCACGGAAGGTTTCCTAAGTCACTCGAAGATGACACCATTGACGAACAATTGTCTCTGAAGTGGCTGACTGATGGACTCTTGTACCCAGAAACAGAAGGTTTCGCGATATCTATTCAAGATAGGGTAACAAGAACAAAAAACTATGAAAAGCACATACTGCATTTGGACGTAGTCGATAAGTGCAGGAAATGCGGTACTTTGGGGGAAACAATTGAGCACCTTATTGGCGGTTGCCCGGCCCTTGCTCCTAATGCTTATTTAGGACGGCATAATCAGCTGGCAAAAATTATACATCAACAAATTGCAAAAAAATACTCGCTATTAGAAAATGCACCTCCTCCATATTATAAGTACTCGCCTTCTCCTGTACTTGAATCATCCGATACCATTCTTTACTGGGACAGACCAATCACTACTGATCGAACGGTTGATTATAACAGGCCGGATATTGTTCTAATCAACAAAAAGGACAAGAGGGCTTTTATAATTGACATCGCAGTGCCACTATCTCACAACATTAGAAAAACTGAGATAGAAAAATCCACAAAGTACGAAAATCTGGCATACGACTTGAAGAACCAGTGGAAACTGAGTAAGGTAGATGTAGTGCCCTTCGTTATATCCGCCGAAGGCCTGATAAGTAAGAGATTTTCAAAGAACCTCGAGAGCCTCGGGATCTCGAGATCGATTGCCATAGTGGGACAGCGTGCCGTGCTCTTGCAGACGTGTCACATTGTTCGTAAGATATTATGCTAGGGTGAGAGGACCTGAATTGCTTTGTCATCTTGGCATTGGAATACCGGCCAGCATGAGCTGAGATTCTACAGTAAGGATGAGCAGAATAATAATAATAATAATATATTTTATTAGTGGCACTGCGATGTCAATTATAAAAGCCCTCTTGTCCTTTTTGTTGATTAGAACAATATCCGGCCTGTTATAATCAACCGTTCGATCAGTAGTGATTGGTCTGTCCCAGTAAAGAATGGTATCGGATGATTCAAGTACAGGAGAAGGCGAGTACTTATAATATGGAGGAGGTGCACTTTCTAATAGCGAGTTTTTTTTTCAATTTGTTGATGTATAATTTTTGCCAGCTGATTATGCCGTCCTAAATAAGCATTAGGAGCAAGGGCCGGGCAACCGTCAATAAGGTGCTTAATTGTTTCCCCCAAAGTACCGCATTTCCTGAACTTATCGACTACATCCAAGTGCAGTATGTGCTTTTCATAGTTTTTTGTTTTTGTTACCCTATCTTGAATTGATATCGCGAAACCTTCTGTTTCTGGGTACAAGAGTCCATCGGTCAGCCACTTCAGAGACAATTGTTCGTCAATGGTGTCATCTTCGAGTTACTTAGGAAACCTTCCGTGCAATGTTTGTCCTTTCCATTCTCGAACACAGTCCGTGAGTGTTGTTCTGCTATCAATACGATTTTGTTTATTTAGGTTCAGTGGGGTGAAACCCCGATCCTCATTTGCAACCAATTTCATTAACGTACTGTTTGAATCAAGGAAGTGTTTTCTCATTCTATTTTCTTGATTGAGACAGAGATTTTTTACGTTTACAAGGCCTCTACGCCCAACTTTCTTGGGATGAATAGTCTTTTCGTAGATGAGTTTGGATGCAGGCATCGGAACTTTGTCAATGTTCGACGCGTCAACCTATCAAGTTCATCAAGGTCAGTTTCTGACCATTTAACTATGCCAAAAGAATATGTCAGAGTTGGCACCGCCCAACCGTTGATCGCTCTAATGAGGTTTCCTCCGTTCAGTTTGGTGTTTAAAAGTTTTGTAAGTCTCTTTTGGTATAGAGTGGAAAAGTCCTTCTTTAACTGGTTATGATCAAGTTTATGCTTTTGGGGTATTCCTAAATATTTGTAGGATTCTTCTGGTGCTAGTTGTTGTATGTTACAAAGTGTTGAATGTTGACTCTGAACCTTTCCCTTCTGTATACTAATGGTAGAGCATTTGTCCAGTCCGAATGACATTCTGATATCCCTACTGAATGTTTCAACGGTTTTTATCAATGAGTTTAATTTTTCTCTAGTTTCTCCATATAATTTAAGGTCATCCATATATAGTAGATGAGAGAGCTTTCTTGGATTCCTCATGTTAAGTTTATATCCAATATTGCTGTTGTTGAGTAGTGTGGACAAAGGGTTCAATGCTAAACAGAACCAAATTGGAGAAAGGGAATCTCCCTGAAAAATTCCCCTCTCGATATTTGTAGCAGCAACGCATTGTTGGCCGACAAAAAGATTCGTTTTCCACTTCCCCATCAGGCACTTTAAAGAATTAATAATCTGAGGGCTAATTTTATAGAAATTCAGAACCTCAACCAGCCAATCGTGAGGGACACTATCGAATGCTTTCTTGTAGTCTATATAGCAGATATTTAAGTTGCGTTTTCTTTTTCGCGCTTGCTCAAGAACTACAGCATCGATCGTCAATTGTTCTTTGCAGCCCATACTTGCTCTTATACATCCTTTCTGTTCTTCTTCAAAAATGTTGTTTTTATCACAATGTTGGTAGATTTTTTCATTGAGTAGGGCTGTGAACAGTTTATATAACACTGACAGACATGTGATTGGTCTGTAGTTATTGGGTTGCTTAACGTCCCCTTTCTTGAACAGTAGGTATTTATTGCCCTCCATTAGAAAGTCAGGGAAAGTGTCTGGATTTATTAAAACCTCTTTAAATGCATTTGCAAGTACGGGGTAGGCGGCTGTAAAGCTTTTAATCCAGAAGTTATGCAATCCATCTGGTCCAGGCGCCTTCCAGTTGTGAGTCTTCCTGACAGCAATGCAAATGTCAATCTCTGTGAAATCGTTAGACTCCATATCTGGGAGAGCATTTGTCTGTTCTTCAATGGTTTTAACCCAAGGAGCCAATTTTTCGTAGCCGTCTGATTTTTTCCAAGCCGATCTCCAATATTCCGCAAAGGAAGACACATCGATATTCTTAAGTTCTGACTTGCTATTACCTTCTGCTTCGAGTTGTCTATAAAATTTCTTTTGGCTGTTTGCAAATACTGAATTTTGATGTTTTCGCTTTTCTAGTTCATTATATCTTGCTAGCCTGGCTCCTCTCGATTTAGCTTTTTGCCTAAACCGATCTTTTAGATCCAACAATTTTTCTGTCAGGTTTGAATCATCGAAGTCAATGCCAGATTTATTGGCAATTATTTTTGCTTTTCTCGCTACTTTATTTGACTGATTACCAGAAAGATACTCTGAGATAATGTCAACTTTCCTCCGAAACTCATTGATATTGTTTTCAAGGCGCGTTTTCCAGACAGGTGTATTTTTCTGGATACTACGGCCAGCCACATTATGGGTGTAAGTCTTTTGACCTGAAATTTCGATGACAGTCACTGCTGCACAATATAATGCAAGATGTATATCGCTTAAATTTGTCATCCCAGATAGATGTGATTCCAAAACTGGATTCCAGTACTGGAATTTTTGGTCTATTCAATGGGTTTGAGCCAGTAAAACTGGCCAAATTGCTGTAAAACTGCTCTCGTATGTTAGAAAAGTTACGTTGCGAGATTGATTCTTCATTTTCAGACGATGATGCTTCTGGTGATACATTTTGAGTTTGTTCTACTTGTTTCTCCTCTGTATTCGAGTTAAGAACGTCTATAGTATCTTCTTTATGTTGTTGATATGTAATGTTTTGATGTAGTTCATTACCGATTTCTCTCTTGATGTTCATTAATTCCTATTCGGTTAGATAGTTTTTCCTTAGAATTACATTTTTAAGTCGGTCGGCTAAGTTTTGTTCCGACAGCTGAGTTTCAGGGAACCTCTTTTTATATTCTTGGTGGAGTGGATGCCTCCATCCAGGGAGCGGATTATCTCCGCAATGGTTTACGTAGTAATAGGCACGCATTACATCAATATTCATTTTACGTGTCCATCTGATACGTGGAGTGCGTTCGGTCCTAGTGACAGCCTTCCTTATTAGGGGCGAGCCAGCAAGTACCGGGGTATTTTGATCTTCTACTCCATTATTAATTTCCGCTCTCTGTTGATTTTGTAGTAAAGTCTTTGGTGTTGCTAGACTTAGATGATCTAATTGTTGTTCGAGTGCCTCTTTCTTTGCCATTCTTGTGGTGCCATAGAGTTGGGAACCGCCACTCGCCCCAGATTCACCAACCCCGGACAAATCCTCCCGACGGTTCCGAAGGGTTCTTGTCCGCAAAACCCTACCGCCTTGTATAATATTATGTGTTTTATTTTCCATAAATATATTTGGGTTCAAGGGAAAAACGGTCACCCAAGGCAGAGCCCCGATTTACCATGGGAAAGCTATTTACTACCGGAGGGCGCTTGGTATCCGGAGACATCGTTACAGACACTTTAACCCTGTGCCATTCAGCTCCTCGGCACGATGGATTTCCACCTTAAGCTTGGGGATTTTTTTTTAGAGGTTTACTCCTCTCAGCTCGGGAAGGTGGTGGCGCCACTCACCAAGCGGACTAACCGCCCCCTGCCATTATTATTATTATTATTATTATTATTATTATTATTATTATTATTATTATTATTATTATATAATTTATATATCGATATCGATATTTTATAATGTGAAATTGTAAGTTTCCTCCTATAGGCCATATTTCTATCCTTCCGTACTATCAAAACTTTTCGAAAAACTTTTATTAAAACGACTAAAACCAATCATAGAGAAATTTGATCTGATCCCGTCACATTAATTTGGGTTCAGAGAAAGTCATTCCACTATAGATAGGAAAAATCCCTAAAAAAAGCTCTTTTCTACAATCTTCCTTGACGTGGCAGAGGTCTTCGTTAAAGTTTGACATAAAAGTCTAAAACGCAAAATGAAGCGACATTTTAGAATTAATTAATAATATTCTGGACTTAAAACAATTAATGCAGGAGTCCTGCAAGGACGTGTACCAGGACCTGTCGTATACCTTTTATACACAAGTGATTTTCTTGACTGGAAAATGACACCGTAGCAACGTTTGCAACGTTGAATCAAATTAAATGAATTAAAGTATGTGTTAATTAAATTTACAAACACAGCTAAACAACATATACCCTTAAAAATAACCTAAAAATAACCTATACAAATCTAAAACTCCATTTCTAAACCGGATGGTAACTGGTGATTAAAAGAGGATTATGTACAATTAAAATTGTGCAACGAAAATTATGGAGGTTGCCAGAGTCACCAGCTATATACAATTAGGTTCCTATCACCACCTATATACAATTAGGTTGGTTAAAGGCAGCAATTGATGAAAAACTGTCAATTCAAATTAGCAAAGAGGTTTCCATCAGGTCAGCAAATTCATCAATTCATCATCCATCAGGTCAAAAATTGCTGAGATTTAATTGGAATGTTTTGCCCCATCCATCTTTATCACCAGATATCGCACCATCATCATATCGGACTATCATCTATTCTACTCCCTTCAAAATTGTTTAAATAGAAAATCTTTTAATTAGGAAGAAGAGGTATTGAACCTATAACGAGGTTTGTAAAATTAGTCAATATACATAGACTGGTAATTACATAATAGACAAAATTAAAATTTACATAAACAGCGTTTGTGTTTCACTTATGAAAATCCCTGCAAACTTTCTGGAGAATCCGATATTTTACAGAATAATATTGATACATTTAACCCTCAAGAGAAGCACTGGATAAGGGATGCCCAGGGGTAAATTAAAAGTGTTTTTCCCTTATAAATAGTCACGTTGAAGAGATGAGTTTGTGTGGGGGAAAACAATTTACTATCCCCACTACAGATCCCCCACCATAGCCATCTTAAGATGTATACGCTACCCGGTGCCGTTGTGGTGTCATGTTTTTTTGTCAATAAATAAAAACCGTTAAATAACCTCTTTGCACAAATAGTGTTTTTTTTTTCGATCTTAACACAGTTTGTGGTAAGTAAATTATAAATATTATATTTTCTATAGTATTTTTATTGAAAACTTTGATTTTTAATTTTTTTAACATTTATTTTTCGGTTTCTTTCATTTTCTGTCAAAAAGCTCAAAATGAACACGCGTTCTTGTACTCGCTGTGCATCTGAAGTAAAAGCGTTATATGAGGCAGTTGATATTTTCGACGGCAAAGAGAGTGAAAGCGAGACCGAATCGGGTTTTAAAGAGCATCATACCAGTGAATTTTACCTAACTAAATAAATATATATTTTTGAAATAAAGCTAAATTATGTAATGTGTATCTGAAAGTATATTAAGTCCCCTTTTAAATGGCGTTGGAAGAAAGTTTTTATCTATTAATTTCACCTAGATATGATAGTTTGAATAGAACACCTCATTTTAATTTTTTTTTTATTTTTACTGATTTTTTCAATGGTATTAGGAATACTATTATTTTTTGGAACATTCTATAGATATGGTCTTTTTCTATACTGACTGAGATTTAAATTAAAAAAAAATATATTAAATTGAATAATTTAAACAAAATATATTAATAATGAAAGACATATGCGTATGGCATAGCCATGAATCGGGAAATACAGAAGTGCTTCTCTTGAGGGTTAATTAATGTATTTGTAACTAATATTGCCATAAATATAGATACAGTACAAAGAAAACCTATTACTACTGAGATACATTATATTGTATATTAAAATAAAACAGCTGCAAAAAATTGAATCTTTTTTTTTTCATATGAAACAATAATGCACCCACTGAAAGCCTGATTGCAGACCTGACTGTTATATTAGAATTGCTAATATATAAATCGATAAAATCACCTATTAATCAAATATGTATATGATATAAAAAATATATGGGTATTTTGAAAATAA
This sequence comes from Cosmopolites sordidus, assembly GCA_031761425.1. Taxonomy (NCBI): domain Eukaryota; kingdom Metazoa; phylum Arthropoda; class Insecta; order Coleoptera; family Curculionidae; genus Cosmopolites; species Cosmopolites sordidus. The sequence continues at coordinate 2,851,180 of JARFXV010000024.1, forward strand.
TAAAGATATTTATCCTAAATTTACGATTTTTAATGAAAATACATAATTGTAAAGGGTTGTCCAATACAGCTGTCTATACAGGTATCTTACAAGGTCAGAGAGTCTTCAACCCGTAACATTACAGGCTGACATTTTGCAAATGGATCGTGTGCGATCTATTTTATTAAAACAGTTCCTGTTTTGTTAATAAATAATTCGTCGAGTATAGACGTAATAAAAGAATTGAATCCAGAAAGATGATTTATAAATTATAATCTTAACACCTTAAAAACAACTTGGTAAACACTCGTTATGTATCCAACAGACCCACCTATGACTATACGGGTTAAAATGAAGCCGGTAAATCCGCTAATCTTTACTTTATCCTGGAGAACTAATAATGGCATTACGTATTGAAATCATAAGGTCGTTCAAATGTCGCCCTTGTCTGGTTGAATGCAATCTGGGGACCCAATTTTCGATTCTCTTTCACAAATATCACGTGGAATATGTTGAATAGCTTGAATGTTTCGTTTAAGGCCAAGAATTAAATTACAGTAAAGTTTTAGGAGTAGAGGCGCATCAGCTACTGAGAAGGCTATTTAGCGACTGGACCTACAGCTTAACGTGGGTTCCGAACCACGGTCATCAGCTACCGAAAACCCCGCTCGGGCTATCAACCCTTGGTTTTGTGCTTAACCGAAGGTATCTCGAGAAGCCTACCGACTGGCGATTGACCAACGTAGAAAACCTCTCAAAAGGTATCCGGTCTTATCCAGTCTCGAACTGGCATGACTGAGGGGTGATTCATTGTTAGATTTTACACTCCTACCTAAAAACATTCATAAAAATTTTATAAAAACGTTTTTGTCTAATACGGGATTCGAACCCGCTCCACATTAACGTAACGTAAGGCTGACGCCTTAGACACCACAGCTAATGTGGCTCCACAAGGTCAATAATTGTTCGGGATTTATTTTTCTAATAGAAATATAACATAATCACACCAAAAATAATCCAATGATGTAAGATCGCATTATCTTGGTGACCAGATGATATTACCAGTTCACGTAATAATGCCTTCAGGAAACTTGTCTTGCAATAAGTCGATTGTATAGCGAGAGGTGTGACAAGTCTTTGTGACAAGTCTGTGTGACAAGTTACTTTTTTACTTTTTGTTTGACTTTGTTAAAAGAAAACATTGTTTATATACACATACATCAGTTTAGCACAAAACTATTCTGTTAGCATATTTGTATCGCGTTTATAATTTACACAATTTCCATCATCGTTTTAAGAAAAATAAGATTCTATCACTTTTTCAGCCCTAACGTACGCTTCATTGAAAATTATATTTTTTCCCCAAAGTGACGGTCCTTTTCCAACTGCTTTAGAGCCCAATTTCGACTCAGATGGTAATTAGCTATTTGAACTTTATAAGCCTTAAGATAAAGATCATAATGCAAAATTCTCCATGTAGCCGCCCAAGAAAGGTTAAATCAAAAGGAAAAAAAGCAACCAAAAGAACGATATTTAACTTTTGTGAAATAACAAGTCGATTGGACATTACTGGGTCTACCGTTATGAGGATATAAATAAAATAGTTTGCGAATAAGAGTTATTCACGAGAAGGAAGATCTGATCCCCTAAAAGTACCGAAAATGTCACCAACGGCTTCTTAGACTTCTTGCTGTACAAAACCGGCATGAAAATATTCGAGAAAAACGTGATGTTTTTGTTGCAGTTAGCAGCAAGTAGAAGTGTTTTGAAGATAATGTTTTATCAAGTTTTTTCCTTACAGCATCCCACAAAACGCCCCGCAAACACAGTTTCGTTCATGGAACACACCATCAGGAATTATGGTAAGGGGGTTTCTATGCTTGGAAAGCGGGTCACTCATAGGAACCATCAAAGAAGTCTAAATGTAGTCTGATACGTAACCAATACGTCATCCTTAAGCTGCATTTGCCAATGCGTCATCCTTAAGCTGCAGTTGGTTCAAACGTAATCTCAGCAATAAACAGTGCAGTTTTTAGGAAAGGTTGGGATAGCGACACTTGACTGGGTATCGAAATCCCCTAATTTATTGCTATTTGGACATATATATATTATAGGGTTTTTTCCGGGAGTTCATCTAGTTGTCGAGTTGGTCCCTGTAGGAGCTTACAGACGTTTCACAAAATCTCATTTGGTATCTTCGGTGCTTACTCGCGAGATTCGAGATTTTCTGAGAGAGATCGGTTTGCCGTGTGATATTTATCGCTTCTGGCGTCTCATCGCGAGCTTTGATGTAAAATCCCATCGTCCCAATAGACGGGGCCCTAGAATTAATTACAGAGAACGAGAACTTTGAAGAACATGTCCTGGATGTCGCAAGACGTTGTCTAAAGAACTCGTATTTCCTATTCGACAACAAATTCTACCGACAGACAGAAGGCGCAGCAATGGGCTCATCCCTCGCCCCTGCTGTGGCAAACTTATTCATGTTGTATTTTAAAAGGCAAGCAATTGAAAAGGCCCATCTAAAACCAAAGCTCTGATTAAGATACATCGATGATATATTCTTCATATAATCTTTTGGAAAAACTGAGCTCTACAACTTCCTAGAATATCTGAACTCCCAACACCCAAAAATATTGTTCACACTCGAAATTGAGGAACAAAACAAGCTACCGTTCCTGGACGTTCTAGTCACAAAAACAACAGAAAGGCGCCTACGACACACGGTATACAGAAAATCAACATACACAAACAGATATCTCAACGCACACTCACACCACTACCACACTCAAACTCTGGCAGCAGCAAACAACCTAATCTCAAAATCCATCCACCTTAAGGATAACAATGCACAGCAGGCAGAACTCAAAACATAACGAACACTCTAAAACAAAACGGCTACTGAAAAAAGACAATCAACCGTGCAATACAACAACACTAAACACAAAAAACGACAGAACAAGCCGAAGAGACATTCAACGTTATACTGCCATACATCAAAGGAACAACGGACCGTATCGGAAGACTTTTAAGAAAACACAAAATAAGGACAGCATACAAACCTCACCGAACAATAGGCGCATCCTTGAGAAACCCGCAAGACAAGGCCAGACTAGAAAAACAAGGAGTTTATAGCATTCCATGCTCAGGCTGTAACAAAACCTACATCGGACAAACAAACCGAATAATATCTGCCAGAATCGAGGAACACAAAGTAAGCATAACGAATAAGCAAACAACATCGACATTATTCCAACTAAATACAGGCCACAAAATTAACTTTAAGGAATGCAACGAGATAGCCAATATAAACCATTTTCGGACACGCCTGATCAGAGAAACTATAGAGATCGAAAAGCAAGGAAGTCTAAACAAAAGGAATGATGATCTACACTTGCGGCCAACGTGAAAAAGTGTCCTTAGACCAGCAGACCCAGTCAGCACGACATCCAGAGCACGACAGGAAACAAAAACGTAGCAAGCGCCTCAGGGGGCGGAACTAACCCCAGTGCCAGCCAATGGCTACCGACTAAGACCGTCGCCAGAAGAGATAAATATCACACGGCAAACCGATCTTTCTCAGAAAGTCACGAACCTCGCGACAGTAAGCAGCGAAGATGCCAAATGAGATTTTGGCGAAACGTCTGCAAGCTCCCGACAGGAACCAACTCGACAACCGGATGTACTCCCGGAAAAAACCCCAATACATGTTTTTTCATCTGTACTGAAACAGTACGCACAAACATACACACACACACACATATATATATATATATATATATATATATATATATATATATATATATATATATATATATATATATATATATATATATATATATATATATATACATGGCTCTATATTACGATCTTCCTCTTCCTCTGTTAATATCTGGTCTCCACATTGTAATTTTTTTTTACTACTTTGTTGTCTTCTATTCCTCTTATATGACCAAACCAGTGATTAGAACAAACCTTTCAAAATGGTTTTTATTTCAAAATTCATTAATCTTCTGGAATCATCTTCTACAACTTTCTTTAATCCGTATATTCTTCTTACTATCTTTCTTTCGAATATTCGTAACTTTTCCTTTTCCAAGTCTGTTAAATTCATTATCTCCGCACCATAGGTCACCACCGGTCTAATAGCTGCTTAATTTACCTTCATTTTTGTATTTACACTTATGTTTTTGCTTTTCATCGTGTGTGTGTATATTTATATTTTAACCTATACTCTAACTTTCTTTGTCCTTTGCTCTTGCGGTTCGTTTCCGAGTCGTATTCAAAAATCCGAAACTCGTCATAAAGTAATAATATGTTCCAGAAAATGTGGGACATCATTTCTTGCAGTTTAATCGAGTAGCGGCCTTCTGAGAATGCCTGAAACCACCTGAAAACCTGGGCCCTTGACAAAACACTTTTTCCAAACGCGTGTTGAAATTTTGCAAAAAGTTTCGTCTAAAACACAATTTGATAGAAAATTCTGTTCACTAAATTAATTGGTACGGACCGCAAAATCACTCTAGGAAGTCCAAACTCGTACCGAGGTCAGAGGTTAATATATCTCCCCGCTAAAGAGAAATGCGATAGTGTTGCCAAATAGAACGCTGCGCCACCAGTCTCATTATTTTATTTACACACCTCGTAGCTGAAGCGCTGACTTAATTGTCAAGAAAATGCCACAGCACAGCTACCGAACTTGGAATGATCTGCTTATACAACTTACAATCTGCCGATGACCAAGTTGTTATTACAAATGAGAAAGTGGACCTAGAATATATGACATGAAACATTCTGGAATAATACAAGAAGCGGGGACTAAAACTGAACACACAGAAAACTAAATACTTCGTCGTAGTAGCAATAGCGTTAAAAAATGAGAAAACACAGTCCTGCAATGAATGCATGTATTTAGGAAATAAAGCTGACATGAAGACATGATAAGAAGATCACAACAAGTATCATCAAAAATCTATAGGTTGCCTAAATTAAATATCTTGAAGTCACAGATATTCAGAAATAACGTATAGATAACATACACGAAGCCTTTGTCAACAGCACATTGATTTGTGGTTCAGCAACATATAGAATTACAGGCAGTTGCACGAGAAAACTTGAAAGTGATGAAAGTGTTTAGCTGAACATTAAGAATATCCAGAAGAGATGAAATCCGGAATTACTTCAGATAACCAATGGGAGTTTATAGCTCTTTGATAACAGATATTAATAGAAAACAATTAATATGTTATGTCTATATCGAATGACTGTAGTTTCATCCTTTGGTTCTATAAAATAGCTAAAAAACTGAGGTCCTCCAAACCACAGAAAGAAGGGAAGTCCTAAACAATCGTAAAAAGAGGATATCGTTGCAGCGATGAGTACCAGATGCTTAAGAGAGGAACTTTGTTTAAAAATGATGTTCATAGAATAATATTTGTTTTGCTCTTTATTCGGCGAATAAAACCAGTTCAAAAAGCACGTTAATTTTCGAACAATTAAATGCCAAAACGGATGTAAAGGAGCTAAAAAAATTACATTTAACTACATCAGCTATGAAGGGTTCTAAATGACTATCCATATGTTATCAAGAAAAAAAATCATTGATTCTCGTAATTTTAATTTCGAAAAAAATTGGTTTGCTATAAATTATTAACAAAAAAATTATTATGAATTCAAATATACTACTTTATGGATTAATATCCGTAATAATTTTATACAATTTATTCTTTAAAATTTCAACACCAAAAAATTACTTAACCTTTATTTTATTTTCTCTATTCCTACTTAGAAGATTCAATGAATATTCATCTAAAAAAATCCATAATTTTGATATAGTATAATATAGACATTAAAATTGAATATTAACGATTTTACAGGAAAACATATGGAGGTAGTTTAGTACGTATTTCCATAATTAATAATAATTGAATTATTGATATAGATAGATGAGAAGCTTTTGATATCTTAACGTGTCACTCTCTCACTATATATAACTATAATTATGTTATCATATTTATTTAAGATAGATCTTAAATACTCGTTATATTAAACTTTCTCTTCTTTCTATTTAATATTAAATACTAATCATTTTTATAAATAAAAATGGCTATAAACGGGAAAAGTTATTCTGTAATATTTGCTGAAGATCTTCATAAAGAGAAACCTCAGATATTTGTTATGCCTGGGTCAATTAAAGAACCCCCAAACCCTTACTTCAAATGTGTGTATATATATACAGTTTTAATTTTTTTATTGTTTTGTCAATGTTTCGGTTCAATAATAGCCGAAAATGGAACAAAGAAATTCAATTTTTCAAAATTGATTGTTTAAATTGCCCAAGCTCATATCAATATATGAGCTTGGGCAATATTATATATATATATATATATATATATATATATATATATATATATATATATATATATATATATAATTATTATTATTATTATTGTTCTGCTCATCCTTACTGTAGAATCTCAGCTCATGCTGGCCGGTATTCTAATGCCAAGATGAAAAAGCAATTCAGCTCCTCTCACCCTAGCATAATATCTTACGAACAATGCGACACGTCTGCAAGAGCACGGCACGCTGTCCCACTATGGCAATCGATCTCGAGATCCCGAGGCTCTCGAGGTTCTTTGAAAATCTCTTACTTATCAGGCCTTCGGCGGATATAACGAAGGGCACTACATCTACCTTACTCAGTTTCCACTGGTTCTTCAAGTCGTATGCCAGATTTTCATACTTTGTGGATTTTTCTATCTCAGTTTTTCTAATGTTGTGAGATAGTGGCACTGCGATGTCAATTATAAAAACTCTCTTGTCCTTTTTGTTGATTAGAACAATATCCGGCCTGTTATAATCAACCGTTCGATCAGTAGTGATTGGTCTGTCCCAGTAAAGAATGGTATCGGGTGATTCAAGTACAGGAGAAGGCCAGTACTTATAATATGGAGGAGGTGCATTTTCTAATAGCGAGTATTTTTTTGCAATTTGTTGATGTATAATTTTTGCCAGGTGATTATGCCGTCCTAAATAAGCATTAGGAGCAAGGGCCGGGCAACCGCCAATAAGGTGCTCAATTGTTTCCCCCAAAGTACCGCATTTCCTGCACTTATCGACTACGTCCAAATGCAGTATGTGCTTTTCATAGTTTTTTGTTCTTGTTACCCTATCTTGAATGGATATCGCGAAACCTTCTGTTTCTGGGTACAAGAGTCCATCGGTCAGCCACTTCAGAGACAATTGTTCGTCAATGGTGTCATCTTCGAGTGACTTAGGAAACCTTCCGTGCAATGTTTGTCCTTTCCATTCTCGAACACAGTCCGTGAGTGTTGTTCTGCTATCAATACGATTTTGTTTATTTAGGTTCAGTGGGGTGAAACCCCGATCCTCACTTGCAACCAATTTCATTAACGTTCTGTTTGAATCAAGGAAGTGTTTTCTCATTCTATTTTCTTGATTGAGACAGAGATTTTTTACGTTTACAAGGCCTCTACCCCCCAACTTTCTTGGGATGTATAGTCTTTTCGTAGATGAGTTTGGATGCAGGCATCGGAACTTTGTCAATGTTCGGCGCGTCAACCTATCGAGTTCATCAAGGTCAGTTTCTGACCATTTAACTATGCCAAAAGAATATGTCAGAGTTGGCACCGCCCAACCGTTGATCGCTCTAATGAGGTTTCCTCCGTTCAGTTTGGTGTTTAAAAGTTTTGTAAGTCTCTTTTGGTATAGAGTAGAAAAGTCCTTCTTTAACTGGTTATGATCAAGTTTATGCTTTTGGGGTATTCCTAAATATTTGTAGGATTCTTCTGGTGCTAGTTGTTGTATGTTACAAAGTGTTGAATGTTGACTCTGAACCTTTCCTTTCTGTATACTAATGGTAGAACATTTGTCCAGTCCGAATGACATTCTGATATCCCTACTGAATGTTTCAACCGTTTTTATCAATGAGTTTAATTTTTCTCTAGTTTCTCCATATAATTTAAGGTCATCCATATATAGTAGATGAGAGAGCTTTCTTGGATTCCTCATGTTAAGTTTATATCCAATATTGCTGTTGTTGAGTAGTGTGGACAAAGGGTTCAATGCTAAACAGAACCAAATTGGAGAAAGGGAATCTCCCTGAAAAATTCCCCTCTCGATATTTGTAGCAGCAATGCATTGTTAGCCGACAAAAAGATTCGTTTTCCACTTCCCCATCAGGCACTTTAAAGAATTAATAATGTGGGGGCTAATTTTATAGAAATTCAGAACCTCAACCAGCCAATCGTGAGGGACACTATCGAATGCTTTCTTGTAGTCTATATAGCAGATATTTAAGTTGCGTTTTCTTTTTTTCGCGCTTGCTCAAGAACTACAACATCGATCGTCAATTGTTCCTTGCAGCTCATACTTGCTCTTATACATCCTTTCTGTTCTTCTTCAAAAATGTTGTTTTTATCACAATGTTGGTAGATTTTTTCATTGAGTAGGGCTGTGAACAGTTTATATAACACTGACAGACATGTGATTGGTCTGTAGTTATTGGGTTGCTTAACGTCCCCTTTTTTGAACAGTAGGTATGTATTGCCCTGCATTAGAAAGTCAGGGAAAGTGTCTGGATTTATTAAAACCTCTTTAAATGCATTTGCAAGTACGGGATAGGCGGCTGTAAAGCTTTTAATCCAGAAGTTATGCAATCCATCTGGTCCAGGCGCCTTCCAGTTGTGAGTCTTCCTGATAGCAGTGCAAATGTCAATCTCTGTGAAATCGTTAGACTCCATATCTGGGAGAGCATTTGTCTGTTCTTGAATGGTTTTAACCCAAGGAGCCAATTTTTCGTATCCGTCTGATTTTTTCCAAGCCGATCTCCAATATTCCGCAAAGGAAGACACATCGATATTCTTAAGTTCTGACTTGCTGTTACCTTCTGCTTCGAGTTGTCTATAAAATTTCTTTTGGCTGTTTGCAAATACTGAATTTTGATGTTTTCGCTTTTCTAGTTCATTATATCTTGCTAGCCTGGCTCCTTTCGATTTAGCTTTTTACCTAAACCGACCTTTTAGATCCAACAATTTTTCTGTCAGGTTTGAATCATCGAAGTCAATGCCAGATTTATTGGCAATTATTTTTGCTTTTCTCGCTACTTTATTTGACTGATTACCAGAAAGATACTCTGAGATAATGTCAACTTTCCTCCGGAACTCATTGATATTGTTTTCAAGGCGGGTTTTCCAGACAGGTGTATTTTTCTGGATACTACGACCAGCCGCATTATGGGTGTAAGTCTTTTGACCTGAAATTTCGATGCCACTGCTGCACAATATAATGCAAGATGTATATCGCTTAAATTTGTCATCTCAGATAGATGTGATTCCAAAACTCTATTAATCTGCATTAGAGTAATACTGATTTTGCAATATTACGCAGTACTGGAATTTTTGGTCTATTCAATGGGTTTGAGCCAGTAAAACTGGCCAAATTGCTGTAAAACTTCTCTCGTATGTTAGAAAAGTTACGTTGCGAGATTGATTCTTCATTTTTAGACGATGATGCTTCTGGTGATACATTTTGAGTTTGTTCTACTTGTTTCTCCTCTGTATCCGAGTTAAGAACGTCTATAGTATTTTCTTTATGTTGTTGATATGTAATGTTTTGATGTAGTTCATTACCGATTTCTCTCTTGATGATCATTAATTCCAATTCGGTTAGGTAGTTTTTCCTTAGAATTACATTTTTACGGTCGGCTAAGTTTTGTTCCGACAGCTGAGTTTCAGGGAACCTCTTTTTATATTCTTGGTGGAGTGCATGCCTCCATCCAGGGAGCGGATTATCTCCGCACTGGTTTACGTAGTAATAGGCACGCATTACATCAATATTCATTTCGCGTGTCCATTTGATACGTGGTGTGCGTTCGGTCCTAGTGACAGCCTTCCTTAATAGGGGCGAGCCAGCAAGTACCGGGGTATTTTGATCTTCTACTCCATTATTAATTTCCGCTCTCTGTTGATTTTATAGTAAAGTCTTTGGTGTTGCTAGACTTAGATGATCTAATTGTTGTTCGAGTGCCTCTTTCATTGCCATTCTTATGGTGCCATAGAGTTGGGAACCGCCACTCGCTGCAGCTTCACCAACCCCGGATAAATCCTCCCGACGTTTCCGGAGGGTTCTTGTCCGCAAAACCCTACCGCCTTGTATAATATTATGTATTTTATTCTCCATAAATATATTTGGGTTCAAGGAAAAAACGATCACCCAAGGCAGAGCCCCGATTTACCATGGGAAAGCTATTTACTACCGGAGGGCGCTTGGTATCCGGAGACATCGTTAGAGACACTTTAACCCTGTGCTATTCAGCTCCTCGGCACGATGGATTTCCACCTTAAGCTTGGGGATTTTTTTTTCAGAGGTTTACTCCTCTCAGCTCGGGAAGGTGGTGGCGCCACTCACCAAGCGGACTAACCGCCCCCTGCCATGTTATTATTATTATTATTATATTATTATTATTATTCACGTATATGCCCTGGTGAACCACGCGAATTCCAGTTAGAGGCGTTTGTTGTTGTAAGCCTTCCTTTGCGCCCATACTGTTTTCATTCTTTCACTATGAACTTTTGTCCTTTCGTCAGACCACGTTGTTTCGGTTTTCCTACATATGCCAACTCCCTCCTCCTTGCCAACCTTCCAAACGTTAACCATCTTGCCAACCTCCCAAACGTTAACCTTGTGTCTGAAACAGTTTCAATCCTGAATTTAACATTGTGTAATATTTGCTGATCTTAGGTCCTCTTTAATTACAGCAATCCATTTAATTGGTTCTATTTTGGCTCTACTCCTATTTTCATAAAATTCAACTATTTGTCTAGTTAGCCTACCCGGATTAATCCATTTTATGTATCCGAAAACCTTAAGCCTTCTTTTTCTCATATCGCTATGTTTATCTGTGTATTGTTTGATTTGTTAGTTTTCTCGAAGTCGGTATGTTATGCTGTTTATTTGTTTGAGGCCTAAAATTTTTCTTTCTTTCTTTTCAATATCCTCGATGACTTTCTTTCTATTCAAAATGGGCGTTTCTAGGCCATATAGACATTCTGGCTTAATTAATATGTTGTAATGTCTCAGTTTTGTATTTTTAAATATGAATTTTTGTTGTAAATATTTTGTGTAAGTCTCAATGCAGTTTTTTACATCTATTTTATATATATATATATATATATATATATATATATATATATATATATATATATATATATATATATATATATATATATATATATATATATATATATATATATATATATATATATATATATATATATATATATATATATATATATATATATATATATGCCGGCTGCCGGGCCAGCTAGTATAATACGAAAGGTGACTATTAAATAACGAGACTGACGCTGTAAAACATTTTATTTTGATTTCATACAGATTTACTTACTATCACTTTCAATATACATCCCTCCTATATCCCTACAACGCTCCATGCGAATCTTCCATTGTTCGAAACAGTGCTGGAAGTTTTGTTCTGCCAGCTCCTTCAGAACACGTGCCGCTCTCTTTCACAGCTCAACGGACTCAAATTTTGTTCCTTTTAATGCAGATTTGACCTTAGAAAACTGTTAGAACTCGCACGGTGCAAGATGTGGCGAATAAGGCAGATGGTCTAATACTAGGATGCTGTACGGGGGGCTTTTTAGGCTTGGAATTTTAGACACCATTTGTGTTATCTAAAATTAACCGTACGCATTTTTTGACAATTCTTATAGTTTCAGCAATCGCACTTATACTTTTTTCGATATGTTCATCCGTTTTCGACGTGGAAGGACGTTCAACGTCTTTTCGACCATCTTGAAAACACTCACAAACACGTTCACGCGAGAAACATTCATTGCCATACACTTATTTCAATAAATTATAGGTTTCAGTAGCGGTTTTTCCAAGTTTCAAGTGAAATTTCTCAACAATTCGTTGCTCTATTGTTACACTTAACATTTTTCCGGCGAAACAAAAAAATAAGTCTAATGCGAACGAAATCAACGGTTATACGGATTTGTTTACAGAAGCGAGAGGTACTGCATTCTGCAGCAGCGTCAGTCACTCACTGCAGCAGCGTCAGTCATATATTGGTAATGCTAATTAGAATATACTTGAATTTTAATGATCCTTTTAATAATGTATCATAATATAGATCATACAGATATATTTTCGCAACCATGAAATTGAACGACTCCCTCAACAACAGTCTGGCTTCCCACGGATTGCAGTTTATGTAGAAGTGAATTACCAGGGAGTGACCTGCAGGGGCCAGAATTTCAGTTATTTAATTATTACATCTAGACCTTATTGTAAATTGCAGACTGTCCAGGTGAGGCGACACAGAAAGATATGTAAGGAGAGGACCACTTCTAGGCTTCTCTATGGAAAGCGACCCCTTTAACTTAAAAACTGACTGACAGAAAAAAAAACAGGACAGTTTTGCAGAATTTGATAACTCATGCTTTCTGGAAAATCGTAGGGTGAAGTGTATCGGGCTAAACGGAAACTACGTTGCAAAATATATGTATTTTCGATCAGAAAATCAATATTTTAATTAAAATATATCTGACTGTTCACTCTACCCGGGTATATTTATAAAAATGCTTCTGGTATTTTATTGTGTCCAAACCCGGTTATAAATATTTTTGACTTTCTTTAAATATTACTTAATATAGCTTGTTGCATTTGAAGATTTATATTTATAAAATAACAAGGATTTTTCGCTTATTAATATTAATTTAATCCAATATCCGCATAATCCGAAAACGAGAAATTAAGATAAAACACCCATTATAATTAAACCGATGATATAAATTTAATTGGGATTGGCCATAATAGTAAATTAAAAACGATTTTATATCCGATCATATTTAAATTCGAGCGTGGGTCAAATTTAAATAACCGAAATAAATTAATGGGATAAAATAAATTTAAAATGATCGTTTTATTCGGACTAAGATAGGCGGTATTTGTCGAAAGGTCCCGTATGATTTAAGAAGAATGGTGTTTACAAATTTGTCTATATCGATATTTCGTCACCTCCATGATGGTCTATGAGATATCTAAAGTGAAATAATTTATTGATTTGGCAAATATACAGGATGTTCTCAAAGTTGAGTCATTTATATTTATTTTAACAGGTTGTAGAACTCGTAAAAACAAGTAATTTTACCAAAAATCATTTATATAATAGATGCAAAATAAAGAAGTTATTAACAGTTGCAGACTTTTTGATATTCTCAACTTCTACATTGTAAACACATAAAGTATTTGCATGAAAATACACGGTGGGCAAGTGGAGAATATAACCGGCAGCCCCTCTCTAACTATAGACCAATAGCTATTCTACCCACGTTATCCCAAATTGTTGGAGCGTATAGTGTATGAGCAGATCATGTCCTTTCTTTTGCGTTTTAATATATTGATATCATCACAGTATGGGTTTCGAAATGGCCAATGTACACATTCAGCAATCTGTCAATTTTTAAACAAGATATATTAAAACATAAACGATAAATGCAAATGGTTTGGTCTGTTTATGGATCTAGGTAAGGCTTTTGATCTGGTGGATCACGCAATACTGCTGGACAAACTTCATGATTACGGCTTGAGGGGTAGGGTGAGAGAGTGGTTGAAATTTTACTTGCTTGACCGACACCAAGTTGTACAGATTGATTAAGCAACATCTGAAAAATTAAGGATTACTTCTGCAGTTCCCCAAGGGTCTGGTTTGGGTTCACTATTATTTTTAATTTGTTTTAACTGTTTTTCAGGTTTAACAGGAAATAGAAACATGCAGAGAGCCATTGAAATGGTACAGGAAATGCTTAAAAAATGTATTACGAATAATAAGTTATCCTTTAACGTGGACAATTGCTTTTACCCCTCGAACACACAATATATCGAAGTCATTTTTACTAAAAATTAACGGTAAGTCTATAGAGCAAACATCTTGTACTAGATTTCTGGGTGTTCATCTCGATAGCAGACTTTGCTTGGATGAACGCATAGCTGAACTATGCAAGAAATTAGCTGCTGTCTCATATGCTATTTATAGGTTGAAACGGTGCATTCATGCTATTTATAGGTTTGGTTTTTTTTGTGTCTTTAGGGCAGTAAGGCTAGACAAGAATATTGCAGTAAGGAAGATTGGCGTCATAAAACTTTTTTTTGAACCTGCTTCTTCAAACATAAAATATCCACCCCTTGCTAACCCAAAGAAAGGTGATTCTTCCGCCTCTCCATATTACGCTTGAACTAATGAAAAACTTTGTCAAAGCTATGGACAAAGAAGTAATGGCTTCAAGTACCTAAAAGAAATATTTCTTCAATTAAGTGATGCAAAACTAAAAGAAGGCATATTTATTGGACCTCATATAAAGAAGCTTCTAGGTGATTGCCGTTTTCAAGAAAAATTAAATATAAAGGAATTGGCGCCCTGGGAGTGTTTTGTAGGTATAGAGAAAGGATTTCTAGGCAACAAGAAAGAGGAAAACTATAAAAACCTCATAGATGAACTCTTGAAAGTATGTGAAATACTAGGGTGTCGCATGTCCTTAAAAATGCATTTTTTTACACTCCCATTTGGTTTTTTTAGTGTTTTATGGTTTTTTAGTGTTTTATAGAGATAATGCTATAAAACACAAGAGCAAAAGGTGAAAGTTTTTGTCGCCTCTGTAATATGTTTTTTTTATTCACGTAATCTTCAGTAATTTCTTTGTATATATTCAACACGTAGCATTAATGTAGCATCAATGCTACAGCATTGATAGCATCAATCATCCTCATCAGCATTAATCCCATCGTAGCATCATCATTTGTAGCATCAATGCTACAAAAATCATGCCGACCGATGTAATTCCAAACTTTTTGGTGTTTCAATTGAAAGATCAAAAACTGAAGAATATGTGGTTCCGGCAAGATGCGCAACGTTGCACAACTCATATAAAACAATCAACATTTGAAAACTATTTTCCCTAGTCATTTAATTTCTAAGAATGTAGTTTTATTGTGGCCGCCTATATCTCCTGATTTGACCACTCCGGATTGTTCTTTAAGTTTTTGAAGAAAAGAGTCTACATAAATAAGCTCCAATTCAACGATAACAGCCATGTTGAAATCGTTCCATTAACACAAGTTATGGAAAATGCTAAAAATGTTAAAAAAAGCACAACGTTCGTCTCTAATAATAGCTCACATTTGAGAGACATAAGAATATTCAACTAAAACTAACTAATGTCAAGAACATTAAAATTATCAGCACTTAACATAAAACATAAGCACTTAACATAATTTTCATATTGCCATAACTGTCTGAAATCGAAATGGCTCAAATTCTGCAATAAATCAAATAATACTGTTTCATCTATATATGGTAGAAAACCAAACCGTATTCAAACACAAGTCGTCACATTTATATACGACACAATTGTAAGACAATTCCGTTCTCACACGGTTCTACTTTACACAGTTTCTAAATAAGTAGGAATGTAATTCAAAACGACATGCCTGAGCGTGAACGCTTATTTGCCTTCAGCTACTTATTGTATCTCGCATAGATAAATAAATTAGTATAATTATGATTACTTCTGGTTATGGTTTCTTGTACCGATCGAATTATCCGACGAGGTTAAAAATGCGTTTTCATCTAGATGTTTTACGATAAAATTGTCACAAAATAACATTGAATATATATACTGGGTAATAAAAAAATACAAAACCGAGTATACATATTTGAAAGTCACTGAAAAGTTAGTTAGTCACTGAAAAGTTAGCTTGTTTACCTTTATGTTTCTGTATACCATTACAAGAAATGGGACAAAGTAAATTGTTTAATATGTTGTGAGGTACTATTCGTTTGCTAGAAAGCTAAGCAGCATATTTGTGTTTACGTTAACACAAGACAGTTAGTTCATCATATTGTTTCAGACAATTATCTAAATTTGGAAAAAGACGGGCTGATGAGAATGATTACGGTATAGGTTGAAATTACTGTATAGGTTCCAATCTGGATAGACACAGATTCGAAAAATGGAGTAGACATTAATGAAAGGTGGACATCTCTCCTTCAAAACAATCCTACCAGGAATGTCAATATTACCAATCTGCGATATAAGGAAATACTGGGTTTAAACCTCCCGAGGAGCACCTGGAGTCGATTGAACAGGTTTAGAACCTCCAAAAAGAAACTTCCCCTGGATGTGACTGCAGCGACCCATATCAAACAATGAATCATCTAGTGAACTCTTGCCCTTTGAGAAATCTCTCAGGTGGCCTACATGAACTCAATGATGCCACGCCGACAGGCTCGACAATCTCGACTTGGATGTATAGTGGTCTAGGTACATCGTCTCTGGTTGGATCTGTGTGTGTGTAAGTATGTGTGGTAAATATTTCTTTTTATTATATTTTGACCTTATAACACTCTTTTTTTACCACTTTTTGACCCACTTTTGACCTAAACACCCTAACCTTAAGCGCCTTTTATAATTAACAAGGGCTGAGGGGGTATATTTTATATTTGAAGTGCCAGGTTTAAAAGATGTTCAGCGAGATTAATCTTTCTTACTGTAATATTCTTTTATTACCCTACTGTCCCATAGATACAAAAAAAAACAGCAATGCTTTGTAAGCACCCTTTGAAGTTCTTGCAATATACCTATCACTTATAAATCCCCACAAATATCCCTGATATCAACTGATACTGTTCATATTTAACGCGATTTAGTATGCTTGCTAAGTTGTCAGGGTTCTTTCGTGTCACTCAATGAGTTAAAGGAATAGATGGTTTTTTATTTCTATTATGAAGACTCCTTTTAGGCTGTATTTCGACGAATCTATGAAAATACGCACTCGGAATGTACATGTTCCATATTAAGATCATTCATTAAACCATCAATATCACAACACCCATAGAGATACTTTCATTTTATAAAAACTTGAAAATGATAAATTCCTTTTTCGGTAAACTCAAACACTTGCATTTTTATCTGACAGGTTGCACTGTTGGAGTCTGGAACCAAGAAGTTCCGATTTTTGTTTTGATAATCCCAGGTCACGTATCGAACCATTTAATTCATTCTGAGTTATTACGTGGAGTTCACTGGTAGTTATTAAAAATGTTGGGTCATAACTGGTGTACTCAGAAAGTTCTGGATCAAATCAATAAAGAATTGGAATCACCGAGAAACAGTTTGTCCAGGTTTTAAAGCGCAATCGGTGCCGGTAGTTACTGACTATAAGGAACTGGCCTAAATACAGTATGTAAACTTGGATACTCAATTTTATTCCTTTGCTTTTTTGAAATCCCTTCTGTTTTCTCTGATACAATAGTGGCAATTACTTACATGGTCAGTAGGTTCTCCCCCCCACATCATAGAAGCAGAAAATGGCATAGAATGTTTCTAGCGATGCATCCACTGCACTAAATTTACGTGACAACTCACACAGCAAAAATTAGGAGCTCAACTTTTATCTTGATCTCCAATTTGGCACTTAAAATATAAAAAGGGACTTTTTTGACTTCTTCGAAAATAGGTCGAACTTGTGACTTTAAAATAAATCGTCCACACATATAACCAAAGTTACCCGACAGATTTTTGCAAAATCGAAGACTAGAACTTGCCACTTTATATAAAATCAACTTAAATACTTGACTGTACTGTAAACAAGCCAGAAAAAAAAACTAAATTATAGAAAACAATAAAAAACCCTTAAGTCCAAAGTTAGGTACAAATAATTTCAATGAGCCCATGATATAAAGAAGAAGCAGGTGTTTGAAGGACGTGAAAAGGTGTTTTAATAACTACCTAAATAAAATGCAAAAAGAGTTAATGTTGTAAAAATCATGTCAACTTTTGTTATTGTTAGTAGATAGCAAAATTTCCAAAATTAAAAAAAAATCATGACTTATGGGTATACCTAATATAACACATTGAATAGTACATCCATCGCCAAAAGCCTATTGAAGATGGTCGAGACAGTGTTTTTTGGCCAAAAGACGCTTAAAATGACAGAAAATAATAACATGGAAGTATTCACTGATAATTAATAATTCACTGATAAACATTAACGAAACGTCTAAACAATCAGGATTGTTTGATTGCAGAAACTTTTACAGTAATCTACGTATTTCATTAATTACAGAGTATTTAAATTATATTTAAATAACAAAAAAACATAAATGCCAACAATACAAATCATCATCATTAAATATCATTCCTGATAGAAATACACAATGTATATTTTTATTATTTATTGCACATATAGTTGATTGTTGCAATATCTTCATCAGTAATAAGAAAAATATGACCCATCAAAACTTATATAACCACTTAATTGTCTTAATCATTATGTATTTGTAAACATGTTGCTCGTTAACTAATAAATTTATTTTATTTATTAGACTATAATATAATACGATGTAAACATATTTCTAAATACCTTTCTTTCGAAAGTCTAAAAAGCAAAATCTATATTTAAAATTAAATTAGTGGGAAATAATATATCTTGCAAAATACTCTTTGAAACAAATGAAAATTCACAATATTTATTAACAGAACCCTTAGAGTATTTTGAATTATTTGTAGTTCAAATTATGTTATTCAGTTAGAGACTGAGTCTATACAATATGTGATATTTAACGACTGGACCTATAGCTTCACGCGGGTTCCGAACCATGGTCATCATCTAACGATTACCTCAGGTCAGCACCATCGTCGGGCTATTAAGGGGTAACACCACTGTAATAAGCTAAACAAATGGCTATTTTTACCAATTTTTTTTGGATGGAATAATAGGGAAGAAGATAATAATATTTAAAGAAGTCATTAGGCATATATTTACCAGGTGTGTCGGTAATTACTTTCCAGTTTTTGTAACAGATTTCACTAGCCATAAGTATGCAATATTATGATTTGATACATATGTCACTTTATTCTACTGACATTAACCTCAAAACTACATGTTCCACCAAAATAACTAATAAATAACTAAAATAAATTGTCGAGTTTTATGCCCGAAGATGTGCATTTGCGACATGTATTTCTTTTCTTGTTTCATCAAAAGAAAAAAGCCGCTGAAAGTCATAGTTTGCTGGTAGAAACTTACGATGAGCATGCTGCAACCATAAGAACATGTGGAACGTGGTTTCGACAATCAAAATGTGGCGATTTCAACGTTCAAGACAAAGAACGCCCTGGTAGACCGAAAACGTTTGAAGATGCGGAATTGCAGGAGTTATTGGATGAAGACCCAATACAAACTCAAAAACAATTGGCAGAAAAGTTGAATGCGAGCCGAGTTACAATTAGTGAATGATTACAAGCGATGGAAACGATCCAAAAGATGGGAAGATGGGTGAACACATGAATTAAATGACAGGCAATTAGAAAATAAAAAAATCGTCAGTGAAATGCTGCTTCAAAGGTATGAAAGGGAGTCATTTTTTATCGAATAGTAACGGGTGAAGAAAAATGGATTTATTTTGAAAATCCCAAGCAAAAAAAAATCATGGTTATCATCTTGCGAAGCCGGCCCATCGACTGCAAGGCCAAATCGCTTCGGTCGAAAGACCATGCTCTGCTTCTGGTGTGACCCAGGTTGGTGTCGTATATTATGAACTGTTGAAACCTGGAGAACCAGTTAATACTGATCGCTACCGACAACAAATTATCAATTTGAACTGTGCATTGATCGAAAAACGTCCACAATACGCTCAAAGACAGGATAAGGTGATTGTGCAGCACGATAACGCGCCGTCTCATACAGCAAAATCAGTCCAAGAAGTTTTGAAATCACTTGGATGGGAAGTTTTATCACACCCACCGTACTCTCCAGACCTGGTTTCATCCGACTACCACCTTTTCGCATGGATGGGGTACGCGCTTGCAGAGCATCACTTCGCTGATTTCGAAGAAGTTAAAAAATGACTCGATGAATGGTTTAGCTCAAAGGAGAAACTGTTCTTTTGGAATGACGTCCATAAATTACCTGAGAGATGGGCAAAATGTATAGACTCAAATGGCCAAGCCTGGTAAGTATAATACACAAAATTATTATCAAAAAATATTCAAAAATGGCGGCACTGGAGCCATTCTCGCGAAACATGTCGAATTAAAAGCGCTCTGCAGCACGCAGTGTAACTGATGCAAATTTGAATCGAGAAAAAAATCACTTAATTTGCATGTTTATAGCTACTGAAATAAGTAGGGGATTTTGAAAATATTGATTTTTGTGTGATTAGCGAGAATCTAAATAAAAGACGTTAAATTTTCGACAAAAAAAAGCAATTATTTGTTAATAAATAATATTTAAATTAACTTATCGAAAATTCCGTACGTATTTCACTTGTTAAATGTTATTTTAAAGATATTGTTAAAAATTAGCAGGAAAATAATAAAAGTTGTTGGAGTTGGTGGATGCCATTTTGAAAAGTCACGTTTCGAGAACAAACGTATTTAACGTTTTGAAATGTGTTATAAACCTGAAAAAAAATGAAAAATGCGACTGTTTAAAAATTTTTACCATTAATTTGCTATCCAATAACCATAAAGCTGCTCTTCTAAATTTAAATATTCCTTCTCATTCTGTTTGCTCGAATATTTTATAATTAGACCCCAATATGCATTTCCAAAAATGCATCTTTCATAACTCGATGAATATTAGTCAGACCATCATTAAAAGTGCACATAGCAATATCAGTCGCTATATTCAAGACTTTTTTGTCACTTGGATAAGATTTTGAAGCCAATTTCCAAACAGTAACATTGAAACTTTCGCGGCTATTTTGCGTGTAACCTCCCAAGCCAGGGTTTGGCTCCTCGATTCAGGTCCTCATAAATCGGTTTGACTCCTTTCGAATCTCTCCCAGCCTCAAATCTATAGAACGGTCGTCTTGATGACGTGTTGTCCTCCTACATCGCATTGTAAATGATTTTTTGTACCTTTCCTGCCCTGGTATACTTTTTCATCACTCATTGTTACTTATAAGTACTCCGAGATTACAAATAAACTGTTAAAAATCAGCACTACACACAAAAACCGCGATTTCAAGCATGGAAATTGTCTTTTGAAAATGTACTTTTGTTTGTAAATGCTTCTAACTAAACATAAACATATTATAACGACATCTGTCGTAAATTAGAGAAGTTAGAAATTATAAGGTAAAACATTAGGTTGTACCTAGACTGTACCTTCTCAGCAGGTACTTATTTGATGCAGGTGTCGTTTCGGAGCAGTCAAAATCGTGTTCTTTCTGCGAGGTGAATTTTTAATCTTGAGAAAAGGAAAGTCACAAGGACTCAAATATGGTGAATAAGCTGTTTGTGGAACCACAGTGATATTTTACTTAACAAAAAACTCGTTAATTAAGATCGTTGTGTGGGAAGGCGCATTATCGTGATGCAGAACTCAGGTATTCTTGTTCGGTCTCATACGCTTTCTTTCAAGATCTTAAAAATGTCGGTTTACCGTTTGGTGTTGAGGCACAAATTGCTTATGGACGATCCTCTATTTATCTACTAACAAAAAAGCAAATCAGCATGCTTTTGATTTTGATTTTCTCATTTCACATTATCACATTTCCAAAATCCTGTTGAAATGTTGCAAAAGTTTTCGTTACACCTTGCCCAAGTCTGAAACAAAACTTTATGGTTTTTGAGTTGTTTTGGTTTCTACTTGATAATAGCTACCATATATTACCACAGAGGTACCAGACAAACATCAAAGGTCAAATTGAGGTATTACACAGTATAATACCCGACAAAATAAAATATACATTGACTTCCATAAATCCACAATCCCCGCAACTTTATTCCTTAATTAAATTCCATAAACCAAATTTTCCAATAAGAACAGTTATGTCTCAAAAGCCTCAAAAATTAATTTCTACAACACCTTCTACAATAGTAAAGAGGGTTTGATAATGGGTAGCTCCTTGACTGGGTAAACAATTTGTATTTTGGAATAGATATGCGGACGACATTTTGGCATGCTTTATATGTGAAACCAACAGACAATTAATTATATTTCTTGAACATATTCGTTCAATCCACAAAAAAATATCAAATTTACAGTTGAAATAGAAGAAAACGCCAGTTTAAACGTTCTGGATTTGGCAATTTCGCGGGTCTCAAACAAACTTAGTTTCAAGATATTTCCCAAACGATCTCAAATATATACAACAATATATAAAAAATCGCAACAACATAAATTAGCAGCTTATTATAGCTTTATACACAGACTGACCAAGATTCCTTTATCAGAGCCAGATTTAAATAAGGAATTAACCATCAGACAAATTGCAATAAACAATGGTTATTCGAAGAATATAATAGATAGCATTTTTATAAGAAAACTCCACAAAAATGCGGTCTATTATATAAAAAATTGAAAAATTCATTTATAATAATAATATACTTTTGTATTATTTCAAGTAGCATTTAAAACAAATAACAGTTTTAAAAAAAATCATCAAAAATTAAAAAGCAAAAACAAACAAAAAATAGAAATCCGGGTTAAATCAATTATATTATGGGGTCATGTTCGAAAACGTATCGTAGGACAAACAGGCAAAAACTTTCAAGAAAATAATTAAAGAACATGAAAAAAGTTTTCTCAATCAGAAACATAATTCCAATTATGCCTCATATCTGTTAAAAGAAAATCATCGTTTGAACAGCGATTTGAAAATACTATATGTACAAAACAAAAGTAAAAAAATAAACAATGGAAAACTTAGAAATAAACTGTCTCAAATATGCGAAAACCTATCCGAACTGAGCAAATTGCCTTTACTGAATTTGTACATGCAAGAAATAGCATCTATGTAGATTTTCTAAAAATATATTATTTATTGTTGAAACTTTTTGTATTTACAGCCAATTTAACATCAAAAATGTTTATTTCTGACGAAACACGTCAAACATAAAGAATAAAGTGCAAATTAAAAAAAAAAGTATTTTTATTAAAAGGTTGATAACGCGCCGTTGCTCGAAAGTGTTATCACTCATTTTTAGAACCCATTAGAGAAATTCGGTTCACAAACAGAATTGCTATGAACCACACTCTGCAGGGTTGAAACCCCGACTGAAGAGACCAAGAAGGGGAAGTCAATGGTGTTGCCAAATCGAACGTTACGACACCAGTCTCATTACTTTATGTATACACATCGTACTTAGAAAACAGGTCATCTCTACTAACATCAAAGGAAGTTTAGATGCAACCTGTAACGTAAACGAAATATTGCAACTAGTCATTAGACCATAACTTGTCAAGTAGTGTAGCTTTTAAGCTGACGCTACTTATTGTCAAAGCGATATGGCAAGCGTCACTTGGCCAACGTGTGGATGGTAAAGTTGGCGCTTGTGAAGACGCTGGTCGATGTTGGCGCTTGCGTCGGTCCCTTGCCGATGGGTTTTCGGTTTTGTATCGTACATCAAAGGAACTAACACACGCTGGTACATATGCCAAGTCCCCGTCCATACATTGGCCACATCGTGTGCCATACTTTCAACGCCTCGAGACAGTTTCTGATTTGTTTTATCAGTGATATTAACGTTGGCTCAGTTACTTGTGAACCGATGATATGGCAAGTGTATAACCAGTGTATGGATGCCCACTTGTGACGTGTGAAAGAGCAGCCAACATTTGATCAAACCTTGACCTGGCCCTGTGGACTAACGTGTAGCGCCAGCTTTAGAACAGTCTTCGGTAGTGAGTCTTTAGTAACCGTGAAGATCCTCAGATTTATCACCAATCAGACATGTATGTGTATTGGCCGCATTCTTGAGCGATTACCCTACTGATCAGCTACTTTAATCAAACTTAAAGCATATGTACAACGCGCATGTGTACCTCACCACAAGACGTACATCAAGTTATTTGACTCATGCGTCATTATTAATTATCATTATTAATTATTTGTAATCAAATGACAGTACAATTTTTTGTTTTTTATTAATAGATTCTACTGGCATATTTTACAAGAAATTAATCGGGTAAAATATATTTTTCATAGTGTTTTTTTTTTCGTCAATATATAACTTTTGTTATTAAAGAATCATCGAATCAGTGGGTGATTCCGGAAACTTTCCTACTTCTTCTGTTTGTTAACTGTCCAGAACATAGGCGTTCTCTTGAGTTCTCCAGTTGTTTCTACAAATTTTCAACATGACAATGCTGACGTTGCAAAATGTGTAAAAAAAACTAATTGGAAAACGTTAAACTTATTTCGATAGATGCAGTTCGGACTTTCATAATATACATTCTTACGAAGAAGTGAAAATTTGCTTGATGAATGATTAGCCTAAAAATAATAAAAGTTTTTTTGTTGCGGAATCAATTCTTTGACCGAAAGATGGGAAACATATAAATGGAAATAGCTAACGAATAATCAAACTATTAACGAATACTTTGATTATTAAGATAATTTAGTTTGTTATGGAAATAAACGTTCAAATTTGACGAAAAAATCTACATTATAGAACCGAAATTCTATTATGTTGGGTTACCTGGAGCCCAACTCTTCTCAGTCTTTCTTTAATGTCATCTAACCATCGTTTCTGTGATCTTTCCATCCTTCTATTTTGTTCTCTTGGTCGCCACTGTACTATATGATTCATCCACCTTTCGCTGACTTGCCTGGCCACATGTCCCATCCAACTGCACTTTAATCCTGCAATGCTACTTATTACATCTTCTACATTAGTCTTATCCGTAACTCATAATTTCAAATGTGATCTCTCAAAAAAATACCCAATATAGCCCTCTGAGTTATTCTCAACCGATTTGCAGAATGTAGTGTAAGTGTCACTCTTTCCATACCGTATGTCATAACTGGCTATATACTACTAGTGAACGATCTTCAAATGTATTGGTGTTGAGTTTTCTAACAGCCGCCACGTTATACGAATGTTTGTAATATCAACTGTTTGGTTTACCTGATTTGATCGAATGGTCTAAGTCTACGTATTCATCAATTTTCTTGATCTCTGTATCATTTATATTTTTTTTATTGCTTTATTTTTTGTTTTGTCCAAGTTCATCTTGAATCCGAACTTTTCTGATTCTACTCTTAGATCTTCTAACATTACTTGTAATTTATTTTATTTTTTTAAATAAAACGTATATATATATATATATATATATATATATATATATATATATATATATATATATATATATATATATATATATATATGAATATAATAATACAAATGATTGCCTTGCCACAGACGTGCTGTTTTCATTAAGTTTTCAAGGACTTTTGTGCATAAATTTAGCGGTATTTCAGTGATACGGCGTTGAATTTCATATTTTAAGGCTCCAATCGTTGTGGGTTTGTTCACATAAACGTGTGACTTTAAGAAAGCCCAAAGAAAAAAGTCCAAAGGCGTAATAAATCGGATGATTTGGGCGGCCAATGCCGATCTCCAAAACGAGAGATAACACGACTAGGAAACGACTCGTGCAGTAATCCAAGCGTTTCTCTGGCTGTATAGCATGTTGCACCGTCCTGCTATGCAAACTACATGCTGTTGAGATCCATATTTTGCAATTTTGGCACAAAAATATTACTTAACATTTCACGATAACGAACACCATTTACAGTTAATGCTTGACCAACTGCATTTTCGAAGAAAAATTGCCCGATGATGCCTCCAGCACAAAATGCACCCCAAACAGTGACTCGGGATTTTCGGAACCCCAGATGCGACAATTTTGTCGATTAACGAAGCCATCAAGATGAAAATGGGCCCGGTCACTAAAAATGCTTTTCGTTGAAAAATCACCATCCAATTGTCGTTCCAAAATCCAATCAACAAACGCTCTTCGTTACCCAAGGTGTTCCGGCCTTAGCCCTTGAGTCAATTGAAGTTTGTACGCATGAAGTTTCAAATGTTTTGTTAAAAATCGATGCATAGTGGTTGTGGAAACACCAATTTCCTAAGCTCTATGCCGAATTGATGTGGTTGGGCTTGCCTCAGCATTTGCATGCACTGCTGTGATATTTTCAGTCGAGCGAACAAGACGAACGCGTGTTTCTATTTTCACAACATTAACAGACCCAGTTTGCTCAAATTTTTTCATTAATCTTCTCACAGTGGCATCATTTGGAGCATTCCGATGGCCCATAATTGTACGCATTTTGCTGTAAAACTTTCACCACTTTGATAATAATTTTTCACAATGAGAATTCGTTGTTGTGTATTGTAACGCTCCATTTTACTTAACCTCCTGCTGTATACTAACGAAGGGCCATTTTTTGTCAAATCATTACACTACAGATGGCGCACAATTCAAAACCGGCGTTCTTATTGGAATACCCTTTATTACTACCCATGAAAGCGATGTTATCCGTCAATATCAATTGACTCAAGTATCTACCATCGGTTCTTACCGTGTTTTTCCTAGTTCATACCATTACGGCGAACTCTCTTGCCTAGCCGAGACTTTACTTTTATAAATGACTCAGTAATGAAACAATCATATAATCTAGAACAAAAGAAACCTCTACTAAAAAAGTATTATTTGTTCGTTAACTGACAGGAAGAGAAATAAATGTCTCTTCTTGCATTGAAATAAATAGGTTTACTGAAAATGACAAGGATTTATATTCACATTTAATTTGATATTATATCGATTAATTCGAGTTCACTAGCGAAACACAAAAAATAAAATATGTTTTTTTTTTCGTGTCGCACTACTGCTTCACAATTTCATGTTGGCAACATTGATAAATTGTTCATATTGTTTTCAAAGTCCCCTATGGCGCATTATGCAACAAAAACATATTTCTATTATTATTTAGATATTAGGCAGCGATAAGGTCCACGGGTTAATTGGTGCTTATGATTAGTTACATTGCAATTAAACAATGGCTGCATTGAGTCGGGTAATTTTCAATATAATAATAATTTTCCACCTCGTCAAGTTATTTGTACAATATGCAGCATCATTGCAGATTGTCGACTGTATAATATCCGGATGTTAAATTGTATATCTGTAATCCACAGACATAGAAACATGTATTGGGTTGATGCAAAAGTTCGTCTCATCTTTTTAAGAAAAAAAATTTCTTTCTTTATCTCTTCCATAGCTGCACAATTCCGCGCTCATAAAAGTTCTGAGATTTCTGGTTAAAAAACTCCAGATGATTGTTCAAGTTTGCTAAGGATGTAAAGTTTCTACCACTAAGCTGTTTTGAAGCGCTCTAAATAAATGGTGGACGGAGAACGCAAGATCGGGAAAGTGCTGTGAATGGACCAAAACATTCCAGTCAAATTGAAAAAGTTTGTGTCGGATGGCCAAAAGCATGTTTGGTCTAGCATTGTCTCACTAGAACACAATGCCCTTTATGTTGACTAATTCAGGCCACTTCTGTTCGATTGCTCACTTTAGTTCACTTAGTTGTGAATAGTATTTCTCCAAATTAATGGTCTGATTTTCAAGTAACAGCTCATAATAAAGGATTCCCCTACAGTTCCACGACATGTACTAGGGTTGCTATTTATGTATCCCGAATAATAAATAAAAATAAATATTTATCATTGAAAATGGTTTTAATGTGTTTCAAAATATTCTCCGCGATGATCGATATACTTTTGCATATGTTTGAACCAATTTTCATAGCGCATTTTCTATTTCGATTGAGGTGTCTCCAAAAGATGCATTTTGAACGCATCAACCCCTTCTCCTGGCGTCGAAAATCGATGACCACGTAGTTTATTCTTCACGGACGGAAACAAAAAGAAACTATTAGGTATCAGTTCAGGACTGTATGGTGGCCGACTCATTAATTCGATGTTCTAACCGGTCCAATACTGAGTTGTTCGGTCCGATAAGTGACAGCTCGCGTTGTCATGGTGAAGAATGATCCTGAGTTTCTGGTTGTTTTTTCTTACTTCTTCAAAGACTTCTGGCAAACAAATGGTGGCATACCATTCAAAATGGACCAGTCTACGATTCTCTAGTGGCACTGTAACCACATGCCCATTTATTCAAAAAAAACAGCCGACCATTTGATTCGACGTGTTTCTTG
This sequence comes from Cosmopolites sordidus, assembly GCA_031761425.1. Classification (NCBI taxonomy): domain Eukaryota; kingdom Metazoa; phylum Arthropoda; class Insecta; order Coleoptera; family Curculionidae; genus Cosmopolites; species Cosmopolites sordidus. The sequence goes on from JARFXV010000024.1 coordinate 2,879,228, forward strand.
CGTGAAAAACTTTTGTTGGGTTTGGCTCATTTTGAAAGTCACATAAAGTCGACTGCTGTTAACTTTCGGGCTCATACGCATAGATCCAAGATTCGTCATCTGTGTAAATGCTATATATGGCTTTTGACGCACCACGATTGTATGTTTTGAGCATTTGTTTGCACCAATCGACACGAGTCTGTTTTTGAGCGATTGTCAAAGTATGCGAAATCCAACGAGCTCAAATCTTTTTCACAGTTAAATGTGTATGTAAAATCTTATGTATGCTTGGTATACTAACACCTAGGGATGCTCAATCTCGGGGTATGTCACATGACGGTCTTGATTTTTTGTATTCGGGCACAACAACCGATTTTGGACGAGCTTCTTTAAATTCGTCCGTGAGCGAATACCGGCCACGATTAAATTCACTAAATTAGTGATGTACAGTGACTACAGATAGTGCTTTATTGTCAAAAGTCGAACGATGAGTTAAATGCACTGTTGTTGAGATAAACCACGTCGAAAGTCATAATAAATCATCACACGAAAATGTTCACGAGTTAATTCCATTTTATGACTGAAATTGAGATGAAATTTTCAAGTCACTAAACAACAAAAATTCTGACTATCGTAAACAGTCAACAATGTCAAACTTTAGGATGTATATGTCAGATGGCACCTAACAACATCATTGTTGCCAATTCCGCATACATAAATAGTAACCCCCGTATAACCTAACATTCTTCGAATGTAAATTGGCTGATGCGCTGGTTGATGCGCCATCTCCGTGCTTAACCCATGATCTCTTACACTTAACATTATTATAGATAATCCATTTTTCATCACTTGTAGGTGTATGCCTAAAAAATGGATTCATTTCATTGCGCTTCAATAGAGACTCGCAATAAAAAAAAACATTATATCAAGTTTTTCTTCGTCAACTCATGCGGCATCCATACTACAGCTTTACTAACCATTCTAAGTTGATACAATAGCCTTGATACTGTTGAATGATTCATTCTAAGAATTTGTCCGATGTCTCGAGTTGTTCTCTAAACATTAAGATCCACTTAGAGTTACGTGAAATCTTCAACGGCACACTCTACGTACACAGTACACATCTTCTTTTGCGTCTGCGAAGCGTTCTGGCCTTCTCAGAAATAAAAAAGCATAATATGTCGACTATGCTTTTTATTTTTTCCCAATTTCCCTGCTCAAAAAAATGTTAAAAACCCAATCAAATTACATCATTTTTTACCGAGTACTCGCTGATATTCTTTCTGTGAAACAACATTAAAACGTTGGTGGAAACTTCAGTTCTGCAACGTAATGTTATATAAAAAGGGGACAATGTTTTTAGAATTTCTGTTACAGTTCTTCCTTTTCAAGGAAACAATATAATAAGAACAAATATATGTCTAAAAACATGCAAAATTTTATGGTAGGATATTTTATAATATCACTCTTGAATTTTCTTTTCTAAAGCTGTATACAATATATATATATATATATATATATATATATATATATATATATATATATATATATATATATATATATATATATATATCATTGGTTAGTTGCGTGACCGGGAGGAAGCCCCACCCATCCCTTACATGTTTCGGGGACATGACATATGCTCTCTCGCCAAGAATAGGGAGTCCCTCTCCAGAATCAAACAACCCATATTTTCACCGATTTCTCGTCGAATGGCTTACACATGGAGTTTTTTGACTTCTTCGAATTGCGTCCAATGAGACAACAGTATTCAGGAGTTATACAGCCCCGACCGTTGGGTTCCACAGTCTCATGTGAAACGCACAACAACCTGCGTCTCCGCCATAATGAACATTGATTAGTTGCTTGACCGGAAAAACCCACCCAGTCGGTCTCCTGATGAGTCTAAATACCAACAGATGAAACATGTACCCTCCAATGTAAGGGATGAGTGGGGCTTCCTCCCAGCCGCCATATATATATATATATATATATATATATATATATATATATATATATATATATATATATATATATATATATATATTTATGTAAGATGTGTAGGAAAATACTCTCATAAATTTATTTAACCAACGATTTTTTACATTTTTTGTCTTGGTTATATCCATCCATCGGAATTAAGTTTTTTTTTGTTGCATTGGCCCCTTAAGGTATTATTTAAAAATAAAATGAAATATTTTATAGGCATTTATTCCATTATTTTGGTTTGTTTGGTTACAAAAAAAAAGGAAACTTACATATTATTGTCGTTTAACATCAAAATTTAAATTATTAGCACTAATGTTTCATTCCATAATACGTTTTAAATGATTCCTATGAAATTAAGTAACATATGACCTGTTGTTTTATTAAATTAACCGTTCATTTTTCCGTAACATTACCGTATCATTAACCGTACATTTTATATTGGCCAATAAATCATTCACAATATTTTTTTCTATGTGAAAAATTAGCATTTGTACTCTTTGTACGTCATAAAGGTAAAATAATTACATTTTTAATATTATATGTACAATCCAATAAGAAACTCCAACTTGTCCTGCAACAATTCGAGTATTTTTGGGGAAATCCTCTTCAAAAATATGTAAAATTTGTTCTATTTGAAAACCGATTATTCGCTAGCGCTCAGATTTTAAAAATTCTGGAACCCATATCCAAAAGTCTCGGATAAATGTTGACCAAACTGGAAGCGGTCCATAAATACGCCTAGCCCTATTTGGAGAAATTCTCCATAAATACGAAGCATATCCAGAAATTCTCCATAATACGATATTTGCGTACAATATATTTTTGATCCTGATGCAGGATATCATTTTAATAAGAAAAAACTGTTTTAAAGATGTTCATTGCTTGATTCGTTAAATAATAATGCAAGAATATTTGCCATATATGCTTAAAGTAAGGAGCTAATAAATAGAGGGAGAAAAGCAGAATGAAAAGAGAAAAATGGAGGGTTAAAGGGAAGGCGTATGTCCAACAGTGACTTCAATACGACTGTATATTCGATTCGATATGTACCAGGTGTCCCATTATGGATCGCGGCCGTATCTTGAAAACTATTTATCCCACAGCTTTGCGGAAAAAAATATTATGCTAAAACTGACTGTGAGAAATTCACCAAAAATATTTTTAAGCTTCTAAAACGACCGCAAGAGGGCGTGACGAGCTAAACATTTTTAAAAATCATTTTTTTTGTGTATTTTCAAGTGTTAACCGAGAAAGAAAAATTTTCAGTTATAATTAGCAAACTGTCTCCTACAACTTTGTTTTATGACATTTAGTCGTAAAAAAAAACAAACTTCGCGAATAAAGAAGTGGGGGGGGGGTTTACCTATTTAGATAAAAAGTCGTCTAATGTCCGTTTGCCTAAACCGATTTTCCTCAATTTGGATTCATTTAAAAGGCAATTGCTGGGACAATCAGATAATCTGGGAGATAAATTATTTAGTTTATAAATGAAACCGCGAGGTGGCGTTACATGCAACAATAGTTTTTTTGAAGTTTTGTTCAGTTTTTTCAAATGGCATGGTACAGCTTTTATTACATGGCTAGAAAGGTAATTTAACCCGAAACCCGAATCGGGTGAAAACCCGAAATCGATATCTCTGACATGTCTTTTTCTGAAAAAAATCAGTTATTATTTCACTACTACCTACACTTTACGAAAAATCGAAATATCTCTTGACATGTCAGAGATATCGATTTCGGGTTTTTACTGGATGATTCCTCTTTAAATTACCTTTCTAGCCATGTAATAAAAGCTGTACCATATTAAGACCAATTTTTAACTTAATATTACGGTAAAAATTAAAACTAACTGATTTTTTCAGAAAAATCGAAATATCTCTTGACATGTCAGAGATATCGATTTCGGGTTTTCACTGGATGATTCCTCTTTAAATTACCTTTCTAGCCATGTAATAAAAGCTGTACCATTCCATTTGAAAAAACTGAACAAAACTTCAAAAAAGCTATTGTTGAATGTAACGCCACCTCGCGGCATCATTTATAAACTAAATAATTTATCTCCCAGATTATCTGATTGTCCCAGTAATTGCCTTTTAAATGAATCCAAATTGAGGAAAATCGGTTTAGGCAAACGGACATTAGACGACTTTTTATCTAAATAGGTAAAACTCCCCCCCCCCCCCCACTTCTTTATTCGCGAAGTTACGACTAAATATCATAAAACAAAGTTGTAGGAGACAGTTTGCTAATTATAACTGAGAATTTTTCTTTCTCGGTTAACACTTGAAAATACACCAAAAAAATGATTTTTAAAAATGTTTAGCTCGTCACGCCCTCTTGCGGTCGTTTTAGAAGCTTAAAAATATTTTTGGTGAATTTCTCACAGTCAGTTTTAGTATAATATTTTTTTCCGCAAAGCTGTGGGATAAATAGTTTTCAAGATACGGCCGCGATCCATCCTTAATGGGACAACTGGTATATATATATACAGGGTGTCCGCTAATTAATGGTACACAGCAAAACTACAGATTTTTTGGATAAAAATATTGTGATTTAACCCAATTTACCTTAGTCCAAAATGTAATAGTAACCAAGATACTACTAGGGTGATAAAGTTATAATTATATTTTCAATTTTCGTCAATAACTTTCTTAAATAGTATCTTTCTTGAACGAAATTTAGTAGTGGGGCTTTTTTAAGATAAGAAATTTAAATGTCTCGAAAAATGTTATGTAGATTGTAGACGGCGCTGTCTGCGACACTTTTCTGCGTGTGAAAGGTCACAACTTTTTTGCGCCTTAGTGTATTCACATTTTTAATAGAAATATTATTTTATCCATCTTCTTACGTAAATAAGGTATACCTTGCAAATAATTTTGTGGATATTTACGTTTAAATTGTTCATTGCACTTTGAAATCGTTCATTTGCGCTTTTGAAATGTAGCACTTTCCTTAAAGTAGGTAGGCTATGATTAAAACAAATACATCAAGGCGACTTCTGCATTGATTATTAATATTTAATATTGTGAGTATTTGAAGTAAAGTATTTCTGCACCAACACGAGTTCTTTTGGATGGGAAGAACTGGATCATCCACCTTGCAGTCCAGATTTTGCACCTAGTGATTTTCACTTGTTTTGGTACTTAAAGGAGTTACTTTGTGGTCAACGGTTCAGCTACGACGAAGAAGTTAAACAACAGTCATGAATTAGGTTTCGTCACAGGCAGACGAAGATTTCTTTAGCGTCATAATTAAAAAACGTATATACTCAATAGACAATATTTAGAAATATACATATAACAATTTCGTATAAACAGTTTTAGAATTGATCTACAATCATTTCAATGGGATTCATATACTATACTATATACGTAAGCTGGATGAACATCTGTAATTTCTATCTTGAAAACATTTAAAATTGTTTCAAAAAACATCAATAATACATTCTAGTACAATCAAAACAACAAGTTACAGAACGATGCTCCCTATGGTTATTTCATAATTCAAAATTGCCACTAAATGAATAAAACAATGTCGTAACGATTTAATTTATAAAAAAAATAGATACCAGGGTATAGTTTTTTTTATTCTTCTTAATTGTAGAGGGTATCCCGAAAAGTATTTCGGGATTTCCTTTATAAATAAAACCAACAATTTTCGAAAAGAATCATATTTGTTTATTTTATAAAAATATTCAATCAAGGCAGTTATGTTCACGCAAGTCCACAATGCTACAATATTGTTACTCAAAGAGAATGTAAAGTTTTTTTGGAAATGAGGTAGAAATGAGCTTTGACGGAAAACATAATTTTATTATAAAATTCTGCATATATGTATTTATTTGCCCAATTCTATCACGTTTTTCCGTCATAAAATCATCCATAAGAGTCTAGAGTCATAAGTCGCTAGAGGAAACCAGAGAGATATAAAATTAATTAAATATAAAGATATTATAATTAATTAAATCACTGATAAACGGTGCCAAATTTAAATCCCGAAGTATCTATTGGGACACTCCTTATATTGTATAAAATTTTTATTATTAAATATGTAAACGCGCTCAAAATTACTCGGATTTATAACAAGCACACCTTTACTTATTATACGAAAGCTTTATAATAAGTACCTGGCCTAGGCCAGAAATGGTTCTGCTAGTATTTAAAAAGTGATATTTTTCGTAAATATAACATTTCTCAACAATATCTCGTCACTGTCAAGTCGCTGTGTGGTTTAGTTTGTAAATGACAGACATTTAAATAAAACAACTTTTGTGATTTTACAACAATGAAAAACAAATATCGAGCCGTGCTAAAATATTTGTTTTTGAAGAAGAAAACAAATGATGAGATTAAAACGGGGCTCGGCGAAGTTTATGGGGACTCTGCACCTTGAACAGCTGAATTTAAACGTGGCCGTACAAGCATTTTTGATGAACATCGTCCGGGTCGTCCAAATGAGATTACCACTTCAGAATGATTGAATAAATCTACGATATCGTGATAAACAATCGGACAATGAAAGTGACTTCATCTTAATTTCCGCAAGATGGGTGCAACGATTGCTCAAAATTGACAATAAACACACACGTGTGTCAACTGTTGACGAATATAGATTCACCACACCACACCAAAGACCAAAGAACTGTCATGAACAGTTAGCGAACACTTTAAAGGGTTGGAACAATCGTATGTTTTTGAGGGGATAAAAAAGATAGAAAAACATTGGAATCAGTGTATCGAACTGAAAGGTGATTGAAAGGTGTATTGAACTGAAGGCTAGGTACTTATCATACAACCGTCGTACATTATAAATGTAAACATACCATACGTAATCAAATAAATTATCTAGATAAAACTACCTGATAATGTTCCATTAAAATCATCAAATATGTCGACATTCGCCACTATTCATCAACGGCAAATTTCTAAGCAGATATAAAATACACCTTCGACAATTTATTAATGGTCATAATTTAAGTTTATATGGCTCGTAATATCAACAGAGGCTAAGTTGTAAACCTTCGGGTTTCATCGTTGGCGTTTAACCACTATTACACGCCATAAAAGAAGCAGTTGCAAGACCGAAGGCAAAATTCTTCCAGTTTTCATTATTTTCCTAATAGCCACTTATAGATTTCTATGAATTTTAATTCCGAATTCTGAGGAAAATAATCTAGGAAGAGCCTGAAGAATTTTGCTTCGGGCATATTTTCTAAAGGAATAGTTATAGCCAACAACAGATTGTTAAAATGTTATGATGCCTAAGCAGAGATCGTAACATTAATTATTAATTATACTTCATCAGCATTTGAAACATATGAATTTAAATAATTGAACGACGTTTTGTATTCTATTTGACATCATGCACCCTTTCCATTTCACAAACATTTTTTTATTTTATCAAGTTTTTTTCAATAAATAGATAATACAAACAGTATTATCTGAACACGTTAACAACAATGTGTACTATACTGGCGCACACCTTGGTTTCAGCATGGACCGCGTGACCCTATTTGGGCACAGTGGACTGTAATGTTCCAAATCATGTGGGTCTCCCAGGGACGCAGCTGCATGGTTTTTAAATGAGTCATGAGCCCTAGGAAACAAAAATTTATCTTGGGTTGGATTTTTTAATGATATAGTATTTATAAAAAAGTCATGGTGGTGGTGGTATTCAATCTGGTATCTGATCTCCTCTGGTATCAGTATCCTCTGATAAGCCGTTAGCTTCAAGAGTTGTCATGGTAGATCACTCATGGTAGATCACTCATGGTAGATCACTGATAGATCAATACGGGTAGAACCTTTTTCTAGAACTTCTGCACAAAATGATAATGATAAACACAGAATGATAATAACTCCGTTTTATTTACTTGCTGGGTAAAGCTTAATGACAACTATAATATGCAGAAAATTTAACTTCAGTATAATAACTAACAAATAATTGAAATGAATCTCATTAAATTATAAATTAGTAGACATCCCACGGTTTCACCCTCGGTAGTTATGTTGGGGTAAAGAGTATCGTATATGTATGTATATCGATGTTTGGAATGTATATATCCTGAATCACATATATAATTTTTATCCTGAAAATCCCTCAGGAACAGAAAAGATAAATTAAAGCGAATTAAACTGCGAGGTGTCCATTTGTAAAAAATACTAATGAGATTTATGTAATTGTGATTTTCCACTGAAAATAGTTCGTAGTTGTGGACCAATTTTACTTATACCCATTATTAAAAGAGATTTAAGATGCTCATCGATTAACTTAGATCTATAAACATTCTTTGTGTACTTCATTTTAGAGAATATTTTCTCACACAAGTACCAAAAACAGAAAACAGCCCACGAGCAAATATATGAAAATTATCAAATTCTAGCAGTCGAACACTCCTATAAAATTCCAACAAAGATGAGTTTTGATATTTGTTCTTAATTATATCAGTGCACTGTAAATCAATAATTTCCATTTGAAGTTCCGGGGCTTGGGTTTCAATGTCAGTATCAAAAGGATTTTGAAAAATCTTAATTTCGTTTGCAATGACATTAAAGTCTGAGAAACGAATATCAAAATTTATCTTCAAAGTACTCAAAGCTTCGATTGCAAAATCGACGGTTAGTCTTAGTAGTGTGGCTGAATATTTCACATGTTTTAAAATGTGTGAAACATTTTTTTTTCGTAATTGTTATTGAAAGAGTATTATTTTCTGCCGGAACGGTTTAATACGTCACACACAAAAAAAGTCAAATTAAAATACTGTTACGTGTAGCGTTGGTCGGTTCGAGGATGTCTTTTAAACAGGGTTACGCACTACTTTGTTTCCACAACAGACAGTTTCACTTCCTTCGCCTTCCCTAGGCAGATTGACTGAATTACTGCCATCTCGAAGTGAGTGGAATACACCAGACTTTCTCGAACCAACGAGGTTATTCACGAATGTTTAATTGTTACTGCACTTTCGAAAATACTACTAGCTCCATCTGTTAGCGATAGAGGGTACTACCACTACCTACTTCCGCTTTTGACTCCATCAGATATCGTCAAGTGTCAGGGTCACAACAATTAAACTAGCGAATTTAGCAAGCGTATGTTACGGCCCTAAGGCTGGAAAGTTTAGAGACTCCTGATTTAGAACATGAGCTAAATAATAGCAGCAAACATTTAGTTGGTACCTTACTTCAAAACCGGAATTTTAATCCAAATGTAGTAAGTGTCAAATTGAAAAAGGGTGAAATTAAGATGCAAAAAAACAACACGAAAGTTATAGTAGGAAAATGGAAAGATAAAAGTGATGTTTTATTTCTGATAACGAAAGCTATACAAGAAATGGTTGAAGTTCCAACAAAAATAGGTAATGTTTCGAAACCATCAACCATAGTGAAATACAATACAACTAAAGGGTTTATTGATATTTCGATCAAAAAGCTTACTATAGCTCTCCAGTATGTCGCGGGATCAAATGGTACCGGAAAATTGTTGTTAAACTGTTGACAACTACTGTTCTAGTCAATGCCATGGTGGTGTTCACAGAAGTAACTGGAAAACATGAGTGTCACAGAGCTTCGCGAAAATATCATCTGTGCTTTGTTGGATGTGGGCAATCATCCCAAAGATAAAAATCAAGTTCAACATTCCTCTAGGAGAAGCAAACCCGAGGCAGGTGTTGCCGCAACTTGCTATAAAAAGTACACAGAAACAGAAGAGCACCATTAGCTATGAAGAATGCCAATAAAGAATATTTTTATCCTGCGTGCTCTGAAAATGTGACATATATATGTGTGCAACTTGTTTTTCGAAAACCATTCTTTCGTTAAGTAGTAATGGTATCATACACGGTCAGGCAGGGAGCTATGGTGTTTTTGGAACGACTGTTACGCGTGGCAGTGTCGAGCGAATGTTTTCAGGATGGTTGATATCAACTCGTTCCGGGATGCCATCTCAGTAGCCATGGAGCCGTGGTCTAGGGCACATCGCGTGTTTATTTACTACAATTTTATTGAAAGTGGTCGTTCTATTGTACTCACATAGTAAGGATTTCGAAATCATTTTAACGTTGGTCGGAATGATTGCATTCCAAAACGCGATACCATTATGAATGGGTGAACAAATTTCAAACAGGATCGTTGAGACTTGGGACTACACGGGAAGGAGATCGGACAGTACAAACCTCGGAAAACATTGAATAGGTGCGACAAACGGTGGAAACCAGTCCTCGCTGTTCAGCGTTACATCACGCTCGGGCTCTTAGAATATCAGACGGGTGCGTTCGCAGAACCTTACACTTGGACGTCCATTTCCATCCGTATAAAATTATGGTGGTTCAAAAATTGCAACAGGCGTAGACGGCGTAGGTTCGCAGAAAGGATGTTCGAATTGGTGGACGACAATCGTTTTGTTCACGAGTGACGAGGCCAATTTTCATTTATCGGGGATGTAAACAAACAGAACTTTCGATACTGGGCACCCGGAAACCCTTGAGAACTGTATGATCAACCTCTGAACTCCGATAGAGTAATTGTTTGGTGTGCTGTATCTCGAACTTGCATTACTGGACCGTATTTTTTTCGTGAAAACGGACGAACAGTGTCTGTTAACACAGACCGCTATTTCGCCATGTTGCGTAATTATTTTCTGCCAGTCAGAAGACGACGCATTAACTTCAGTACACTTTGGTTCCAACAAGATTGCGGGGCGAGTTGCCATACGTTAAGAGCAATAATGGCCTTTTTAAGGGAACATTTCCCTGGGTGCCTTATTTAGTGGCGTGGGAATGTGGAATGGCCACCTAGGTCACCAAACTTTTCAATGTGTTGTGACTACTTTTTATGTGGCTACTGAAAATCCAAAGCTTAGATAGAGAAACCGCGAAATCTTGAAGCTCTATCCGAAACCATAACGCGCGAAAGTGAAAGGATTCCTTGTCCCATGTTCGAAAGTAATATGGACAATTTTGCTACCCCTCTGCAAGAATGCCTCGACAAAAATGAATGCCTCTTAACTGATGTGATTTTTCGCACCTGACGGTGTTATGTATACTTAAATGGCAATATACCACTAATGTATAAAAGCAAGAAATTTTGATATTCGTTTAAAAATAAGAGTGTTTCAAAAACACCATATCTCCCTGCCGGACCCTGTATTTGTATTTTTCTTTCACTGGAATGTGATGTTAGGTATACAACGGGTGTGTCAGAATGTTTTCCATTTTTGTTTTTGACTGTTACTCGCCAAACACAGTTAGCGGAGGGAGGGGAGCGATGTCACACACTTGACGGGCTTTTTAACTTTAGCAGCGATGAATCGTTTCAGGGGACCACAGCGCACATTTTGCGTGCGAGCGTTTTATAAAAACGTTTCCTACACTATTGCTCGGTGTCTGTACAGGACATATTTTAATTTAGCAACCATGAGAAAGGTGCCAAGTTCGAATTTAATCAAGCATTCGGTGTGCAATTTTGAAGAAACTGGAAATACAATGCCGGATAAACCAACTGGGCGCAAAAGGACATCAAGAACGAGCGCGAATATTCACCGCGTTCGACAATCTGTTAGAGACGATCCACGACAGTCCTTACGATTATGATCGCCATTTTTTGCTATGGAGTTACTTAAAAAGTAGATTTTCCACCCATTACTACCCAACTTAAATGTTTTAAAGCAAAGAATAACAGACGAAATCCACCCGATTCCAAGAACCAAATTCCTCTCCAGCGAATGATTGAAAATTCCAGTTTCAGGGTAAATGAGTGTAAGGATGGTTGTTTTTCATAAATAAAAATTAAAAAAATACTTTGTAATTTAACAGTAATTAAAAAAGTTTGAATTAATTCTGATGTTTTGTTTTAACTAATCAAAAACCGAAAATAGGCTGAGACAGCCTTTTGTAATAAAAATTACCAGTTTATTTATTTCTTGAAATAAAATACAAAAAAAAGGTTTTGGGCGTGACCCAATATGGCGCACATGGTTTGTCATAAATTTTACTATTTTTTTTTTAATTAAACCACGTGTACCAATTACATGTGCAGGTTTTTTTTTCTTTTTAAATCTCCAACAACTTAATTCTCAAAAATATATTGTAAAATTTCCTTTTACGAAGACTTAATAAAAAAACTACCCTGATCCAGGAATAAAGATTCAAGATTTACCGCTGATCGTGAACGTGTTAAGAGAAGCTACCTACGCCACTGTACTGATAATGTTTCCCGAAAAAAAAACATAAAAATACCAAAACAATCAAACCACCAATTAATACCTTACGCACGCCCTTCGAAAGGGTGAATAATAATTCAATCATGACGACAATCAAAAGCCTTTTCTTCTGGTCCTCGAAGTCAACCGATAACCCATTTAAAACTATTTTTATTGCGCCGTAAACTCATCGGATTTTTTCCCTCTTTCTTTTAACGATTTATTTGTCGGGTTTGGGGTGTTAAAACGTAACGGTTCATCAACAGCTTGCACTCCATCTTCGGTCAGTAGCTTTATCAGTTCTATTAAGAAGTCTGGTCGAGACAGAAATGAGACAAATAGCCCTTGATAAGACTGAAAAATAGTTTAGAGTATGTCCTTTGTTCGTGTGTACCAGGGTTGATCGTTAAGATTAAGTTTGTGATGTCAAAACAAGTAAACTGTCTACCTCGGCTTCGTCTTGTGCAGCGATGGTGAACCAATGACACGAGTGACATTGATTGCAGGCGACAAAATAATTTGGGCACAGCATTAATTAAGGAATTTAGTTACCTAATCCAAACGATTTATTTTTTCGTCTACATGTTGTCGTTCTAAGTACAATTCAACATGACTAGTTTGGCAAAAAAATAGAAAAAATACAAGATAAGAGTAACAGAAAATTTCAAACTTGGTGGACTGAAAAATTGGCATGATTAGTAAAAGTGTTTTTTGTTCTGGAACAGTGAAATGTTGAACATCGACTGTAAAACGGCATTATGAAACAAATTACAAATCTATTTGTCAAAAGAGCGAACCAGGGCAAAAGAAATTTATTGCATGTGCGATTAAAGAGATAAACATACAACGTCTGTGATTAAATATGTTAGCAAGGATTGTCATACAGCTGCCGCAAGTTTTTCGGCTGCTATTATCACTGGTCGGCATGGCAAACCTTTTAAGGAGGAAGACGAAGGAAGTCTGGTTAGCATGCGCCCTTTCACTGTTTGATGATTTTAAAAATAAAGATAAGATAATTCAGCACATCAAAGATATTCCTTTACCTAAAAACACAATAAAAATTGAATTCTAAAACTGGCCGAAAATGTAGCAGAACAACAAAAAATGACATCAGGTCCTCTCTTCTTATATCGCTATGTGTTGACGAAAGTACTGATGTAACTAAATCTGCTCGTTTAGATGTTTTTGCTCGATATTATGTATTAAACGACATCAATGAAAAATGAATTGCGATAACATCGTTGACAACAACTATAAAGGGCAGAGATATTTGTACGGCTGTTAAAAATTCACTTTCTGAGAAAGAAATTGATTTAAGCAAAATTGTTCCTATAACGACTGATGCTGCTCCAAGTATGGTGGACAAAAACTATTCTTGAATTCCACTGCATCATTCATCAATAAGCCTTGCGTGCTAAAGGTGGTTTTGCCCTCCTTGATAATATAATGACCGTAGTCACAAAAATAGTGAACCTCATATGGTCGAAGGCTTTAAATAAGCGAAAGTTTGATGCTTGGATGAAGTCAATTTGATGGCTTATGATTTAATCTGATTAAAGGAGGAGATTAAATCATATCCTGATGATGCTAACATGGTTAGCGAAACGTGCGTCGAGCAGTTCAAAAAAGTGTTTTGGTGTTTAGTGGTAAATCTCTTCAAGTTTAAACGTAAAGCTGTTAATGTTACTATTGCTGAACAAAATGTATAGATCTGGTTGCAAATAAAGAGTTTTAAGTTGACAGTATTTAGTTTTATTTTTTCCCATTAATCACTAAGTCAAGATTGTTTGACAGCACGTCATGGACTTATTAAACCTTTCCTTTAGAAAAAATGGCACATAGATCGACAAAGGTTCGCCATTCCTGATCTAGTACATCGCTTCTCAACCTGGGGGTCTCGTTTAGGATTATGGGGGTTCGCAATGTGTTCAAAAAATGAGACCCGTATACGCATTTTTAAGTTGAAAACAAGTGTTAAAAATTAAATATTACCAGGTAATAACAATATAATAAAATATACTTAAACTAATAGCCAAAGTTGTTTGAAATCATTAATGCGAGTTGTTGAAGAAAATTGTTGAGAAATTGTAGAGCATTAATGCGAGGTTTGAATTTGTTTTCCAATGATAATAGACAATTTCTATATTTAGTTTTTAAAGCCACCATAGATGAGACGGTTTTTTCGCATATCTAAGAAGTAGCAAAGGGGATCAATGTTTTCAAAGCTTCTGTTACTAGGCTTCCGAATTCACATCATCGTGCAAGACAAAACTTATCTTAATCTTGAGTTAAAATTCTAGTTGTAGGTTTTGGTCACCCGATATTTCAATAAGCTGTTTGTGAATCTCAATAGGTAATTCAGCAGTTACCACATTTTCATCAAACAGATTGAGAACTTATCTTTTCGACAAATTATCGTTACTTTCTGGAAAATATTCCAATTACTGAATATTCAATTCGCGTAAGTGCATTTTCATGCTCTCCACGTTATCAACAACAGAATTTTCTAAATCCATATTTTTGGTAAAGTGAAAGTTAAAGTGAAAGCATCAAAATTGCGTTTTTCAAGGCGTATAATCCAAACATCAAGCTTCATGATGAAAGCATTGACTTTTTCTGTGATTAGTAAAATGTTGAATTAGTAAAATGTTTACGGCCTTGTAAACTCGTATTCAAGTCATTCAAATGTGAAAATATATCACTTCAGTAAGCCCACAGTAATAAAGTTTCTCCATCTTCTTAAAAATTGTGTCCTTCCCGTTCTCACATATGGTGCAGAGACTTGAACAATGACAAAACAGACAATTAGAAAGATGCGGATGAGATAACTAACTATGGAACGAACAATGCGGGATTTTTCTCTCAAATCCAGAAATACTCAAACGAACGAAAGTGATTGATGCCATAGAAAGAATAACGATGTTGAAGTGGAACTGGGCGGGTCAAGTTGCGAGAGTGGTTGATGACAGGTGGACAAAATGGATCCTCGAATGGATACCAAGATAGGAAGTCTTCAGTAATAGAGGACGCCCAAAACCCCACCTCCCTCCCCCCACAAGATAGACTGATGCCCTTAAATGCATCAAACCAAACTGGATGCAGGCGGCGCAGGACCGAACACAGTGGAAGCTCTTACTGGAGACCTGCGTCCAGCAGTGGACTTAAGTAGGCTGATGATGGATGGATGTACTTCTACTTTTTGGTTTTAAATATTTATGTGTACAGTAAATTGTTTCGGGCAGTGTATGATTCCCTTCTAAATCCTGTATGGCTCCAAGATGATATCAAGCAATTTTAACTGACATTTAGATAAAATCTATTAAAGACGTGACTAGGTAATTTCGGATGTATTTAAAATATGTTATCTCATGCGAACATTTTTTTTCTGTTCCGATTGTTTCTCTAGACTATTTAAATATAGTTCATGATATACATATTGTGCTTAAATACCAAACACAATCTTAATTCCTAGAACACGGTTTTTTATGAGATTAGTTAAAAATAAACTCCATGTAATAAAAAAGCTATTTAATATTTACTGAAAGATATTTTTGTTTTTAAAAATACAATTGTATTAAAAATTTAATTACAGCATAAATGGTTTTGTGTGATAAAAAAATGACAACGCCCAATAAAATTTACGAGGGTAGTTTGAAAAGTTTCCAGCCTCAAAGTGAAGATGGAGCTAATCGTTAAAAATATTCTGGTGATCTAATTGCTTATGCGTTGAAAGATAACCTTGAAAATTTCAGCCATATTAGATGCTCAGTTGTTATTTAACAGTTATTATGTCAGTCGATGTTAGTGTTTCTGTAAAGATCAAAAAAATTAAATATTGAGTTAAAAATTAAATATTGAGTAAAATTTTGCATTAGAAAGGCAATACGCCTATGCAAATTAAAGCCGAGATAGATGCTGTTTACTGGAAGTCTGCACCATCATTTACCATCGTAAAATTTTGGGCAGCTGAATTCAAACGTGATCGTATCAGCTCGGTTGGCGATGAACGTTCTGACGGCCAAAAACTGTAACCACTACCGATAACATTAAAAAACTTCACCAAATGGTGCTAGACGACCGTCGAATTAAGATTAGAAAGAGAAATATTTTTCCGAAGAAAATCTTTTTATAAAAGATATATAAATATATATTTCCTAAAAACATTTTTCATAATGTTTCTGAAACAGTCGTATTTCAGAAACAATTCAGATCAATGTGTTATCCACCGTATTATCCGGGTTTACAATCGTATAATTTCGTTTTGTTTCCGAACGTTAATACTAAATAGTATTGCCGATAATTTTAGTGAATTAGAAGGCCGTTAAAGTCTCTCTAAACCAGGTTTCTGAGTTATACAGCCAACTAAATATAAATATTAGTAAGTTCAGGATATATCCGAAATGTAAAAAATAAAAATAAGCAGCAAATTGTAAGAATTAATTAGAAGTAGTTCTAACGAACAAACAATGACAAAGAACGAAGTTTTAAGTCTGGGGACGTAAAATGTTAAAGAGGATTTTTGGAGGTATTATAGTTCAGGACGAATTTAGAAGAACAAATAGAGAAATAGAACGAATGTATAAAAAAAACAAACATTGTTCAGGTGGTGAGAGCGCAGAGAGCTAGATGACTGGGGCACATAGCGAGAATGCCCGGCAATAGGTGGGTTAGAAGAATACTCTTGAGAGGTGAAGGGGGAAATAGAAGGAGAGGAGGAAATAGCGAAATAAATAAATATACATATATATATATATATATATATATATATATATATATATATATATATATATATATATATATATATATATATAATGTAATAATTATATGATAATAAATGTGAGGAAAGTAGGAGTCAGGGATTGAAAGAATGAGGCTTTGAACCGAAAATGATGGGAAAGAAAAGTGAAAGATCTCAAAACCAAGGGCCAGTAGGCCTGTAGAGCTGAACATTAGTATTAGTACTATCGAGCTAGCATAACGAACATACATTATGACATAGTACAGTAAATAAGGGATTTGACTATATTAGTTGACTATTTAAATATAGTTCATAAGAAACAGAATCTTAATTCTAGAACACAGTTATTTGTGAAATTATTTAAAAATAAACTCGGTATATTAAAAAAAAAACACTAAAATATTTATTGTACGATATTTAATTATTTTTATTCTAAAAAGATACAGTTTTATTAAAAAATAAACTAGACCATAAAAGTTTCCAGCCTCAACAAGAAGATAGCGTTACTCGTCAAAAATATTCCGGTGATACAATTGCACATGCGTTGAAAGATAACCTTGAAAATTTCAGTCATATTAGATGCTCAGTTGTTTAATAATCATTTAGTCAGTCCACGTTAGTGTTTCTGTAAAGATGGAAATAATCGAAAATTGAGCCGTTATTGAATTCTTGCATTAGAAAGGCAATACGCCGAAAGCAAATTAAAACTGAGATGGATGCTATTTACAGGGACTCTACACCATCATTTGCTACCGTGAATATTTGTGCAGCTCAATTTAAACATGGTCGTACCAGCTTGACTAACGATGAACGTTCGGGACGGCCATAAACTGCAACCACTACCGATAACATTGAAAAACTTCACACCAAATGGTGCTAGGCGACCGTTATATATATATATATATATATATATATATATATATATATATATATATATATATATATATATATTATTATTAAAATATGTTACCTCGTATTGTCATGAAGACGAGCATTGATGTTGTTTCATGGAATGAATGAATATTTTGTTTGCTGGAAGTCATTAAAAAATATATCAAAAATAATAGAAATAATTGCAGTATTATTTCATTGTTGCTATGATATCTTTAACACAATCTCTGAAACACTCGCATTTCAGAAACAATTCACATCAATGTGTTACCCACCGTATTGTCCGGGTTTACAAGCTTATAATTTCGTTTTGTTTCCGAACGTTAATACTAAATAGTATTGCCGATAATTTTAGTGAATTAGAAGGCCGTTAAAGTCTCTCTAAAACAGATTACTGATATCGCCATTTCTGAATAACATAATTATTTGGAAAATAACTTCAGGTAAATGTTTATTGTTGAAAAATGAAGTTTTACAGCCAACTAAATATAAATATTAGTAACTTTAGGATATATCCGAAATGTAAAAATGTTGTTTCATCGAATGAATGGATATTTTTTTTGCTGGAAGTCATCAAAGAATATATCAAAAAGAATAGAAATAATTGCAGTATTATTCGTTGTTATTACACTATCTTTAACACAGCCTCTGAAATAGTCGTATTTCAGAAACAATTCCGATCAATGTGTTATCCACCGTATAATCTGGGTTTTCAACCTTATAACTTCGTTTTGTTTCAGAACAGTAACATTAAACTGTGTTGCCATCAATTTTAGTGCAATTTAGTCAATTTTAAAAGCGGCCGTAAAAATTTCTCTAAACCAGGTTTCTAAGATCGCCATTTCTGAATAATATAAATATTTGGAAAATAGCATTGTTCAATAACATTGTTCAGGTGGTCAGAGCGCAGAGAGGGGTCGCATAGCTGGGGCACATAGCGAGGATGCTAAGCAAAAGATGGTTTAAAAGAATACTGCTTAGAGGCGAAAAAGAAGAAATGGCTAGATGAACTGATAAATCGATGAGTGACAGATCTAGATGAGTGAAAGATCTCGAAGTTAAGGGCCAGTAGGCCTGTAAGGCTAAACATTAGTATTAGTACTAACGAATTAGTATAACGAACATACATCATGACTTAGTAAATAAGGGATTTGGTATTATGCGGAAAATATTAATGGCAGATAAATATATGGACAAAAATTGAAAATATGTGGACGATATTTCCAATAGAAGTTGGTAACAGACGCTTAGAACACAAGATGTGTAACTAAAGTTATGGCACTGATGACATAGCATTCGATCTTGCCTTTTGCAGGGACCAAACCAACATCTGGTGCTTTATCGCTATAAGTTTGAACTCCCTAGAATCACTTGGTGGTCCGTAGCAGCTCTTTTCGTAAAGTGCGTTGTGCCAGTAAGTAACAACAATTTGGAGCAACGATACGCTATCAAGTTTTATTGCAGGCTTGAACATAGTGCGACGGAAACTTGAAAACTTCACCAGAACTTAGAAAATAATAACCCACGCCCAAGACGCAGATTTTCGGTTGATTTGAGGCATTCTTATAAAGCCGAGACTCGAATAAAAATGAACCTCGCAATGGAAAGACTTCAAGTGCAAAAACTGATGAAAATGTCCACAGAATCCGAGATCTTTTACATTCCGAACGTCGGTTGACGGTCAGAACGATTGGCGAACGATTGAATTTGACTTATAATATCATCAGATTTCCAGCCATCAGATCAGATTATCACCCATCATCAGATTTTGACCAATGAATTGAAGACGAAAATATTTAGGAAAAGGATAACAGTAGAAAAACATACCCTGACTTTTTAGAGCGTCTTGAAAGTGATCCTCATTTTCTGGAATATGTCATTACTGGTGAGTGTTGGATGTTTAAATATGATCTGGTAACAAACGACCAGAGCTAGAAATAATACACTCCAACCTCATCACAATCAAAAAAAAGACTGAATAAGCAAATCAAAGACCAAGATCCTGCTTTTTTGATAGCCAGGGAATCGTCCATATGGAATTTGTACCTTCGGGCTAAACGGTAAAAAGCATTTTTACTAAGAAGTTATCGAAAGACTTTGAAAAAAGGTTATTTATATAAGACGGAACATCAAAAACACCTTAGTCTTAGTCTTGCCACAGAGCAATTTCAATTAACAATTATTTGCCTAGTGAAAATATCACTGTAACTCTAAAGCCCCTTATTCACCAGTCTTTGTGAACATTTCCTATTCCCAAGATTGAAAATTTACCTCACAGAAAACCATTTTGGGACATTGGAGAACGGCGAAAAGGCCATAATCCATTAGCAGAAAGCGATTCCAGCATCTGAGTTCTAGTGCTAATGTACAAAATGTCTCCAGCACAGTGTGGCTTTCTGCAGTATCTACTCTGAAGGATATAATGTAGAATTATAGTTCAATTTAAATAAGAAAATCAATCCCATTACTTTATTTACACACCTTGTAACTTATTTTAAAGAATGCAAAACCTTCCTCTTCTAACAATATTAGTAAAAAAACACAACATTTTTGTTCCAAACACACCCTCATCTCATTCCGACATTTTAAACTATATAATAAGGTTTTTCTTTCTTATTGTACGTATACATTTTCTGAAACGACTAGACTGCAATTTTTTACAGCCCTGCCTAATTATCAAACAGCCAAATTAATGTTTTCTTTTGTCCGAATGTTTCACGTCCTTTCGTGGAGCCGAATGTATTGTAACTCGTCAGCGAATTCCAAAAAAACGGTCACAGTGGTCTAACCGAACAACGGGTCTCCATTTAGTAATTTAAAGAATGCCCCTCGCAATTCGTGTTTTCTTATGCAAGAATGAAGGTCCATTTTTTATTTTGTTATCAGTGTTGGAAATACGGGCTATGTCGAATCAACCGAAGGCCCCGAGGTCACGTGTAGAATTGTCCTAATTAAGATTAAGTTAAATATTTTCTATATTTTAACAACATTGCTTTCTTTATATATTTGTTCAGCAACTATGTTCATGCAGTTTTGAATAATACTTACCCAGTGAACTAAATTAAAATGTTATTTTATCTTTTTTTAGATACTAACTACGCAATTGCATTAAATGTTTGAAATGTTGAAATGTGTGAAAAGATGGAACAAGTGTTAGGCTATTATTTTAATTATTTAATGTCAGCCATGTGCAGCAAAGCAACTTTGTACTATTTTAAAAACATTGTCTATAACTTTTGTTAATATTTACATCGGTTTAAGTAAGGACTTAAGTTTAAGTAACTCCCTTGAGTTGCTGTATTGCTGTGGTTTATTTATGTAAAAATTTTCCTTCATAAAATATCCATAAAAATAATACGCAGCCCTGAAATCAGGAGATCTAGGTGACCACAATAAATCTCCATTTAAAAAAATGTTACCACTAGGAAAAATGTTCTTAAAGGTGTTGATTGCTTCACATGAGATGTATATTATTGCACCATCTTGCTGGAATCACATATTCTTCAGTTGTGCAGAGGGAAGGCCAACTGAGGCAACAAAAAGTTTTGAAGCATGTGCCATAGCATTTAGCGTTGACTGTAACTGCATTTCCAATATCATCTTCAAACAAATATGTTTTGAGCATAATTATGGTACCATACTGTAACCTTACCTTGATGTAATGGCGTTTGATGAATGTGGCAAGGATTCTTTTATACCCAGAAACGGCTAATCTGTGAATTCAATTTCCCAGTTAGGTGCAAATGAGCTTTATCAATTATTACTAATTTTGCATGAAAATTGCAAAAACCCAATTGCTTCGCGAGGACGATTAGTTTGCTATTGGGGAACCGCCTTGTCTTTAGCCATTAGAACAGGGAGGCACATCCACCTGAGTCCATCAAGACAAATACTATCAGATCAAAGCCTAACTGGAAGTCAGATATAGTTCATTCAGGGAAACAATGGTTGCACATCAATTTAGAGAAATCTATTGCCAATTTAAATCCATAAGAATGAAAAAATCATTTAAAGTTCATAGCACTCTCTTTCCTTCTTCCTCTAATCCTATTAGAATAGGATAAAAATACGATGAGCCGGCGCATTACATTCTGTGAATTCGCTGAGAAGAAAATATTTAGGTTTGTGGTTCTGGACAGTGTTGCCGATCTAACACAACTTTTTCGTAGAATCTGTCATTTTCATGTTCTGATCGTTTTTGAGTGGTGCCTTCAAACGTTTCTGTATTATTTTTACTGTATTCTTTGCTGTTTTAGCTATTTTCTGGTTTAGTTTCTGTTATTGTGAGTTCTGGAGGAAAAAAATCTGCGATTATAATTACAAAAAAATACCAAAACCGTTAAGCGATCAGTGTAAGCAACTTATCTCGTCACTTATCAGTTATTTTGATCAGGAACGAGATAATATGGCTCCTCTTTTGCCATTAAACGCTATGAGAGAGGTATGTATTAATAACTTAGTAGGCCTCATGGTTAATTGGAGTTTTTTTAGTGAGTTTCAGCTGCACTAAATATTAGTATTGGTACAGTTAATGAATAGCAGCATGAATAGCAATAATAAGAATAATGCAATGTTAAAATCACCGAAGAAAAAGCGTCAACATCCAAAACGAGTAACTAATCTAAATTATCTTGATGTAGTCTCAATTCGAAATCAAATCTATGAAAATTATGACTAAAATGAGTAGATTTACATGATAATATTGTATTTTTAGCAAATTTTATTGAACTATTTCAGAACAAACGGTTAATCTTGAAAGTATTCATGAAGCATTAAAGAACATGCAGCTCTTTGATGGATGTAAAACTTCGCTTCATAAACTTCTAAAACAGATTGGTTTCTAATGGAATAACAATAATCCACATAGGGGCCTAATGGAACTTCCAGATATTGCCTTTAAATGAATCCAATTTTTGAAGATGTATCAAAATATCAAAGACGAATCTCTGTTTGATTTTGTTTATTTGGATGAAACATGGATATTTCAAAATAGTACCTTAAATCACTCATGGCAAGATGATAACAAGAGGTGTGTAAAGACTACAAAAGTTGGTGGAAAAAGG
The DNA here is from genome assembly GCA_031761425.1 of Cosmopolites sordidus. Taxonomy (NCBI): domain Eukaryota; kingdom Metazoa; phylum Arthropoda; class Insecta; order Coleoptera; family Curculionidae; genus Cosmopolites; species Cosmopolites sordidus. The sequence continues at coordinate 2,902,082 of JARFXV010000024.1, forward strand.
TTAGTGCTATATGTAATACTAAGTAGCCATTAAAGTCATGTTGTCATAAATAATTGTTTTAAGACGTGTCAATAATAACAGGTTATTGCATATATATTGTTCTTCATACTGGAAACAAGAATGGGTTTATTCCAGAAGCCGAAATAGTCTTCTCTTCTAAAACAAAAGGCGATGACTTTCTGTTTTGGTTTGAAAACCATCTGTTGAAAATCTTGGAGGAGGCATCAGTTATTGTCATGGATAATGCACCATATCACAGTACACTGATGGATAAACTGCAAACTAGTGCATGGACAAAATCAAAAATTGCAGAATGGCTTACGGAACATAATCTTCCTTTTGGAAACACTAGGTTAAACAGTGAACTGTTGTAAATCGTTATTCGGTAAGCAGGAACAAACGTGAAAAAGAATATGTGGCAGATCATATGGCTGAAGAGTATAGCCACAAAGTATTACATCATACCCCTTATCATTCCGTATTCAATCCTATAGAATTGATATGGGGGGTGGCCAAAAATTATTACAATCGTCATATAGGTTGAGTTGGAAGAACGATTGATAACTGTTTGGATATGTGGAAAGAAGCTTTATCAACAGTTGCACCACAGATCTGGATGAACAGCATCAGACATACAGAAGAAGAGATTCAAAGATGGTCGAATCGCAAAAAAGTATTTGATAGACTAGAAGTTGTTCCTTTAATAAGTTACTGGAACAGCGATTCAGATGCTGAAAGTTGTTTTAGTGACACTGAATAATTAAACTTTGTGTGAACTAAATGAAAAGCCCCTATGTTGACAAGCAGAAGTATCGAAACAAATTTTTGATTAACAATTTTAAAGAAAAATTTTCGTGTTACTTTTTCATTACAGTTTTATCGATCATACAAATGCCAAAGTCTGGGTATTTTGGGGACGATGTGGCAACATTGTAATGTTAGTGTGTCATAGAATTTGATGACGTGCAACCATTGTTCCCCTGAATGAGTTGTAGGTACATATTTATAAGATTACTATTAGTAATATTTATTTTTTACGTGAGGAAATTACGAGCCCGCCTCATTGGGCCACGTTAATTAAGATTGGAATTTAATATTCGCATTAAACATTTTATTCAACTAAGTATTCTTCTGCGTATTTCGACATAAAAATTATTGTATTTTATCAACAATTTTCAAATTTGAAGCGGTACAACCCGATAACCATCAGGAGGCCGCAGTAAAATACTTAGTGGTACTCATAGGATTAAGTAGAAGGTCAGCGACACAAATTATATTAAGAAACCCGTTACGACAGAGGTTGGGGCACAACAGTTTTATATTATAAATTTGTTGCATTTTATAAATAAATATTTTAATTTAAGTATAACAATATCTTGCACTGATTCTAAAGAACAGTCGGATTCATCTCGAACAGGAAAAAGTATGTCATTAACGTTATTAACTCACATTAAAACTGAATTTGATAACCCTCTTTTAACAGAAGCATTTTCTTAAAGATTTATCAATTCGTATGCAGAGGAACTTGTCCACTCGTAGGTAAAAGGACTAAAAGGACTTCACTCTTGAAACAATAATAAGGAGAATAATAATGAATATTAAAAGGTTTATATTTACCAGTGAGTGCCAAATCTGAGCGTACGCACACGATATTGATATGATGTGAAGAAAGAACGTATAATTAGAACATATTTAGACAGTCCGAAGAGGTTGCATCAAGAATGTGTCTAAGAATAAACTCACCAAAAACCAAACGAAGAACTATCAATAATGTTTAATAATTCAGGTATAATGAAAGAAATTCAGAGCAAACGACTGAGTGAAACTAGACATCGAGAGGATGGATAACGAAAGACGAACCACAAAAATATTGAGAAAAGGCATAGGGGATCAAGATCGAAGAGAAGACCGAAAAAAAGTGTATCTGTAAAAAAGTGTATCTGAAAAGTATATGAAAAAGTATGAGGAATTATCGGAAAAAAATTGGAATAACAGAACTTGACCAGAAAATAAAAACCATTTAATAATGAATATTTTAGAGTGTTACACCAGAAAAAATATTGAGGAAATAACTAGTTCTAACTGAAGTCGCAATATTTTTGCTTCGTAAAACGGCATAAAGACATGAGTATTAGAAAAGCATCCAATAAAAATATATCTGCACGTTAATAAAATGGCATTTCACGATTTTAGAATCTTGATATGGTTTCCAATAAATAAGCGACAAACTATTCAAGTACTTAAAACACGACCTTTTATGTTTAACTTTCCAAACATTGAAACGCCGTTATATCTTATGTTAGCTATAACTATTTACTTCTACATCGGAAGAATTTTAGATAATAATAAACATTACATTGTCTTAAATAATAAAGAGTCTTCTAATAAGAGTGTCAGAACTTTGAAACGTAATAGCGGCAATAGTGTCAGTACAGCCAAAGCTCCTTATCCGCGGGGGATGCGTTTCATAAACATGCCGCGAATACAGAAATCGTGAACATAGAATGGAAATTTGTACGGTATGATAGGGAATATGTTCCAAGATTACGAAATATAAAGAAAAATATATAATAAAAGCAACTTAGAGGTGTGCAAAAGTGCAAGCAAATGAGAGGTGTTTTAATTATATTAATAATTATTATCAGGCTTAGCCAATGGTTTAAAGAGTTTACTAATTTTTTTCTTATTTTGACTTTTTAAAAGTCTTTCATTTCGGATTGATATTCGGCTGTGACATAAACAAATTCCTTTTAAAAGCAAGACTTCTTTCCATAGATGGATAAATTTTTATGAAGAAATCGCAAAGCTCATTCGCCATTCGTAAACCTTCCCTCAGGTTTTTTTAAGTTTAATGTCACCTTTTTAGTGCAAGCAATTATTGAATGTCACTTAATTCTATCTGTTCGAAACCATCTAGTCAAATGTCATTCGCAATTTGAGCAATGTTTTCAGTCATAGCTTGAATTTGCATGGATTTTTCATCATTACCGACAGTTAGATCAGACCACAATTTTTTCCGGTATGATTTCAATGTGTATGGTTTCAGCTCCTGCAATGATTATTTTATGTTAACAACAAACTCTGCTCTGTCAAAATTTTTCCAGCATTGCATAAAATTCATATCAGGATCATATTCAATGATGTCCAGAATGATTTTATAGATTTGTCTCGTGTAACTGAGCTTAAAGGCGCGGATTATTCCTTGGAATATTCTTTCCTTCAATTTCAGGATCAAAACAATCCCGGAACAAGTCACAGAAAATGACACTTGTAACCCACGCTTTCTTATTTGAACATCAAAGCACTGGTATGTTGCCCTTATTTTGATTTTTTATAGCACGAGAATTTAGCGATCTAAAGTAAAGTAAAGTGTTTGGGTTAGAGGCGCATCAGCAACTAGGCTATTTAGCGACTGGACCTACAGCTTAACGTGGGTTCCGAACCACGGTCCTCAGCTTCCGACAAACCCAGGCCAGCACCCCCCTCGGACTATAATCCCTTGGTTATGTGCCTACCCATAAGGTATATCAGGAAACCTACCGACTGGCGAGTGACCAACGTAGAGCACTTCTCAGAAGGCATCCGGCCTTACCCAGCCTTTAACTGGCGTGACTGAGGGGTAATTCATAGTCGGATTTTACACTCTGGCCTAGAAACAATCACAAACATTTAGGAAAGATAAACGGACAGAAGAAAGAAAAATAACCATCCGAGCGCTGGAATCGAACCAGCTATCGCTCCAGCGCGGATTCGGCAAAGCAGGCGCTCTTACCGCCGCACCAACGCGACCGGCTTTAGCGATCTGCAAAGCATAAGTGGCTTAGTTAAACAATCTCCTGATGCATTACAACAGAACAGCAGTTTTGCTGCCTTAAAACCAGCAGATTTTTCAGTTTTGGATATAAAACATTTGTTTGGCATTCTTTTTCGAAACAAGCCAGTTTCGTCATTATTTTCAAAACATAATATCATAATTTGTTCTTTCTTGTTTTTTTTTAAATCCAATTCCATTTAACCGCTAAGTGTGAAGCTTGGGTTCAATTTCTTTTTTGACCCATCGAAATTCGACTACGATCGGCATCGCTTTGTGGCTGGCCCTGGCCAATGGCCTGTTTTCCCCAGTGGTATTATCGTAACCGATGAGATTTATCCGAGGTGCGATTATTGCCAGTTTTTTCAAAATGTTCTTTAAAATAAAATAAATCATTGTGCTTCAGTTTAAGTTTCTAACACTATAATTATTATTACTTAATAAAATAACCTCACAGATGGTGACATTATTATATAAGTTTGTAAGCCAAAATCAGTCTGCTGGTTGGATGGTCCCAATTAAAATAAAACCATCAGATATTTTTTCTTGGTGCTGTGTTAAAAAATTTAAATTTTTCTAATAAGAGTGTTGCAATAAGAACGTAATAGCGGCAACACTGTTTGAAATACAATAGTGATTCATAGACTGCTCTATTCCGTACATTGTGTAAATTCACCATGGAATAGATATACGATCCATCTGCTCTAGAGCCTACTTCATGTAGGCTCTAGAGCAGATGGAAAACGACCCCTGCTATGGTAAAAGAATAATATTTTCCAACAAAGCGCACTTCTGACCTAATGGGTTTGTGAACAAACATCCCTGCTAGATTTGGGCCGAGTTATCTCTACATTCTCATTAAGTTAGTGTTTGGTGCAGTTATAGAACTGAAGGAGTGATAGGATCTTATTTTTTTTTGAAGATGATGAAAATCGTTTTACTGATAATGGTCAACGTTATGAATATGAACATAATATCTTTCACCAGAACTGATAAATGTATTTCAGTAAGATGACGCGACTGTAAACAAATCTCACCAGGCAATCGATTTATTGCAAGAAAAGTTTATAGCCACCAAGATCATACAATTTGACGCCCTTTGATTATTTTTTCTGGGTCTATGTTAAATATCTGGTTTACTGTAATAAACCCCAAACAATTCTTTACCATAAACAAGACGTTCAGGTTAAAACCGCGTAATATGTATGAGAATAATCGAAAAAAACAATTCTATCTGGAGAGTTTTTTTTTTCGAATGGACTCTAGTACTTAATCGGCGATTACTCAGTTCAAAATTATTGATTTTCATAATGTTATCTACACTGGTTGAAGTTGGTTGAAGTGGAAGATCTTCCTGAGCAACCTGAGACTTCCTGAGACTTATCTTCAACTGCTTCTCTATCATCGCTAAAGTCCTTATACCACCTATACATACCATAAACATATCTTGTACATTTTTTATCACACATTTATCGTCGTAATATGTTCTTAACAGGTTTAATATATCCACACAAGAACTTTGATTTTTGAGACAAAATTTATTGCAAATGTTTTGCTCGATACATTTATCTATTTTAACTATTACAAGAGACGCTACTATTTCTAACTTAGCAAGCGAGATAACATAAAACTTCTGTCAGATATCAAGGACAGACATACCAACAAAAAAAAACACAAATGGGTATATTGGCCGATAAAGTGTGTGAATTCTTAAAACAAAAGTCACTTTACTTTTGGATCATTTGTGATTGATCACACCGTTTGTAAACTGATATCTGAAAGAATATCCCAGAATAGAATATAAATTTCGAGATTAGGAAATGACTTCCAATGACACCATCCAATGTAATGTAATGGCGCAGTAAGAGCTTATTTGAATGAACAATATCACAATAGATGGATTGGACAATTGGACAATTGGATGCATTGGAACAAATGCTTATATTGATCGATAAGGTGTGTGAATTTTTAAAACAGAAGTCATTTTACTTTTGGATCATTTGTGATATCAATGTGAATACTCATAATGTAAAGTACTGAAGTGACTCAAATCCTCATTTTTTTGTGAGAACCATACACAATTTCCGCGAAAAGTTGAAGTGTGGGCAGGGATCTTGAGAAATCACATAGTCGGACCTATTTTTTTTAATCGAAATTTAACTATCAAGGTGTATTTGAACCTATAGCAGAATGCTATTAAACAGCTAATTTTAGAAATTCTAGGAAACCGTTATAAATTTCGAGATTTGGAAGTGACTTCCAATAGCACCATCCAATGGAATGGAATTTATTCGAATGAACAATATTACAATAGATATATTGGACCACATGATACAATAAAGTGGCCCGCTCAATCTCCAAATCAACAGCCTTTAGATTTATTTTTAGGGGGGTACTTAAAATAACTACTAAAGTATACGTTGCGCCACCCCATAACCTTGAAGTTTTGAAACAGAGAATTATGGAACAACGTAGGTTCATTCCTGCGGAAACATTTGAACGGGTAAAAGAAGGGTTTTATGACACGACGTTGTACTCTCAGCAAGAAAGAGGTGCCCATTTTGGGTATTTATTTTAATCTTTCCAGAATATTCTTGAAATACATCTGGTATTACATTTTACTTTCATCACTTTGTTAATTTGGAATAAAATTTGTTGTTTTCCATTAAATAAGTATTTTATTTCTAAATGTAAGTTCAAAATAACTTCGAATATATACATCTTAACTAACTGACTTCCTATGCGATTTCTATAAAAAAACAAATATTTATCATTTACAGGGAAACCCTGTTTAAAAAGTTTGACCCTGTTTAATCGATTTTTTCGAATATCAAATGACAGATGTCAAAATAAAACAACGTTTCAATAGATATTTGAAACAGCTTTGAAATGAGATAGGTATATGAGATAGGTATTTCCGCGCGCACTGTTGCCATTTAAAATTAATTATCAAAATGGCGCCACAACCCAATTTATTAACTAAAACTTTTTTTTGGACTTTTGACGGGCACGACAGAGACGGGGTATATTTTTTATTGCGGAAACTTTTTGTATTTATACCTATTTTAGCAACGAAAATAACCAGTTCTTAAGAATCTATAGAGTTAGCCACACGCTTTAAACAGTAATAATAAAAAGAAAATCTAAAGTCTAAAGTCTTTCATTAAACATTTATAGTGAATTTCCATCAAGCAGAACACAATTAAAAGGTGTATTTAATGATAATTGTTAGAATTCTATTTTTATGTTAGACAATACAGATACTATTATAAATGGCTTACAATGAAGAAAAATAATGAAAACATTCAAGAAGATTTTCTTTCAGTAAATTGTTCAAAACGAATTAATGCAAACAGAAAATGTAAGGTAGTCTCATTACACAATAACAAGCCAGGAAATTGAAATGAATAAAATATCCTAGTGGTGATACTTATAGAAAACGAAAAGATCCAATAAGTCCACAAACGAAATGACAACAAACGGTCGAGCTGTAAAATAAATTATTACATTCGATTTGACATGTAAATTTATCCCAAAGCCTGCTTAGATTTTTTTAATAACATAGTTACCCCGCTGCTTTAAGACTAATAATTTCTTGTAGTCATGCTTATTGTTGCTTGATACCTATCCGCTTTTGTTGCCGAAGAATTTCCCATTATGTATGGAATAGTATATTTCTTTATAGCTTCCACAATGGACCAAAGCGTATTCAAATGAGATTGTATTTTTTTACTTTGGGTTTGGTCGCAGTTGGACGGAAAACATTAGAAATAAGTGACAAACTGGACTTTAATTTACTTCTTAAGAAGTTGTTTTCTTTCATGTTTCAGTTGAGGGAAATAATTTTGGTTTTGAAATAATTATACAAAAAAAAGATAATCGATCAACCTCTAAATCGAAACATCTGACAACAGTCAGGAATTCCATACATTTTATATAGAAAAGCTAGAATGTAATATACTCTTATAAAGTGTGATATACTTTATTACCACAGTTATATACAGGGTCGCTATTATCTTTGAAAAGGGTCAAATATATCGAGAATGTTTTAAGATTTTTGAGAATTATTTTATACTTTTAATGAACGTAAGCACAAAAAAAAACAACACAAAGTACAAAAAGGTAACAGCAAAAAAACACAAGGAGGTTTAGTGGTGTGATCCACTAATACCTTACTGTTGAAAACCTCAAAAGAAAGAAAAAAAAACTTAAAACTTAAAAAACTTAAACCTTAAAAAGTTTCCCTAACTTAACTTAACCTAACCTAACTTAACCTTAAGGTGATCTACTTAAACTATACGAATCAAATGAAATTAACTCAAAAATAATCAAATAGGATCAAATAAAATATGCTAAATAAAACTGATCGAATTGTATATAGTCTCTTTCTTGATGGTTGTCAGAAAAGTGGGCGATTTATAAAAAAAAAACTTGAAACATTAACTCAATAAAAAAATATAAAAAAATTGTTTTCTGGCCCTGTTTTTCCCTTGTCCCGCCGCTTGTTTATTCAGTCACTGAGATATCCAAGTACCAATAAGTTCCCCTACTGGCAATTCTGTGTCCCTATGCGGGGGTTCCCAAAAGGTCTGGAATCTGTATTGACCGGGTACAGCGCAAAGTGGCCCCAAAAAATCTGGTTTCGGTATTGACTTGGCTCTGAAAAAACTAGTTCTACAACGACCTGGTCCCTAATTCATCGGATTCTATAATTACCGGGTCATAAAATGGCTGGTATCTATGACCGCCGGACCGTAAAACCCTCTGCAAAAATAATAAGCCTGAGTATGGCTTGGCCAGCTAACCTACATACCTGTGCCGGAAGAGTAAGACGTGGAGACGTCTGTTCAGCTCGAGATTTGAAGTTAGACTGTCTCGGCCTTGTCCTGAATGATACAACTGCGCTTCCAATTAAAACTCGTGCAAAATAATCTTACTTGTAGCGATCGATAATTTGGAAACGCTACATACTTCGAAAGTATGGAAAATTTTAGAATATACAAACTCCTGTCATTATTACCATGCATTTATCATCAAGGCCGCGATACTTAATTTAAATATCCTTTCACCATTATAACATACATCACAATTATATTATTATTATTTTCCTAATACTAGTTTAATGTAAGACAACATTTAATATATGGTAATATACTCAGGCCCTTTCAATCAGTTCTAATAACACAAAATCTCCAGTTAAATAGTTACCGACAAATTCTTTGTTTTTAATGACAATTAATTGTGTTCATCGAAAAATTTAACTGATTTTGTACAGCAAATTAGTCGCACTTCTAACCAAAGTATAGTATTAATTTTATTACACTCCAATAATCCCAATAGTCGTTAGCTATCGAATTATAATGTTCACAACGGGAGTTCGAAAATGTTCGTTTCACACAGTGAGTCAGTCACGGAACAAACCACAACCCGTTTTACCCCATCAATTTTCTAATATTTTAGAAACGAGCAAAATATCTATTAGTTTAAATTGTATGTTACCATAAAATTCTAAATCAATAATGTTCAGGAATTTGATCCGATATGCGAGGAAAAGTCAGATGGTTTTTAAATATAATATTGCTTTTTTTATCGAAAATCAATTTATTTTTTAAAGTAATCTCATTTCAGCTTCGTCTCATATAGTTAGCTAAACGATTTTCCAACTTTTTGGAAAGTCCAGAGAATAGAGTGGACGCGGCATCAATTTGTAGGGCAAATTAGGCAATTTCGCAGTTGTAACGGCGGATAAATTGTCGTGCTAAAGCACCACGTTTTTATTCACCAAATTAATCGTCCAATGACTGACAAATCAGCGGTTCCATTGTCATAGTGCAACAGTACTTGTTTCTGCACTAAACACTGACGTTCCGAAGATAAAGAGGTAACTCCTGAATCACTTGAATATTTTCATCGGCACATATCCAGCAGTTATGTTTGTTCACAAATAGCCTTTGCAACGAAACAAAACTAATAACTGTATAAATAAAACAAAGTTGTCTAATTTTCACTTATAGTTTTTTTCAAAAATATAACGAGTTTCACTACACTGAGGCTTCTTCGGATGGCTTACAAAGAATTAAATTGTACTGTGACAAATAGTAGGTGCTATAGTTATCAAGTAATTTTACATGGGAATTCCCAGAACCCATATACAGTATGTTTTTTCTATATATTTAATAGCGGAAAATGGTTACAGTCTATTGGTCTATTTGGTCGTTAAGAAAGGCATCTGTGTATTTATGGCAGTTTATTTCCAAACATTGTAGTAAATTCAGTTTGTAACTCTTATTTTATACGTTTAATATTTTAAAATCATTACTTAATGTATGTTTTTTTAATAAGGGGTTCCACGTATGTTGAGTCCATTTTATTTACATAGCTGCGTTTGTGCAGAAAAGTGGCTTGCAGCAATTTATCTTTCTGCTTTAATTTCAAAACTCTTGTATTTATTTTTTTTTTGTTGAAATTTGACCTTTGCTGCCTGGGCTAAAAAAAGTGCTGGGTGCACTTCTTCAGAAAAGTTAATTTTTCCCCCAAACTGGAGGTCACCTTAAAACTGCTCTAGAGCTCAATTCGTGTATTGTGTATCATCCCATGATGAATATATTGAAAATATTGAAAACATCAGTTTATAAGTGACATTTACATTTGAAACAGTGTAGAAATGATTGAGGTTTAAAGTTTTGACATTCTTATTAGAAACCTTATAAAAATATGTATGAGTTATATAACATATAATCTATAAATAAATTAATACATTTTAAACAATTAACATACTAATTTGAAATATTTATGGATACTCCCTTAATTCTAATTTGACAATTAATTCATATATATACATTTGGCCAAAATTATAGCTTATAATAATATTTTTATTTATTTTTTTGGATTTTATAACATTTTTTTGTGTTTTTATACAACTAATACACAATATACAACTAATGTTATAAATAGCAATTAATAAAAAAACACCAATTAAAGTGCAACCCTTTTTATTATAATAAGTTTATTTTATATCAAATAAAAATCGACAAAAATAAACTTCTATTCTAAACAAGACAAATTAAAAATACTATCGTTTTTCTAATAACTGAATAGTCAATATTGCCTGCATGTCAATTATATATTATCAGTATTGCTGTCAATTAGCTTGTTTAAAAGATGCTGAGGAATAGCCTCCCACTCTTCTCGCGCAGCGATTCTCAACTCATTTAAGTTAAGGCATGTATTATTTCGCTCGGAAATACGGCGTTTTAGTAAGTCCCAGGCAAGCTCGATAACGTTCATATCTGGAGAATTTGCTGGCAAGCCTTATTATATCCTATTCTTCACAGAATTGATGTATACTCGCTGTGCGATGGGGAGTGCATTGTCGTCGTTCTACTGCCCCTCGAAATAGATTTTCAATAGGCTCTAGGGTATCTCTAAGATATTATGTTTCTGTCATTGTGCTGTCAATAAAAATAAGAGGAGTGCGATGTATGTCCATATTGAACGCTCGGTTAAGATGCATTTAAGCGGGCTTGTCGACCAGATGCTCTCCGCACTAATGTTCATCGCGCATCCGATACTAAGCCATTTATTGTCTCGTCGCCAAACATGACGAAATTCTAATTAAGTCCATTTTCCCTGATCTCTTCGGCCCAGCCGCATAATTTTTGCTGTAAACTAATTTTAGGAACATGCAAGAGCTTTTATAGATGTAAGCCTCTGTCGATCTGGTTTTTCTTGAAACATTTACCCCTTCAAGACAAGCTAGCTCATTTTTAATAGAACTGGTAGCAAGAAGAGGGTTACGTCGTGCAATGAGGGATATATGACGACTTTACGCAGCAGTAGTAATTTTATGTCTGCCTCTTCCAAGCCTGTTTGTAACATCGTTTGTCTCCCTGATTTTTTTTCCTGTTCTCGAAACATCACTTTTATTCACTCCCACAATCTCAACAATTTCAAATCGCAGATAGCTCTATTGCAACAATGTTACTATTCTAACTGCATTAAACTGGGAAATAATGCTTCTCAACATTTTAAAACATACACAACGGTTTCCCTGCCTTTTCTTCCCTGCACATCAAGAATCAATTATAAGTATGCAAGAATTTGTATCAAATCTAGAAACAATCGATAAACATTTTTAAAAATTGTTTATTTTGACAAAGATATGTGGTAATATATATGTGGTATATATATATATACATATATATATATATATATATATATATATATATATATATATATATATATATATATATATATATATATATATATATATGTATAAATGTCAACTGAAGGAGGAACAATGATCAAATTGATTGTGAAATTAGTAATTATGAGTATTTATTGTTTAAATAATGTGTGTTTGCCTGCAGAAATACATATATCAACATTGTTAATCAACAGGATAAACAGGTATTGGCTGTTCAGCGCCTAAGACATTGAAGAAAGAAACGTAGAAGAAAGATTTTTAATAAAGCCTTTTACCATGTTTAATGATGTTAATATTAATGTACTTTATTCAATTGCAAATTATTAATAATAAAGGTTTTCAGTCATAATTGAGATACAACTGAAACAGTCTCAATTAACGAAATATTAAAGGCGGAAAAAATTATCTCTTGGATTGTTAATTGACAAAAGTAATTATGTAAACTAAAGCAATAAAATAATAGGACTAAATTAGTCTAGTAAATTAGAGAATAATAGCAATAAAATACTGGAACTGCTTTTATGGTTTTACTTTTATTTGGGTATTTTTTTTTTACTTTTCTAATGATTTTCCGTATTTCTGGCGCGATTTTATTATATCTGTTCTAAATGTCTTTATTCCTATCTTCATTACGTTCATAGAACTTCATAAGTCTCATTTTACGTTTTTCTTTAATGATATTCTACATCTGTCCACTTAACCACACTTTTTTAGCGTAGATTTCTAAACCTCGTTTTTGTTTACGAGTTTCTACCATCGCATCTGTGAATGTATTCCATATGTCCCCTATAGGTTTGGTTTAATCAATGTTTAGGCTCTGTTCCTTCAATACCCTCACACATTTTTGTCTAATTCACATTGAGCTTAGGCTTGAGCTCTAGTGTCGTAAATCTATCAGTTTAGCTCCGGTTACCTTGTCTTTACTTTCTCTGTACTTGACAAGAAGTATATTGTGACTTGTTTCAATATATGCTCCTTGGTGATTGCGAATATCCCATATCGTTTTGTTGCCTTTATGGTTTACCCATATGCGGTCTATCTGCTTTTTTGTGTTGCTATCTAGCGATATCTATGTGACCTTATGACATCGTTTATGTATAAATATTGTACCTTCAATACATAGATTATACATTCCAGTCAGCTCCACCATCAACTCAGTGTTTTCGTCATTGTTATAAATCCCTTCTCTCTTGATCATCTAATAGACATTTCAATCTAATTTATTAATTGTTTACAATTTCTTAAATTGTGACCCTACAGGCCAAAATATTTTTTTGTTTAAAAATGCCATAAAATTATCTTTAGTGGTTCTAAAAAATAATTAATTCGATTTAGTCTTTAACTGAATCAAATCTGTGCTAATCACAATAATTTAACGATAATCATTGCCATTCAAATCTTAATTTTTAAGACATATTTACATAATTAATATGCTTATTATTATTAAAAGTAATATTCGTAATAGGAGTTCCAAAATGAGAAGAGGATAATGATGAATAATTGATATTGAATATTCCTGGAATTAATTACAAGAATTATTGACGTTAATAACGTGCTCAATTTGAATATAAAAAGTTATGTGTTTCTTGTTTCAACAGCGTTTATGCCTTTTTTGTACCTTGTTTGTACCGAAATTTTTAATTTGAATCAGCTAAAGCAAATCAAAGCGAATTTGAACCTAAACATTGTAACCACCACCAGAATTAATACCATGTAAATGAACATTACTAATTAAATACGCAGCTTGCTATTTATGTATCCGGAATAATAAATAAAAACAAATATTTATCATTCAAAATGGTTTTATAGTTTTTCAAAATATTCTCCGCGATAATCGATACGCTTTTGCATACGTTTGAACCAATTTTCCTAGCACTTTTCTCATTTCGATTGAGGTATCTCCAAAACATGTATTTTGAACGCATCAAACGCTTCTTCTAGCGTCGAAAATCAGACAGGGGGAACAAAAAGAAATCGTTAGGTTCCAAATCAGGACTGTACGGCGGATGACTCAACAATGTCATGTTTTGACTGGTCAAATATTGAGTTGCTTGGTCCGACATGTGACTATATCGCTGGTTGTTTTTTCTTATTTCTTTCAAGATTTCTGATAAACAAATGGTTTTGTATCATTCACAATTGTCCCTTCTACAATTCTCTAGTGGCACTATAGCCAATTATCCTAAATAAACAGGCGACCCTTTGCTTCGAAGTGCTTTTTGAGCGAACAATTTTTGTTGGGTTGGCTTAATTTGAAAGACGTATAGATTCGACTTCTGTTTACTTTCGGGGTCATACGCATAGATCCAAGATTTGTCATCTGTATATATGTTCTACATGGCATTTGACGCACCACGATTGTGAACATTTCTTTGCACCAATCAACTCAAGTTTTTTCTTGAGTCATTTACTTACGCGAGTTTACTGTAGTAAGCGAGTCGAGGTACAAATTTGTCCCCTATTCTAACCACTTCTTCTGTGACAATAGTGACGAAATTTCGAAAATAGTGAGAAAAGTGACTTTATTTTAAAATAGTGACCAATACTGACAATAGTGACTCATTGGCTTCATTGTCGCCTGGTAATCCAATGGTGCCAGATTCGAATTCAGGTTCTGGTATGGAAATTTTACTAGAAACTAACTAGAAAGATAACTAGGCCTTAGTAGCCGATACGTCTATAATCATAACGTTAAACAAGATGTTAACAAAAAATGAGAAAGCAAAAGATATTTGAGTTTTTTTTTTAACTTTTCAAACTTTTTAACCTTGCAATCCAACGCGCCCAAATATTTTTCACTATTAAATGTTCATTTAAAATCTTGTGTATGCTTATCATACTAACGTCCAGAGATGATTCAATCTTACGGTATGTTACATGACGATCTTGCTTTTTCTGTTCGCGAACAGTATCGAACACAACAACCGATTTTGGGCGACCTTCTTTAAATTCGTCCGTGAGTGCACGACCGCCACTATTGATTTCACTAAACCAGTAATACACAGTGGTTTTAGAAGGTGCTTCATCGCGAAAAGTCGAAGTGAGTTGATTGATGCACTATTGTTGAGAAAATCCACGTTGAAAGTCGTAATAAATCATCGCATGAAAATTCTTACGAGAGAATTCCATTTTTTGACTAAGATGAAATTTCCAAGTCACTCACTACAAAAATTCCTACAATCTTTCCGGACACGCTGATAGGAAAACGGTCACCTTTCGGATCCATCCTCTGTTTTTGTGGTACGATAATGCACCAACTCACAGGACCACCGCAGTTCGTGAATTTTTACCGAAAACCAAGTATGTGTGCTTAAATATACTCCGTATTCGCCTGATTTAACTTTGTGTGACTATTTTCTATTCCTGAAACCCAAACTGCATATGAAAGGTATGTTTTATGACAGTGTTACACAAATCCAAGAAAACGTGACGAGGGTTATTGAGGCTATTCCGAAAAACGACATAGAAAAATGTATACTAGCGGTGTATTGATGCAGAAGGGATGTATTTTAAATAAAACGAAATAATTTTAGCAAAATAACCGTTTTTTTTTTACTTAAAAGCGTTTCATTTTATGCCATTCGTCTGGTCATACTTATGCTTCAAACATTGCTATTCTGTAACTAAACTGTAACAGTATTTTTTTTCTTAAAACCCGCTAGTAAGAAGAGACAAAGTGTGACCTTTCTCGCAAAATTTATTCTTAGTTTCAAGCATTTGTACAAAAAAAATCGTTTTAAAATGTATTATTTTACTGAGTGAGATTTTTTTGGATCAGGGGTGATTATTTCGTCTATTACTGAAATATTTTTTAGATTACTGCATTGAAAATTGAACAATCCGGTGCACAGTTTCACAACCGTTATCCCATAGATATCCCAAGCCCAATAGAAGAATTATCGGAAGAGAGCAACAAATCCCCTTTAAAGAACTTTCACCAACGAAAAATCATAACATATATTAGTGTAATAACATTCAATGCTATTATTGCATTATTCACCCATCGTTTACGGGTCTAACCATAACTTAAAACACTCTTATTTTCAATTAATCAGAATGGCACTAAAAAATTGTATTGTAATTAGAAACACGTTTATGTAATGTTTAATTAGAAACATGTTTATGTAATAATAGAAAAATTATAATTTTATTTCAACTAGAAGATTGTTTCAGATTGTCGAGGTAACTGCTCAAGATTTAGACAAATGCTACTTCATATATATTCTATCGACGATTCATCAATCTCTTTTTAAACTTGAACAAGCTTGCAGATAACAGCCTACTGACTGACGATTAGCTGCAATATTTTGGTTACCTAACAGACAGTATATAAACCACCTATGAATAGATGCTACAAGTCAAAAAGTTTCCTTCAAACCTATATCTAATTTTCTTAACAGTGGCAATATTTATTTTTGCCTTGTTTATATCGATCTATCGGAGATATTTTTTTTGCATTAGTCTCTTAAGGTATTTCAATTCTTCTACTGAAACCTTCAGTGTGAAACACGAACTCGAAGAGATTTACCACTAAACACCAAATCACTTTTTTAAACTTTTCGACGCACGTTTCGCTAATCATGTTAGAATTATCAGGAAATGATTTAATCTAATTATAAAACAAAACTATGTTCTATTTATATCATAACAATATCTAATGAAGCGTGGAAAAATCATGAACCGTGAAGTTTACTAAGCCTTACATTAATAATTGAAAAAGTTGACTGAGCGGGATAGGTCCTTTATCTCTGTTCATGATTTTCTTACATTTTTTTATTTGAATGCTTTCATATGCATCCAAAGCCCTATTATTATTAACACTTTTAATGGGTCTTAAATTACTAATATCTATACTGTAGTCGTGTTCGATTACATGTTGGGCAACACAAGATTTTTCATTTCTGTCATACATAATGTGGGCAATATGTTCTTTATATCTTCTCAATATGGATCTTTTTGTTTGCCCAATATAGCTTCGATCACATTATGGAATTACCATGAATTTCTTTGCATTCTGATCCTTTTGAAAAGTCGATGATTCTTTCAATAATTGTCTGAACTTATGTTTTCTAATTAATTTATCTACAATGTTCTTATTATAACCATTCACTTCAGATACCTCCCTAATTAATTTTAATTCTTTGTTATAATTATCTTTATTTAAAGGAAAATTAATTAATCTGTTTACTATAGATTAATTAATTAAAGTTCAGTCAACATTTTCAATTATTAATGTAAGGCTTAGTAAACTTCACGGTTCTGATTTTTACACGCTTCGTAGGTAGAGTTTTTCATATAAATAGAAAATAATTTAGTTTTAGAATTAGATTAAATCAAATCTTGCTGGTGGTTAGCGAAACGTGCGTCGAGTAGTTCAAAAGTGATTTGGTGTTTAGTGGTAAATCTCTTCAAGTTTAATAATTACCTTTGTTTAAAGGAAAATTGATTGCTGCTCACATTCTTGAAATTTTGAAACCACACACCCGTCTTTGATGAATTGTTTGCCGATCTGAAAGCGGCTTTTCAGGTTATCGTTGCCGATAAATATGCTTAGCTCCTTTAGAATTCTGGAAGGGTTCCCCGTAATTTAGAAGCATATTCTGATATTCTTTTTGACTGCTGATTTAGTAACTGCATTTTTTTATCGGAAATCGTTAGGTTTTGGACCCTTTAAGGAACTTTTCTCTTTAAAATTATGTGAAGATTTGTTGGTTAAATATACGACGGTACTTTCCTTTACAGCCTCTATACATAGCATAATTCCTGAAATGACAACTGAATGTGGTTCTAATACGAAAGTTAAATTTTGCCTTTTATCCTGAACAATTCTGACCCTTCTGTAACTATTATAACCACGTAAACAAAATATAGCCTTAGTTCCATTCAACTTTAGCTCGACATTAGTCTAAGCGACGCGTCATTTAATAGACTGTGACTAGAAATACCCTACTAATATATCCCCTCGCAAATAAATATTGATTAATAGTCGTTCCAAATAATAATAGTTAGTAGTTGTTCCAAACGATTGCATATGTAGTTGCAACAAAAGCATCTTGTAATTGCCTTGCCGGATATTTTCATGTTCATTATATACAACAAGAAGTTTATGATGCGTTTCATCACGTCTGAATTATTCTAGCGATACGACCAGATCTTCGTAGTCTTGCATAATTTTGTTGCTTAAACCATCTTGTACCACGGTATATCAAAAATATGTGCCTTTCTGCGGTAGTTAGTTATGCTTCTATAGCTCTTTGGTACTATTAATATGCCTCGCAAACGCCAGTTAACAGTAGTGTGCGGTACTTTTAATTCTCCTGAAAGTTTCCTAGTGCTTGTTCTAGGATCTACAGCTACAACTGCTCTTAACACGTCGACATAGAGCTCGGTTTCACTTCAAGATTAATGCCTCCCTGCGGAAACTTTTTGAACCATAACTATCCTGTGCGGATTGATACGGGATCTGAGAAGGTGCCGTAAAGGAAAACCTCTACTTTGCAAATCTCACGAACGGTACTAGTCACTTTGAAGCCTTTCTTAAAATGCCTTAAAATTGCCCTAATTTGGCAAATTATTTCGTTCATCTTGACTTTTTATTCCATCGCCAGAATATATTGCATCAAATCGCTTTAAAACTTATTGGAGCAAAAAGTTGGAATCGGTTTAAACCTCTGTGGAGTGAAGTATAGTTCTTATTTCACGAAATCCTAAACCTAAATGAACTCGTACTATTTTTGCACTTTTATCAGAATCACAATTAAAATCAAAAATATATCTCACAACATGATAAAACTAAATAGTTTAAACTCTCTGTTACATTTTTGGTTGTTTCGCTCTGCTTTGTTTTGTGCTCTGTTTGCACAAACAAGAAGTATATTACTTTTTATATTTAAGATATTTTATACAGATAGTATATTTTCAACTTAATTAAAATATGTATAATGGGTATTACTCTTTTTTTAATCGACAGTATATGTAAACCCATTAATAGTGGCGAACAGATGGATCTAGTGAATAGATGAGTTACTTGTATATCCAGAAAAAAAAACTCCCTTGATATTTTTTAGACGTTCTGCCTGAATAACCAGATTTTTTAATTACGTTGTAACGAAAAAAAAAAAAGAATATTATATCTAAATGAAAATAATTTAGAACAATAAAGTTCACAAGTCGAAATGCTATAAAGCTGAACATTTTTATTTGCTCGTGACAACCGTTTACTACGAAGTTTATTATTCTTGTTTGCATACTGGTTTTTTGCAATGTTTTCCATCCAAAAGTGATAAATTTCGCTAGCACAAAATATTTCACTAATTAAGGAAAATTTATGGCTTCTGCACCATATATATATATATATATATATATATATATATATATATATATATATATATATATATATATATATATATATATGTATATATATATATATATATATATATATATATATATATATATATATGTATATAAATATATATATATATATATATATATATATATATATATATATATATATATATATATATATATATATATATATATAAATGTTAATTCTAAAAGGATACAGTGTAAATTTTGTCAAAAAAAAATCCACGCTTTCTGTGTTAATTTGAAGGATGAGCATAATAGACTGATGAGCATAATAGATTGCAATTTTGCGATTTATGTAAAGCTAGTGCTTCCGAATGTGTTGTGCATTGTCCAAGGCAATAAAACTGATATCATAGTCCTCCGAAAAGAAATAGAGTGTCTGCATCGCGAAAAAAATTAATGGAGAAGTTGATCGACGAAATGGACTGTTCGAATAATCTTCTAAAATATAAAGTGCGTGATTTGGAGAACTGTTCGGTTATAAAAAATCAATCGGCAAGTCAGCCAGCACCTGCCGTTAATAAAAGTGCCTTAACGTACAGTGAATCGCTGAGAAAGAATTTAAATAAATCACCTGTTTTGATTGTCAAATCTACTAGTGTTAATTCCGATGAAGACGTCGTGAAAACTATAACGAGTTCAGTATATCAAACTTTTTTAACTAACTTACAAAGCAGAATTGATTATGGATAAATTCTATAGGAATTTTATTAGAATATGCTCTTTAATTTTTTTAAGTTTTTTGGGGTGACTGAGACTTGGCTTGTCGATGATGTACACGGTGAACTTGTTCACATTGATAATTACTCATTTTTGCGTGCGGATAGACGATCTAGGGGGGGAGAGGTTGCATTTTATATAAAGTCCTTTCACTTGGAAGAGGTGTTGGATTTTACTCAATTTAGTTCATCGGCTTTGGAGTATTTATGGCTTAAATTGACATTACATAGTTTTCGATTAATTTTAGGTGTTTTATATCGACCGTCTTCGCAGAGTCTGCCTGAGGAGATTAAGGTTTTAGAAAATATTCTTCCATTGATATTAAGTGAACAGAAAAACGTTGTCATTATTGGTGATGTAAATGTCAATCTTCTATTAGAAAATAATTTACTGACGCGTTGTTTAGAGTTTTACGGCCTTAGTGAAATCGTTAGCCTGCTAAGTATTCCATCAACTCTGTTGGATCCTATTTTTACAAATACCCCAGAGCTGTTTAGTGAAATGCTTGTGTTGGATGCTCCAAATATTACTGATCATAAAATGGTCACTTGTAAATTGGAGATTCTAAATAGTATATTTAAGCAGAAAGTAATAACATTTCGAAATTTTGTAGATTTTGATGTAGATCTGTACCTGTCGGAGTTATTATCAAGTAATTTAGATCAGATATATAATATTAATTCTATAGACAATAAAGTGGAATACCTTTCAAATAAAATAATTTCGTTGTTCAATATTCATGCTCCTTTTAAGTCAGTACGTGTAAATAAGCCCAGGGCGCCTTGGCTGTCTTATCCTATTAAAGAGATGATTAAGGAAAGAAGGAGAGCATATACTAATTACAGGCTAAGTCCGTCACCGGAGATATATAGGTACTATCAGGATATTCGTAATTTGACTCTTTCTACGATTCGAAGAGAAAAAAAGCTTATCTGGCTTATCTTGAACAAAATAAAGATTGAAGAAAACTTTGGTCCATGATTGCAACACTGAATATTAAGAAGTCGACTACGTCTGGACTTCCATCAGGCATTCGCGATCCATCTTTGATTTACGGCTACTTTATGTCTGTTTTTCAACCAAGACATTTTAAACTTCTATTGCAGTAATAGGTTGGATGTAGATAAGTCTACCTTTGATTTTACACTTGTTGGGCCATTTCAGATATAATAAAAAGTATTAAAGCAAACGCTTCTGGGGTTGACGGCATTACATTGTCTATGATAAAAATATGTTTGCCGGCTGTCCTACTACATATAGTACGTATAGTTAATAAGTGTTTGGAAAGTAATTACTTTCCAATAAAATGGCGCCAGGCTGTCGATGTTCCGATTCCCAAATTTACTCGCCCACTTGCCCCCTCAGGCTTAAGACCAATAAGCCTATTGCCCATAATGTAAAAAATACTACTAAATTCTAGAAAAAATACGAGTTGTAAAATGTCAAATGACCAGTTTTATGGATAATGCTAGAATACTTCCCGCTGGACAGTCAGGGTTTCAAGCCTCGCATAGTACAAACACAGCTTTGTTAAATTTGACTGATACTTTGATGAACAGATTGGACAAGAGAATGGCAGTAGCTTCGGTTTCTATAGATTACTCAAAAGCTTTTGATAAGATAAATCATGCATTTTTGTGTGCGAAATTGAATTATTTTGGTTTTTCCACTAATGTTCAGCATTTCCTTCAATCATACTTGCATGGTAGGAGTCAATGTACGGAGTTGGAGGGGCACGGTTCTGAATTTCAGCTGATTCAGTCAGGCGTACCGCAGGGGTCTGTCTTGGGGCCATTGTTATTTCTAATATACACAGCTGATCTCCCTTCCTGTATCAATAATTCAGTTATTCAATCCTTTGCTTATGATACCCAACTTGTTCATTCTTTTTCTCCACTTAGACCTGATCTGGCGGCTGCGGCATTGAATGCCGATATTCGCAGTCTTTGTGCATATTCCGCCGATCACAACTTATCAATAAATGAAAGTAAATCAAGTGTTGTATTATTTTGTTCCAATAATGTTAGAAATCGTATCAGAAATGTACTAAAGATTAACATCGGTTCTCATGATTTGCAGTTCTCTTCAGAAGCAGAGATATTGGGACTTACAATTGATGAAAGGTTGAAGCTTACCAGCCATGTAAAGAGTATGTTACTGAAAGTCTATCTTAAAATCAGAACATTGTATGCTAACCGCTATCTAATTAACTTTAAATTGAAAAAAAACTTTGCGAAGTGTTAATTTTGCCAATCTTCAGCTATTGTAATATGGTATATTATCCTTGTTTAGTTAGTTAATCTAGTCAGATTCATTTGTGGAATTAGGAAGTTTGATCATATTTTTCCTCCTTATTTGGGTTTTTCGCCATTGTCTAAAACTCAAAAAATATCAAAAATACCTGTTCTTTTTTATAGAAAGAATCACTGGGTAAAAACAAAAAACCAAACGGAGACAAATTTCTCAGTGATTCTTTTTTCTAATAAATTTGCCTAACGAACAAAATTTTAAAGATATAAAAATGTTATAAAAAAATTTACAAACTTTTAACGTTAAAAGTTAACTTTTAACTTTTAACGTTAACCTAACGTTAACCTTACCTAACCTAACCAAACCCAAATAAAGGAGAAAAAATATATGAACACGCAACAATCATTCAGACATTACTTAAGTTTGATCATGTCTCACATAAGTAAAAAGAATTTGCTTGGCTAAATATTGAATTAATTATAAAAAACTACTATCTCGTTTTCCTGCATAAACTAATAATATGTTCTGAGCCGGCATACTTGAGGGATAAATTGGTTTTTCGTGGTGAAATTCACAGTGTGAACATCAAGCAGGTCTCAGTTTTATCAGTTCCCCGTCACAAGACTTCGCTTTTCCAGAGTATTTTTTCTTAATGTAGTCCTAAATTATACAACAGTGTTAGTAATAAATTGAAATCATGGAGTGTCACTTCCTTCGGGTTTCAGTTGAAGGGACTATTTTTGCAGCAATGAACACTTTTTTGTGTTCGTTTCTTTCGCTTTAGAAATGGTTTCTTTTTTGTTTTTTTTTCTCTTAGAATTGTAACTTGGTTAGGTCGTTGTTTTGTTTGTTTTTCCTACTCTAAGACCTTTATAATATAAAGCATTCGGCGGTTGAGTGTAAAAGTAGCATTAGGTAAACTTCGTCGCCTTATGCTATCTATGCAATCCATTTATTCTATGTATTGATGCATTTCCAAATAAAGACGATTATTATATATATATATATATATATATATATATATATATATATATATATATATATATATATATATATGCAACATGTTCATTAGGCTGGTGGTGCGACTGTTTTAAACATTCCATTCACCACTAACAAAACTGGAGTGAGAGCGTCCTCTTACGTCTTGACTCCTGCGTTATTTAACCTTTTGAAGAACATCATATATCTGGCATCTTATTTCATGTAATGTGAATGCCTGTGCTGAATGTTGTGACGGATTTTCTTTTTTTTTTTAATTTCTATTTTCTTTTCTTGGATTTGACCCACACATAAACAATGTTGTGGGTTATAGCTTAGTATTCTTATTATGTTAGCGTAGGATCTAGACGTACAGGCTGTATGGTATTGTATTGAAAATTATTGTATTAGATATTGTAAAAAATAATTGTGAGGATCTTAGTAAAAAATTGTTTAAGAAAAAAAAATATACTAAATAACGTAGCGTCATCAAACTTCAAAGTTAAGCTTTATAAGGTTGCTACTTTCAACCACAGTCATTCTTCAACAACAACCACCATCTAAACGTCAGGTCTGATACTTCTGGGACTACACTCGTATTTAAAACATGGAATTAGGAAAAAAATATATTTAATCGAATTATATTCGCTGTTAAAAAAAAGTTTCAACCTAGGAATCATCCTGTATATAATTCAAAACAATGTGTATTTAATTAAATGTGTATTCTTTTTCAGGCTGAAACAAGCATATCGTTAATGCAAGAAATAGATGAAGAGAACGACCTATCAATTGCCTTAATTGATGAAGAATTTAATTCTGATACCAAAGAAAACAACAAATAATGATACGCGTAAATAAGTTCGCAGATTCTAACGAAAAATATTTGTGTTTGATAATTCTTTGTCATTATCAAATAAGACAAATAGTTCGCGTTACAATCCACGTACTTGGCGTGTAACTCTTCCCAACACTGATCTCAGCAATAAGAGAAAGTATTCGACGATGACTACTCGCTAACGAGGCGCATTTTTTTTCTCACTCACTGCCTAAGTAGAATTAATTTTAATTAATTACTTAATTAGGCGTCGCGTATTATTAAAATAGAAACCAATATGTGTATCTCAAGGACGTTTATTAGTTATTGTGAATGTATTACAGTTGCTATTACATTACGACGTTACTTAATGACAATAAATAAATAGCGCATAGATTTTTCGATTTTCGAAAAGCAGTTTCGTCATTGCCGTATTCGTATTCCCTTAAATATAAATACATATAAATAGTGAGAGAAAACGAGAGAAAGCGAGAGAGTATGTGAGAGAGAAGAATGCTTTAGTTACTGCTATGATTTCTATTTCGTATGATGCGAAACGAGTCAAAATGCTTTAAATTGCAAAAAAAATCATTTTAGGGCTCTAGCTGAAAATATTGTATTAAATTTAGATAATTGTGTGTGAATAGGAAATATATGGTAATTGTTTTTGCCTCGTACGAAACTTGAATATGTAAAAATTGCATATTTCATTCATATTTCTTTATAATTTTTGATTTTCAACAAATGGCAATAATTATTTGCAATATACGTTTTTGTCAAATTGAAATTTCATAATAGTTCAAAAATATAACAGGTACCCTGATAAGTCTAAACACTAACAGACGAAACATAAGTCCAATGTAAGGGATGGGTGACTAACAGAACTCATGTGTTCCATATGAGCTTGTGGAACCCAGCAGCAGGAGTATATAATTCTCGACTACTGTTGTCTCATTGGACACAGTTCATAGAAATCTAAAACTGCAATATATATATATATATATATATATATATATATATATATATATATATATATATATATATATATATATATATATATATATATATATATACAGAGTGTCCGGAAATTATCGAAATATGTTGAAAGGTGGCTCTAGGGATTAAAAGATAAAAAAGTCCCTATAAACATACCCCCAAAATTGCTTATTAAAGAGGATAAAGCCTCTTAAAGGGAGAACTCTGAAGATGGTTTTTCGCAATATTTTCGAAACGGTTTATATATATTGTCGTGAAATATATATATATATATAT
>JARFXV010000024.1:2932500-3040000 GCA_031761425.1 Cosmopolites sordidus
TCATCATTTAGCGGTGTTCAAAAATGGCAATTTCATTCTATTGATCAATCACGACACAAAAACGAAAGCAGATTAGATATACAATTAGCTTATAAAATTTCTACTATTAAAATAAAATATTTTTTTATATTTATTTTTAATTTATATATTGCAACATATTTTTACAAATTTTGACTGTCCAAATGTTGCAATTTTTTTGTGCCTAAAATATTATTCAAATAATGTGCCGTTCAGATCCATGTGATCTAATTCCAAATATTAAATTCTAATTACCATTTCACAATGCCTAAGTTCTTCGAATGTAACTGTATTGTCAAGTTAACCTTATCTTCGTAAAAATTTAAACCAATGACCCCCTACAGTGAACGATGTGAAAAACACAGCACATACAACTATTTTATTTCTTTATATATCAATTAAAAAGTAAAATACGCCTCATTACCTTTGGATACGAGTAGTGTGGTTTCAAAATTTCAAAAGTGTGGGTGGCAGCGGGAAATCGCCCCTGCAGCTTATTTTAACAGAATTTTGCCAGAAGGACTCGAAGTGTTGCGTGAGAAGTTGGAGTTTCTCATTTGACATTATATTGAATACTTAGATATCAATTTCTTTAAACTTATCATATACAAAGGTACAAGCACTCTTACCTGCTAATTTTTCACACAGACAAACATATTGTGAATGGTTTTTTGGGTAAAATCAAAAAACTCCAAATTTTTTATTCAATATTCTATCAAACGATCAAGTTTCCTTCAGCAGGAATGTGATCTTTGAACAAATAATTTAATAAAACAATTAATCATATGTAACTTTGACGGTTTAAAACGTGTTATAAAGGGTAAAATGTACTAGTAATTTGAACTTTTAACATTAAAAAACAATAATGTGTAAGTTTTCCTTTTTATTGTAACTAAACAAACGAAATATATGGTGAAACCAATGGAATAAATAACTATAAAAATATGAATTCACCGAAATCATTGGATCGAGTCCAAATATTAATTGACTATGTTGCCAGTTATTTAGAAAATTTCTACCCTGTTCTGTTCTGACCTGTTTTCCTTCCTTAAGTTGCGGAGTTATTGCGGAGTTGCGGTTTTATTTTTTTGTTTAAATAATCTCTCATAAAATAGCTTGTTCTGATCTGTTTTCTCTCCTTAACTTGCGGGTATTTCAAAATTTTAAAAGAATTTTCATTAGATGAAGTATTTCTAAAATCACCAAACTTATAAACTTTTAATATTGTAGAACTATTTGGGGACCTTTACTTCTAATATAGCTAGTTGTAATAATCAAAGACAGAAAGAAATACTGAAATTATATTATAAAATATTATTAATTAAATACATTTAAATTACACTCTTTTGAAAAAATAGTAAGGCTATGTATTTTTATTAATAAAAACTTTTTTCGACAGGAAATGAAAATTATTAAAAATGTTTTTAATTATTTTATCAATTCTATTTGAATTTGATAGAATTTGCAGTTTAACAAGTAAACAGTGCAAAAGCAGTGTAAAAAGTATAGTAAAAAAAATAATTTATACTATTTTTAAATCGTCATATGAAAAGTTTACTGTAATCTTCATAAAATAAATTTTCTAATGGTCTTTGAGTTTTTTTCTTTAAATCTTCTATTCGTCTTAATTCCTACTCCACACACACACATATATACACACACAAATATACACTTACATATACATACACACGCACACTCATATCCACACCTAAATGTCTGTGATTGTTTCTAGGCAAGAGTGTAAAATCCGACAAGGAATTAACCCCCCAGTCACACCAGTTAAAGGCTCGATAAGGCCGGATGCATTCTGAGAAGTGTTCTACGCTGGTCACTTGCTAGTCAGTAGGCTTCCTGATAAACTTATGGGTAAGCACATAACCAATAGTTGATAATTCAAGGGGGGTGCTGGATTGGGTTGTTGGTGACTGATGACCGTGGTTCGAAACCCACGTTAAGCTGTAGGTCCAGTCGCTAAATAGCTTTGTAGTTGCTGATGCGTCTCTAACCCCAATGCATAACCTTTTTTTAAAAACAAATTCATAAATTTAATTTGTCCTTATAATTATAATAAAACTGGAATAATAAACTGAATGTGGGTAGAAAGTAATTATTTATAAGAAATTTTATATGCGATCTATATTTTTAACTTTATTTTTTTGTTTAAATAATCTCTCATAAAATAGCTTCTTTTGGTCTGTTTTCTTTCCTTTACTTGCGGGTATTTCAAAATTTCAACAAATTTTCATTAGATGAAGTATTTCTAAAATCTGAATTCGTACCAACTTTTAATATTGTATAACTATTTTGTGACCTTTACATATAACGTAGCTAGTTGTAATAAAAAAAAACGACAGAAAGAAAAATTGAAATTATATTATAAAATATTATTAATTGAATACATTTAAATTACACTCTTTGAGAAAATAGTAAGGTTATGTATTTTTATTAATAAAAACTTTTTTCGACAGGAAATGGAAATTATTAAAAATGTGTTTAATTATTTTATCAATCCTATTTGAATTTGGTAGAATTTACAGTAAAAAAAATAATTTATACTATTTTTAAATCGCCATATGAAAAGCTTACTGTTATCTTCATAAAATAAATTTTCTAATAGTCACTCATAAAATTGCTTTTAAACACTTTCAAATTTACTATGAAGAAATAAAAATATTTCTGTTTATCACGCCTTTAACTGGTTATTGGCTATAAATAATTGACTATATAATATTCTTTTATACAAAACTTCATTTCCATTATTACCTCTTCTCAATAACTAGTCGCATGGAATCAAAAAATATTTACAAGGGGGTACAAAAATTACGCCTCCATGAAAAGTGGACTCGTAGAGAATATATTAAAAATATTCAAAAAATCAAGAATTTTTTTTCCGTGCTCCACGTAATAATTGCACATTTCTTCAACCGTAAATCGGCCCTTAAACCTACAACTTGGTTGCCAACCATTTTGCGAACTTGTCATGTCGCAAATACATAAAGTTACACGTCTGTAGACAGGTTGCAGTTGCAATACTATGTTGCACCGACGGTTGCAATGAAATCAAAGAGCTTTAATTTTTAGTAGGAGGGACCGAATGCAGGCAACCATGTTGCAGCATCTGTCTTTTTGAAACTTTAATAAGTAGTAAAATAATTGGGCTCTCATTGTATACACAACAAAAAAGTTTATACAAACTTCTTTTTATAAATTGATGTTGCTGGTAAGGTTGCATGGTCTGTGGCAAACAATACGGTTGGCAACCAAATTGAAGGTCTAAGGGCCGCTTAAGGGCTCAAGAATCACGTCTCAACATGTAAGCAGCCGTACAATCAATAAAGGTGCACCATTCATAAGTGGCGGCCTCCTAGGCACTCGTTTGGAATCAACAGTTGTTTTTGTAAACACGTGTTACTAGTTGTTATATGTAATTGTATTGTATAATTGTAAATACATAATTCCAAGAATGTACTAGTTGTTTATAAGTGTGATACATTACTCGCAAGGGCATAAAACAGAAATGTTTTCAGAAATATTTGAACATCTGAGAGAACAATTCTTCTGTTGGAACCTTTGGTGTGAAATACTAAACTTGAAGAGATTTACCACTAAACACCAAAATGCTTCTTTGAACTGCTCGACACACGTTTCGCTAAACATGTTAGCATCATCAGGAGATGATTTAATCTGATTAGATTAGGTAAATCTCTTCAAGTTTAGCATCTGAGAGAACTTTATTTTAAAAATAAAACATTCTAAAAACTACAATTTGCTGCTGGATAAATGTTTTTCCTAACTGAAATAACATTATTCAACATTTATGTTACTGTTTATGTTTGTTATTAACGTTAACAAAGTAGATATCTGGAATAGGTTTTCGAGTAGGTTTCAGGAATAATAAAAAAGAGACAATGGTATAACTTTCTATTTGTGAGTTAATAGAGACTAAATATGAAAATTTTGATATTTTTAAGAAAAATCGAACAACGCAAATAACTCGAAAACAATAAGATGTTTTACTACGGTATATTTAACTTAATGTATTTCAACTGATCTCTTCTATCACCCCCTCATAGCTTTGCATCGACCTTCATAACATCCTGTATAAACTTGCTATCAATTATTTTATTGATACTTTCGGGATGAAACTCAAAGAAATTTGCTACAAAACACAATAGCACTTGTTTTTAAAACCCTCGATGCACGTTTCGTTAACCTTGTTAGCATCTAATTCTAAAACTAAACTGTCGCCTATTTATATGAAAACGGCACATAGTAAAACGTGTAAACATCATGAACCGTGAAGATGTTAACCAAGCGTTACGTTAATAACACTGGGGAACAGCAATTTTGTTGACTTGGATCTGTGACTTGTTTTTGACTAATTTTTCATCTCTGAATTCAAAAATAGTCACAGTTTTTCTCTGTCACGTCAAGTTCTTAAGCTACAGCATACCCCTCATTTACCTTAAAAGTGTACATCCGATCAAATATATTAGAATTTTTTATTCATACAGAGGTTAACATATTATTAAAAGTTAAATTGTGTTTATCAAAAAATAAATGAAAAAAATTTGGTAAAAATTTCTTCTTATAGCTTTTCCTGGAGTGTTCAGTTTGTGGACATTCTCGCTTGATGCTCCAACAGTTGTCAGCCATCATACTGACATCCCATCTACCTTGATACCGCGCTTCCTTAACCTTTAGATCTTGGTGAAATCGCTCGCCCTGTTCGTCACTAACAGCACCAAGATTTTCTGAGAAGTTAGCAAGATGACTATGTAAGAAATGTAGTTTGATGCTCATGTTGCAGCCAAGCTTTTTAAAGCTCTCCAAGAGTTGTTGAACAATTTCAATGTAATTCGGTGGGGCTCGTGTATTTCCAAGAAAGTCTTTAACAATATTTTTAAAAGCCAACCAAGCATTCTTTTCAAGTTCGGTCATTGTTTCAGTGAAATTTTTATCTTTAACGAGTTGCCGAATCTGTGGACCATCAAATACACCAGCCTTTATCTTTCCATATGACAAGCTAGGGAATGCCTAAATGATATACTTAAAGCAGTCTCCTTCAGTTGACAAAGCCTTAACAAATTGCTTCATGAGACCTAGTTTTATATGTAAAGGCGGAAATACGTTTTTTTCTGTCGACAAGTGGCTGATTTAAAATGTTTGGATCACCAGGTCTTAGGTCAGATCTTGGCGGCCAGTTCGATTACACCCAATGCTTCTCAGGAGCTCTGCTGTCCCACATGCACAAAAAACAGGGATACTTGGTATACCTGCGTTGCTGGCCAAGAAGGAAACAGACCATTTTAAGGTCAACACAGATGATCCATTCGTGCATGTTATATTGCAACAAGTGAATGACTGTTTTTTTTCGCCGTTTTCTTTACCTGCCTCAATCTTGATATTATATGTGTAGCTTGTGCCTGAACATAACTTAAAAAGTTTGATAGCATACTTATGCCTTTTCGATTTTATGTATTGTTTTATCGATAATCTTCCTCTAAAAGACAACATACCGTCGACACATACATATTCTTCAGGAGTATAAAGGTCTTTAGAGTTCAGAAGTTTATCTAATAGGGGTTTTATTTTAGCAAGTTTGTCTCCAGCGATAGCTTGATTATTGTCTGCAAAATGAATTGTTCGGAGAAAAATTTCAAAGCGATTACGGCTTAGTACAGAACGAGGGAAATGTATATTCAATAATGGATCTGTTGACCAGTAGTCAGCCAAAGCAGGTAGTTTGACTAGTCCCATCCATGCCACTAGTCCTAAGAAATGTTTTATTTCAGATTAAGTTGTTGGTACCGAACTATGATAGCGAGAATTTTTACTTGCATACATTTCAAGCAAAAAGCAGCTAGCATAATGATTTGTTTGATCCGCAATATAGGAAATAATCGAATCGTCTACAACTCCCCCGAGATTTCCAGCTTCATGTTCGTTGTGGGTTAGTTTGGCTTAGGGATGCAGATGCTGTAATTAATTGACTCGTGCTGACATCATTACATGATGGAATCGATAGCTTTGGTTTACTTGTTGTTGCACTTGCTGGTTCATATAAATCATTGTCCGAATCGTCTTCTGAAATCAGATGGCCGATATGAATCGCTATCAGAGCCTGGAGAAGGCTCTATGAGTGACTCATCTGAATCTCAATCGAAAAAATTGTTCACAAGAACTTTTAATTTCTTTTGTGTAAAGGGTATCTTATATATATAAAAGTGTTTCAAATTATTATAATATACAAAAAAAACTGTAGCATTATATCTTACCTTATCGCTAAAATTTTGTTTATCCCTACAGAGAATATCAGCAAACAGCAAGTCATAAAAAATAATGTAAAAAGCAAGTAGATATAGCCTATAACCAACGATAATAAAGGGATGACTAACGCTTAGAACAACCATACCGTATTGCTTACTGCTTATATAGTTTATCAACGCAATATAACCGCGCAAACCAAGGTCAAGGGACCGGCGGCGCCACAGGCAAATTTTAGTGAAGATTCCTTTCCAAGGGCCGCGCTGGTTCCTTAGAACCAGCACGTAAAAATTGTAAAACCTTCAAAAAACAAAAAAATATTTTTGTTTTAAATGCATAGAAAGTTGATTATAAGTATAATAAACGTATTGTGGTCCTTGGCCCTACACAAAAAAAAGTGTTTTTTGCTTGGCAGTCAACGTGTTAAGTGTAACATGATTTCCATCATCATCTTCAAAAAAGAC
Organism: Cosmopolites sordidus; assembly: GCA_031761425.1. Classification (NCBI taxonomy): domain Eukaryota; kingdom Metazoa; phylum Arthropoda; class Insecta; order Coleoptera; family Curculionidae; genus Cosmopolites; species Cosmopolites sordidus. Next base: position 2,939,250 of record JARFXV010000024.1, read on the forward strand.
CCTATCAGTTCTTCAGCGCAAAAACAGTGACTTTCTGAGGATGAAGCGGTAATTCCTGAATCACTTAAGGATTTTCATCGGCTAAAATCATGCAGTTTATTCACAAACCTATTAAGTGTTCTTCGCCGGAAAAGATTATCCCCCCAGAGGGGGAATCGCCTTCCAACCTTTAATTTCAACACCCTGTTGAAGAGAATACCAATAATGAATTGACACAATGCACCCAACATAGCAGTCTATGAATGACGATTACATTCAAAATAGTGTTGCCGCTATTATGTTTCAAAGTTCTGACACTCTTATTGGAAAATGTTTAGAATTTTCAAATTACGATCTAAGAATATTTGTGTTAACAGCAAATTAAACTGTCCACTAATACTGTGTATTTATTATTATTGCACTTCAATTACGGCGATATTCATTATCGATTGAATTTTATAGTTGTATATGATTTGAGTTCTCAAAAATCTTCATACAGTAGGTCAGTCACGGCAAAGAAAACTAAACCTAGACCTGCTTCGACATATATAACAATCTTTAAAACCACTCTAAAACGCAAAAAAAACTTGTTATATCATTGCAATAGACTTCTAGACCAATAAGTCGGAGAAGTGAAATAAGTCATAAACTTGAAGATTTTTATTTGTTCTTGACAACCGTTTATTCGGTTTTATCACTCTATTTTACATACTGGTTTTTGCACTTTGATCGATCCAAATACAGCATTTTTTCTAGCAAAAATTAATTTTCTAATAAGAGGTATTGCATGTTGAACATGTGTTTTACTTTTCGTAAAATTAAGTCTTACGTGATGATTGGTGATTAGAGAGCAGATTTCTGTCTGAGCTCGGTTAAAGTCACTGCTTATTAGTGTATTTGGCCATAGTCGTACACTTGAAATATTCAATTAAACAACATTCGTTCCACTAATTTTGTAATTACACAAGGGTCGAATGAATAAATGTCTGAACTAAGTATTCGTCACAACCTGTGTCTCCGCCTAAATGAGCATTTTGTTGATTGTTTGACTGAGGACGGGCCCCACCCATCCCTTCCATTGGAGGGCACATGTTTCGTCTCTTGATGTTTAGACATTTCAGGGTACCGACATGTATCCTTTAGTTAAGAATAAGAAGATCCACAGTCAACAATCCATATTTTTCGCCGACTTCCCATCGGATGGCGTATATATGCAGTGTCAGAATTCTTTGGACTGCGTCCAATGAGACAACAGTGCTGGGTGTCATCAGACACCCAACTGCTGGGTTCCACAATCTCATGTGCAACACACAACAATCAAATTGGACGCAGTCCAAAGAATTCTAACACTGTATATATACGCGATTCGACGGGAAGTCGGGGAAAAATATGGGTTGTTGACTCTGGATGGGATCTTCTTATACTTGACGAGAGGACCCATGTCGGTACCTTGAAGAGTCTAAACATGTGCCCTCCAATGGAAGGAATGGGTGGGGCCCGTCCCTAGTCAAACAATAGCTTCCTAAAGCTCCATACTTTCGTCGAATGTCGCAGCGAGTGGATAACGGCTGAACCCGAACGTTTATTTCGGGAACAAATGGTTAACAGGGCTCTAGCAAAAAAACCCCAGGTAGCGTCTGTAGTGGCAACCACCGGCAACATGGTCAGCGTCTGTTCACCACACTGTAGGCACTAACAATCCCTGGTTCTAAACTCCCAGTGGAAACACTGAACCTATGAGCTTTCCTGGACTTTCACGATCTCAAAAATAGTCGGAGCTTTCCCACAAATTTCCATATAAAACACTTACATATATTGGCACCTTCAACATCAACACGCTGATCCAACCAGGAAAACTTTACAACCTAACTTCAGAACTTGACAGGCAAAAGATATGTGTGCTTGCCCTACAAGAAACACGCATCACGGATGAAGAGAGGGTAGACTATGTGAATTATCGCATATTCAAAAGCAGGACAGACAAACGAATCGCCAGGGGCGCTCCGCTTCAGGGCATGGCCTCTATGGTACATAAAGAGATAGTTAACTCTATTAAGGCAATCACGCCCATAAACAATATATTAATTACAATGCGCATACAGTGCGCCAATAAAAAATAAACCATCATTATCAACGTACATGCCCCCCCAAACGGAGACAACAAGAAAAACCCCAAGTCTACAGAGAAATTCTAGGCAACACTAGAGAAGGTAATGGCAAAGGTCCCAAAGAATGACGTCAAAATTTTACTGGGCGACTTTAACGCACAAATCGGTAGAGAAAAAATCCATCAGAAAATAGTAGGCAAATTCCCCTGTCATAAATTTACCAATAAGAACGGCACAAGACTCATCGAACTATGCCAACAGAATAACCTTAAGATCATGTCTACATCCCTAACAAAATCTCCACGAAAACAGAAGATATAGAGATCGCCTATTCAACAAATTGGAGAATTCCAAATAGACCACGTTGCGATCTCATACCCACAACAAAAACAGATCCAAGATGTCCAAGTCCGCAGGAGCGCGAACATTGACTCAGACCACTATCTAACAAGAATCAAAGTCAAGTTCACCCCAAGGAGAATTCATCACAAGAAAGCACATCTACAGAAATTCGACACAAAAAAAATCTAGGAATCCAACATAACAGAGGAATGGGAAAAGAAACTGGCAGACACATGGAAAAAATTCCACAAAAAGCACAGGAACTGATCCCATTAAAAAAAAAGACAACAAAACACCCTTGGTGGGACTCGGAGTGCGAAAATGCAGCGACGCAAACCAGCATTTCAGGAGTACAACAATAAAAACTCCCCAGAAAGTCAACAGCTTTTTGACGTGACTAGAAAACAGACCGCAAAGGTTATCAGGCAAATTAAGAGGAAGTACATGAAGGAAGAAATACACTCTATAGAGGAGAATTTCCGCAATTATAACACGAGAGACTTTTATAGGACTTTTTGGGACTTTTGCAAGATAAATTCGTGAATACACACCACAAAATCTTTGCATCAGAAAGCGAAATGGGATATTAGCGCTAACCAATCAGGAGAATTGTCAGGAGCTGGCACACTATTTCTCTCATCTCCTCAATTGCCCTGAAGGCGACACAAAATTTCCCAAGGAAAATTGTATCCATACCAACTCAGAATCACCACCACCAACACAGGAAGAAATCCATAGGCACATACGCAAACTAAAGAATAACAGGTCATCCGGTGAAGATGGGGTCACCGCGGAACTACTGAAAAACCTCGGACCAAATTCACTGCAGGAACTTACGCAAATTATCACAAACATTTGGCAAACAGAAAAATTACCAGATGAATGGAAATGTGCTCTTAACCACCCGCTGCACAAGAAGGGAGACAGAACAGATGTAAACAACTACAGAGGAATCTCCTTACTACAAGTCACTTACAAAATCCTCTCAGCATGCCTTCTCCAGTTCTTAGAACACAAAATTGGCGAGTACTAGGCAGGCTTTCGCCTTGGTCGCTGATGCACTGAACAAATTTTCAACTTATAAACAATACTGAATTAGGAACGTCCCAATCATCTGCACGTTCGTAGACTTCAAGAAAGCATACGACTGCATCAAGGGAAAATATTTGTTGAACATCCTAGAAGAACAAGGACTCGACCCCAAAACACTACGATTGATCAGGCAGACACTGACAGACACAACCTCTAAAGTAAAATTTATGGGAGAAATTTCCGAAGCCTCAAGCTTCGAAGATTTCCGAAGATTAAAACTGGAGTACGCCAAGGAGATGGATTATCCCCACTCCTCTTCAACCTGGTCTTGGACAAAGTCATAAGAGAATGGGAAAAGGAACTGAAAAATCAAGGACACTGGAAACCAATACGACTCGGACGATCCAAAAACAACATAGAAATATCATGCCTGGCCTGCGACGACCTAGTCATACTCTCAGACAATGAAAAAAGGGCAACCAAACAAATCGAATGCCTCAAGGAATGTGCAGAGAAAGTCGGCCTACAAATCTCCGAAAATCGAATTCAAAATTAGAGGTTCAAAATTTGAACACCAAATACGGCGAAATAAATAAGGTCACTCACTTCAAATACCTGGGCGAGATCCTCGAACCCACAGGAGGTGAGAAGATAGCACAAAAGACTCGATCACACAAGATGAATAGGGCATACGGCAACACGCACAATATCTACAATAAGAAATGCCTATCCACACACGCAAAAATAAGACACTACAACACAGTAATCAAAGAAGCGGTACTATACGCAAGCGAGACACTTACACTTCATACAAAAAGCAAGAAAACATACTAAAAGAATAACGCAAAATTATGAGGAAAATTGTCGGCCCAAAACTGACAGAGGAAGGATACAGACGACATTCTCGAAAGACCACTGAGAGAATGTCCAACGTAGTGGCGGACATAAGAAAAAGAAGGTTGTTAAATTCTATGGACATATCAGTAGACTCCCACCGACAAGACTCACCAACAGAATTCTAACATACATAGAAGGAGTCAAGTCAACAGTATCATGGATCATACAAGTCAGAGGTGATCTGGGAAATGAGTCAGAATACTTTGCGTGATCCAACCGAGTCTATACGCACCTAATAATATTATGTATATATATATATATATATATATATATATATATATATATATATATATATATATATATATATATATATATACATATATATATATATATATATATATATATATATATATATATATATATATATATATATATTTGTGTATATATATATATATATATATATACATATATATATATATATATATATATATATATATATATATATATATATATATATATATATATATATATATATATACACAAATATATATATATATATATATATATATATATATATATATATATATATATATATATATATATATATATATATATGAGCAATGATTAGTTGCTTGACCGAGAGGAAGCCCCACTCATCCCTTACATTGGAGGGCACATGTTTCGTCTGTTGGTGGTTAGACCAACAATGGGGGGTACCGACATATGCTCTCTCGCCAAGAATAGCCTATAATAAATTGGGCTTATTTCAGCTGAAAAAGGTCTGTTTTGAATTTGAGAGTTAAAAAATGACTGGTATTAATACACACCCAACTGATTTACGAGATTTCTCCAATACTTGTAGAGGTTAAAATTCATTTGCATTTTGTAACTAACCCCGACTGCCTCTCGATACGATAGTGGATAATTATTTTGCGTATATATTATATAGATAAGATAAAGTATATATATATATATATATATATATATATATATATATATATATATATATATATATATATATATATATATATATATATATATATATATATGGCTCTGCATTCCATTGGGAATTGTAGCCGCTCAATTTTTTTAGGCTTTAGAAACTCGATTTCTTGTGGGGAATTAGTCGACGTCCCTATATACTTGACTTATTCTATCTTATTGTTTCTTCTTGCTTCGTCCATTATTTTCTTCCACGTATCTCGGTCCTGTATCTTTTTCCACCATACTTGTATTTCCAATTTCCTTATGTCTTCCCGAACCTGATCCTTCCACCTATTCCCTCTTCCTCTGTTAATATTTGGCCTCCAGATTGTAATTTTCTTTATTACTTTGTTGTCTTCCATTCTTCTTATGTGGCCAAACCAGCAAAGTCTTTGTACTTTTATGGTCTTCACTATATCTTTTCCTTTCAAAATAGTTTTTATTTCAAAATTCATTTACCTTCTGTATTCATCTTCTGTAACTTTCTACATATATTCTTCTTACTATCTTTCTTTCAAATATTCGTAACATTTCCCGTTCCAAGTTTGTTAAGTTCATTATCTCCGCACCATAGGTCACCACCGGTCTAACAGCTGCTTTATATACCTTCATTTTTGTATTTATTTTTATGTTTTTTGGTTGTAACTCTACTATTTTCTTTCCTTATTTCCATATATTTGTTTTTTTCTTGATTTATTGTGAGGCCTCTTTTCTTTGCTTCTTGTCCAATTTTTTGGATTGCTTCTTCCAGATTTATTCCGTCTCTTGCTAAGACAATAAAATCGTTTGAGTATGCAACTAGTATCGCTTTATTGATGACTGGTTCCGTGAAATTATAGTCTTTGATTACTGCATCCAGTGTTAATATAAACAATGTTGTTGATAGCCCATCTTCCTATCTCACTCCTAAATTAATCTCAATCCTCTATTTCTCCTTCCGCTGTTTTAACTACTGCTTGTGAATTTTTCATTGTCATTTCTGTTAGTCTTATTAGCTTGCCCGGTATTTTCTTGTTCGTCATAGCTTTTATTACTTGTCCCCGTTCCAGACTATGGAAAGCTTATTTGAAATCAATATACACCATTTGTAATTCCATTCCATATTCCTGAGATTTCAGATCAAATATAAAAGATATAGAAATATACAGAAATCAGATATAAAAGAACCAGAAAAAACGTTGCAATAAGTGTAATGGCGTGAGTGGAGATTACTTTGAAGGAGATAATATAAATTTGAATGAATAAAAAAATACTTTGTGTTTTATTTAAAAATTTACTTTTACAGCTTACTGTTTGATCATATTTATAATATACGTACATTAAAAATGCCTCTCTTAATAGTATACCAACTTTGGGTGAAATTATAGGTCGCATTTTAATTCTAGATTAATAATCAGACACCTAGAGGCCAAAACCTGAACTTTTTTTGCTATTAAAACCATTAGGTTCAGTTTTATCGCTCTACTTTGCATACTGGTTTTTGCACCTTTACTAATTCAAAAGTGATAAATATTCTCACCATAAAACATTTTATTAATTTTTAGAATATTTATGTCTTCTGCACCTTTTCGAAGTGACGGTTTAGGTGATGATAAATGGAAAAGTTGTTTGTATACAAAACAGTTAGTATTTTATTTTTGCCCTAATACTCCAGAAATCAATAATTTACTTAAATGTTGACTTAACTGTATTTATCATCGAAAAAGAAGGAACATTTATTTTTGCTTAATATATTTGCATCCGTCTGTGTTAAAGCCGGACGGACACTGTTATGTATAATAATTAATAAAATTATGTATATTCTTAATTGGAACTATTTTTTTTATTTTATGCGAAATTCTTTTACCAAAAAGTTTCATATTTATGATTGTTATAGTATATATATATATATATATATATATATATATATATATATATATATATATATATATATATATATATATATACTAATTTTGTAATTACACAAGTGTCGAATGAATAAATGTCTTAACTAAGTATTCGTTACAACACTTTTTTTAAATTGCAAAGCGATTTTTCAAAATTAGTTTCTGTTAGATATGTTCCTTTATAATTTGAAATGTTGCATAGCCATGAAAAACCTCTTTCTATCTCACCACTTTTAAATGGAGATACATGTTTATAATAAAATGGAAATAAAAATAAAGATAAATTAAATGTTCATATATATATATATATATATGTATGTTGTAGGTTGAAATATCTTAGTGTTTAAAAAAGATTGTTAATTCCTGGTTGGGCCCGTATCGTTCAAGAACGTTATTTAGATACCCCCTTTTTAAACCATAGTCATTAATTGTAAGTTTATATATTTATTGTTATGTGAATTTATATTTTAACATGTTGGTGTTCTATACTATTTCATTGTTTATTAAATAATAAAAGGAAAAAAATAATTTTAGAGTCTCCTGATGAAGTCATCAAAACAATGACGAAATATTGAGACGATTAAACACTTGTTTTACTGCTGACCGCAAGCCCGAAAACAACCAATTTCCCCAAGAAAAAAACTATAAATTGCACGGTCGAGAAACATATCAAATTATATATATATATATATATATATATATATATATATATATATATATATATATATATATATATATATATATATATAAAATTCCAAAAATCATCTTTTTTTTAGGCGATCGCACTAGGTGGTCCCCTTAATTTAATAATTTAATAATTGTACGAAAAGCCCCGCAAAATATATTTGTATATATATATATATATATATATATATATATATATATATATATATATATATATATATATATATATAAGGGTCTTTCAAATTGAAAGGTATTTTTAATTCTTAAATAAAACACAGAATTTGCCTTAATTTCAAAAAACATTTTATAGATGATTGAAGCATAGTGTATGACGAAAGGCAATATCTGCAAAATTACCACCTCTTGCAGCTCCACAGACGTCCAATCTATCTCACCAATGACCTGAATAATTTCATCGTTTATTTCAGAAATAGACTATGTATTGTTCTTATTGACATGGCTTTTCACGTAACTTCAAAGAAAATAGCCTACCTGTATCAAATCACATGATCTTGGGAGCCAATTATCATCGTCGTTTCTTACAATAACTCCTTCAGAAATTTTTTCTCTCGATAAATCAATGGTTTCATTAGCAGAATGAGGTGCAGCGCCATCTTGTTGGAACAACATATTCTTCAGATCAATATTATTCAACTCAGCTCACAAAAATTCAGTTACTATCTAACGATATCGAAAACCATTCATAGTTACAGCTTCACTAATGCACACCAAACAGTAACCCATTTAGGATGGAAAGATTTCTCATAAATCAATCGTAGATTTTCCGCACCTCAAATATGGCAATTTTGTTTATTAACATTGCTACCAATTTCCAAATGCACTTCATTTAAAAAGATGATTTTTTGAGAAAAATCATCTGTTTGTTCTTTGATCCAATTGATAAGTTCACTTTGAATGATCCATTGGTTTTAGTTCCTGTGTTATTTAACTCTTATATGCCCTCAGAGATAAATAATTTCGTAAAATATGCCATGTTGTGGATTCGTTGAGTCACAATAAATTGTTGTGAACGTCGACTAATGAGAATTTCTGGGTCTCCAGCAACACTTTCACGTACCAAATCAATATGCTCTTGTGAACGACCACTATGACTATATCTTGCTCTTCCACCGGACCAATTTCTTGGAATTTTTTAACAATTCGATTGATAGTGTCGTATTGTGTATGACTTCAATTTTATAAATGTTATAAATTAGATTTCTGAAATGAGACCAAACCTAGGCATACCATCTGCGTTATATTCAAGAATTAAACAAAAAAACACTTAATTTGAAAGACTAGTGCTACATCAGACAAGATGTAGCGCAAATACTACAATCCAATAAAATGACAAAAAAAATGTTAATAAGTCTGACATTGAAGTGCTTGAAAACTTGAAACAAGGATATCACAATATAACAGGCGGACAAATGAAACGCAACAGTCTTAATAAACATCGAAGGCTATATGGGAAAGATCATAAAAGCATATAAACAGAGATCCGACCGACAACCTATCTTGAAAAAACAACCAAGAGCAAAATCAAAGCATGGAAACTGAAACCTGACATCGAACTAATAATAATTCCAAAGGACTTGAGAAACTGAGCCTTAGAAAATTTGTAAGAGCGCATGGCCTAATTTTTCAGTATTCGTTGTATTAAGGAGAATGTTATATGCAGCTCGTCTTCGGCTCTTCTAATAGAATATTGTGGATACGCATGGAAACTAGGCAGAATGTTACTCTCCTTCATCAGATGTTACTGGCTTGGTCAAATTCAGGAGTGCCTTCGAAAAATTTTAATAACAAAATTAATAACATTTGTTTGAATCCGTCTCAATTTTCTTTCATCCATTCGTGCTAAATTAGGATACACTGCATTAAATTGTCTGCAGGTGCGGTCGATAATTTTGTCACACTGCCCGTATAAAATAAATAAATGTATGATCACTGCTTTCGCATAGTTAATTCCTTTCATTCCTTACTGAGACAATTACTTATTGAAATACGTTTATAATCAAACGTTAATAACCAATAGAATTATCAAACTAATAATTTAAGCCCACTACTAAAATAAGCCATTATCGAAAAATCAAAGTCGAAAACCGCTAAAAATAGATATATCAACTCTTAAAACTTTTAGGGTAGATTTAGACCAAAAGAACACAGAACTAGAGTAAGAGCCAGAATGTTCTTTCTTAATAAGGGGTGCAAACGATAATTCTTGTTCGCCGTTTACATCAAACGAATAGTTAACGAACAAAAACAAGAACAATAGAACTAGAATTTTTGCACATGATCTAGAGATGAGCGATCGTTCAGTGCTCATTCTTCAACAGTTCACTGCACTAGCGTTCACAACACTTCCGAGCGATATTGTGATTCCAAGAGCTGTATTTATTGTTACGTTCATTTAGTTAAAACGAAAAGAAGAAAAAGACATTGGTGGGTGGCGAATTTAATACAAAGAATAAGACTACATAATGTAGGAGATACTATGATATATACAACAAGAAGAAAGTGGTCAATACAAAAGCTTTTGTAGAATGGCATCAGAGGATTTTCACCATTTATTGTACCTGACAAAATGTATAAAAGCAACACAAATGAACAGTCAACAAACCATATTGATTTATAAATAATATCTGCACTTCTGACCTTATTTATACAAAGCAATTTTTACTTTTTACGCTGTAAGATGCAAAAAGAGATTCTTAACATCCTGAACAACAAGCATCTCGTTTGTGCTCTTTATTTTTTTAATTTTCAAAAGTCGGATCCCACAGAGAAAATTTTAGTAAACTTCTATCCTTTGTAGATGCTTGTTATTAGTCCAATCCATAATTATATTTATATTTACACAAATGAAGTCGCTAGAACACAAGAACGCTTAGAAGAGACCTCACTAAGCCGAAAGCACGTCCGAGTACAAAAGAACGCTCTAGGTCACTCTTCGAATTCTGGCAACGTTTACATCAAACTAACGAGCATTCTTAGAACATTCTTGAGAATTTCCGTCGAACATAAACGGAGCATCGAAAGAATGCTCTATAACTGGTTTACACAAAACAAATTTGAAAGAGCACGGATAGAATGAACATTCACTCGCTTGGTCTAAATCGGTCATTAGATACAGAATGTTTTTTGTGCTCAACTATAAAATACAGGGTATTCCATTTAAAATTCCTACATAAGATAATTTTGTAAGTTCTATCAAAAGCGCACTATTTTGTAAACGTTCTGTATCCGATAAATTAATTCTCATGTCATATTATTATAAAGCAACCTACTAAGAAATAGTTTTAAAAATTCAGACATCTAGCTAAGCTGATTAAAAAAAAATATTTAATTCAAGGGTGTTTCTTGCCAAATTTCTTAAAATATATTTTTTATTTATGAAAATAGCATATGTTACATAAAAAAGTTTTAAAATGTCTTACAGACTGTAAACGTATATTACAGACGTAATATTATATAGGATATCCCATTTCAAAAAACCAAGTTGGTATTAGCTACGAATAGATTTGGCAACACCGCAGAGCAAAAAATATTTTAAATGGGGAGGGACCTCATGTTTATTTACATAAATATCTAAAATTTCAAATATTTACTTTAAATAGTTTCATCAGCATCAAACATCTATCAGTGGCGGCTCCTGAGAGAGGGTGTTAGGGCGCCGCCCCTCCAGCATTTATCACCATATTTTATTTCCATTCAGTTTCTTTCCTTTAACTCATTTTAAAATATTAAATGATATATACATATGATATATACATATACATATATATATATATATATATATATATATATATATATATATATATATATATATATATATATATATATATATATATATATATATATATATATATATATATATATATATATATATATATATATATATATATATATATATATATATATATATATATATATATATATATATATATATATATATATATATATATATATATATATATATATATATATATATATATATATATATATATATATATATATATATATATATATATATATATATATATATATATATATATATATATATATATATATTTAAAATGGTTACATCGATTGATGTAGCCGGCCGCAGTGGTCTGGCGGGTTTGTCGCCTTCCTGGTAATCCAAAGGTAGCTGGTTCGATTCCAGCGCTTGGATGGGTGTTAATTTAATTCTTCTATCCGTCTTACTTCTTACCCTACACACACTTATATACACTCACATACACACACTCACGCATACACATATTCACACCTAAATGTATGTGATTGTTTCTAGGCAAGAGTGTAAAATCCGACAACAAATTAGCCCTCAGTCACGTCAGTTAAAGGCTGGATAAGGCCGGATGCCTTCTGAGAAGAGTTCTACGTTGGTCACTTGCCAGTCGGTAGGTTTCCTGATAGACTTATGGGTAGGCACATAACTAAGGGTTGATAGCCTGAGTGGGCTGCTGGCCTGGGTTTGTCTGAAGCTGATGACCGTGGTTCGGAACCCACGTTAAGCTGTAGGTCCAGTCGCTAAATAGTCTTAGATGATGATGCACCACTAACCGTAAATCCTTTCCTTTTTTTTTCGATTGATGTAAACGACGAACAAGAATTGTCGTTTACACCCCTTATTAAATAAAGAACGCTCTGGCTCTTGCTCTAGTTCTATGTTCTTTTAGTTTAAACCCACCTGAAACAAGCTGATCCATTATAAATATTACTAATCCAATACAAATTTTTGGAAAACTAATGGAAAATCTTATTTAAAGTTCTATTAAGAAATATATTTTTTATCAATAAATACTATAAAATATAGTTGAATATTTTTGTGAACGTGTAATAATTGTCTTTGTTTTCTTTATGTTTTCTTATGCAGTAGTGCATAAGAAAACATTGCATTTTGTAATTAACGCACTGCCTCTCGATACTGATATTGGATCATTATTTTGCGTATATATTATATAGATAAGATAAAGTATGTATATATATAAAAAAAGTATAAGATAAAGTATAAGATAAAGTATAAGATAAGATAAAGTATGTATATATAACTGTACAGTGATGAAGACATCCCCCATATCTCCGCTATAGGAATACAGATTTGAATTTTTACACAGTCATACAGGTGTATGGATCACATTTTTTAAGATACTCAACTGAAACCTGAACTTTAAACTCAGCCTACGAATTCACTACGAATTCACTACTACGAAACAAGGTCAATCCTGAATATTTTGCTTCGCGTTAGAGATATCGAAAAAGGTTATTAGAAGAAGTTATCGGAATATATATAGAAGTTCGGAATATTATTTTAACCTCATATACCGAGTTTCATGATAAAATTCGTATTTTTAATTTTTTCATTATTTTGGTCTATACACAAAATTATTACAAGTTTATTTGTTTAATTTGATAATTAGTATGCCATGGTGAGTGAAAACTTGACACATTGTCAATAGTGTCATGTATTCAACTATTTCAGTAAAATAAATAGCAATAATTATTTCATTATTGTTGGAAAACAAATTTTGGTAATTGATCAAATTTAAGAAAAAGTATATAGTATACAACAATAATTTTCATAATACAAATAATTAACTATCAAATGTGATCTCTCACAACTAGTTCTCTGTCTATTCGAATACATTTTTCGATTCTTTTATTATTCTGTTGTAATAATTTTGTGTATAAACCAAAATAATGACAAAATTAAAAATGCGAATTTTGTCATGAAACTTGGTATATGGGGTTAGAATAACATCCTGAACAACTTTTTCTAATAACTTTTTTCGATATATCTAACGCGAAGCAAAATATCGAGAATTGACCCTGTTTGTGAATTCGTAGTAGGCTTAGTTTAAAGTTCAGATTTCAGTTGAGTATCTTAAAAAACGTCACCCATCAATTTGTCTGACTGTGCAAAAATTCAAATATATATGTATATTAATTTCTTGAATGAACTGATAACAGTTTTTGAAATGTTCATACCAAGAAGTTGCTGTAAAATACTTACTGATAAACTTGCTTATAAATTGAAATCTACATAGAAACACTGAACATATGTGTGTTAATCGACACCTTTAACTGACTATTGGCTATAAAGCAGATACGGTTATATCAAAATCGTTAACTTTATTGATATTTTACTTCAATAGCCAGTAGTTCAATAACATATGATGATGTTCCAGAACCTATTCATTTTACTGTGATTAAAAAGCAATGACTTTTGTAATTAAAAGTCGTGCCTGTATCGATACAACGTTTGTTCTTCTAAATTAGGATGAGTGTCGTTGATATCTGACGGCAGATTAACACTTCGTTTATTAGAGGAGGTAGAGGAGGGATGGACAGTCGGGAGGCATGGCAATTCAACCCCTTTGCAATTCAACCCCTTTGCAATTCAACCCCGCCCGTTCATAAATTTGGCTTTTTGTTCAGTTGTCAAAGTCACAAGCTATTTGTGGCACGCACATAACCTTTGTAAATATTTTGTGGTGATTTCAGAGTAAATATACGGGAGACTTGCGAGAAGGGAAGTGCTTCTTTGTTTTCTTCCCTTTGTGTATTTCTTAACCTTTATATTGACTTGCAAATCACGCCAAAATAGTTCATCAGAAACTTCATAAGAAAATGTGTGCAGTTGCAATGTGCAGTTAATTAGGGGGAGGTTCCGGCATGCGTAAATGCTCTCCCCATTTTACTGTATATGGTGGAACAGCTTTTTGTTTTACATTACTGATTAAATAATTTTCTCAAACATGTTTGAATATTCGATCATTATTTAGAGACATTGATGAACTTACGTATGATATCATGTTCGTCCATTCATGCCTGATTTGCCAGGAGTTGCAGTAATTTACTATATATTTTTTTTGTTTACTTTAGCAGGAAAATGCCTTTGTATATAAAAAGAAAGGTAAGCGACTAGACGTGCCTAAAGACATAAGATTGCCTGCCATAGAAGAAGTGTCAAAGGCTTGTAAAATAAAAGCTCTGGTAATAAATATGATATTCCTAGAACAAACTTACAACGATATTTTAAACAGGGTCTTGTAAAAGACCCATTGTGCATCCAGATTTATAACCTCACAAATCGTTGAAACAATTGGTCGAAGCATTGAATGTGTCCATTCCACTATTTCTAAACGTCTATACGCATTGGGAAAGATCCAGATGGAAGAAAAATGGATTCCATATGAACTGAAGCAAAGAAACATTGAAAGGCGAAAAACCAATTGAAAATTTTGCTTGCCAGGTAGAAAAGTAAAGAATTTTTGCATCGAGTTGCGACAGGTGATGAAAAGGGGATAGATTTTGACAATCCAAAGCACAAGAAATCGTGGGGAGACCCAGGCCAGCCTTTAATATCACAACCAATGCTCAATATAAAGGGAAATAAGGCTTTGCTGTGTATTTGGTGGGATAGTAGGGGATCTGTGTATTGCGAAGTGCTGAAACCTGATGAAGCGATTACTGGTGATCAAGACCGACAATAATTGATAAAATTGAACCGAGCAGTAATTAAAGCAAGTAATTTTTCAACATGGCAATGAAGCCCCATGTTGCAAAATGTGTAAAAATCTATTTGGAAAACGTTAAATGGGACGTCCTACCCCACCCACTTTATTTAATAGACTTAGCCCCTTCGAACTACCATTGATTTCGATCGATGCAGCACGGTCTTTCATAACAATACTTACATACATACAAGTGAAAATTTGATTTCATTAGTTGGCCTCAAAAAACCAAAAATTCTAATTATAGCTAACGATGACCAACTTTAATTATTAAGGTAGTTTATTTTATTATGGAAATAAACGCTCCAATTTTGCGAAAAATCCACTTTATTAACAAAAACACCTATTAATAAAATCCACAATATGTCTTGGAACATCTTAAAGGAATTATTGGCAACTATTCAATTTAATTCCCTCTTTATCTTATCTATATAATTCAATACAGAGTTATTAAGTTTAACATTGAATTATTTTTTGAATTACACCCTAAATCTTGCAGGTTCTAAAAAAATATGAATAATTTGTACTGAACACAAGAATGAAGCGAAAGTGGAAGTCCTTCATAAAGACGCAAAATAATGATCCACTATCAGTATCGAGAGGCAGTCGGTTAATTACAAAATGTAAATGAATTTCAACCACTATCAGTATTCGAGAAATCTCGTAAATCAGTTGGGTGTGTATTAATACTCGTCATTTTTTAACTGTCAAATTTAAAACAGACATATTTCAGGTGAAATAAGCTCAATTGAATATGTTGCGTTTACTACTGCATAAGGAAACAGAAAGAAAAAACAGAGAAAATAATTATACTCACAAAAATATTCCAATATATTTTACAATATTTATTGATAAAAAATATATTTCTTAATATAAGTTTAAATAAGATTTTCCATTAGTTGCTTTTTAACTCTTGTAAATAAATATTTGGATTGAATTAGTAATATTTATAGTGGATCACCCTATTTAAGAGAGTGTATTGACGGTAAAATAGACAAAAATATTTATTTAAACATTTTAAGGCAAAATCTGAGAGTCTGGAGAACATAAATATTACAAAGTCATTAAATTTTACCGACTCAATGGCCCTAAATATAGTGCGAATATAGTTCGAAAATGGTTATTACACTGCCCAAAAGTGATTAAAATGCCGCCTCAATCAGCTGACCTTAATCCCATTGGAAACGTTTAACATTATTTGGAAACTAATGTAAGGAAACATGAAATTATTAATAAAGAAAATTTTAAGAATAAGTTATTAGAGGAATGGAATAAAATCGATCTAAATTATTTTAAAATATTATTGGTATCCATGTCAAAACGTTTAGAAAATGTGATTAAGGTCAAAGGTTATACCAAATAGTAATTATAAGCTAAGTTTTTATACAGTTCCTTTTTTTTGGTACATTAGTGGCTCTTTCAACACTTGTAAACAAAAACTAGTATTGAATTAGTAATGTTTATGTACAGTGGATCACTATTTAAAAAATCATTCTAGCAGTTCCAGTTTAAACACTAGTTTTCTTCTCGTATATTGTACCGTTCTTACCTCCTTTTAACTTCTAGTATAACAAAGTTCCAAAATCATGGGTTTAGTTAGTATAAATTTTAAGAAAAAACTTTTCCTTACTACAAATAATAATTAGCAGATTGCTGTCTAAGGGTGAATTTACAAAAGAACATAGAACTAGTGCAAAAGCCAGAACGTTCTTTGTTTAATAAGAGCTGTGAACGATAATTCTTGTTCGCCATTTACATCAAACGAATACTTAACGAACAAAACCGAGAATAATAGAACTATAAGTTTAACTAATTCTTCAACAGTTCACTACACTAGAGTCAGAACACTATGTTCGACAGTGAGAGCGATATTGTGATTTCAAGGGCTGCATTTATCGTTATGTCTCATTTACTTAAAAAGAAAAGAAGAAAGAGACATTGGTGGGTGACGACTTTAATACAAAGAATAAGAATACATAATGTGGGAGATACTATGATAGATATGCAACAACAAGAAGAAAGTGGCCAATACAAAAGCTTTTGTAGAATGGTATCAGAGGGTTTTCATCATTTATTTTCTCTGATTAATGACAAAATTTATAAAAGTAACACAAATGAACAGTCAACAAACCATCTTGGTTTATAAGTAATATCTGCACTGCTGGCTTTATTTGTACAAAGCAATTTTTACTTTTTACGGCTGTAAGATGCAAAAAGCGATTCCATTTTCTTTTTAACTTCCTGAACACTGCATTCTATTGTAGTTGCGGTATCTGCCAAGCATCTTGTTTGTGTTCTTTATTTTTATAATTTTCAAAAGTCGGATCCCATAGACATCTAAAATTTTAGTAAACTTCTATCATTTGTACACGCTTTTAATTATTCCAATTCATAATTATATTTGTATTTACAGCAATGATGTTGTTAGAGCACAAGAATACTTTGAAGAGACGCTCTAGGCCACTTGCAGCGTTCACATCAAACTAACGAGCATTTTTAGAACATTCTAGAGAATTTTTGTCGAACATAAAAGAATGCTCTATAACTGTTTACACAAACCAAATTTGAAAGGGCACGGATAGAATGAGCATTGGCTCGCTTGGTTTAAATCGGCCATTAGATACAAAATGTATTGCTCTTTTGTGCTCCACTACAACATACAGGATGTTCCATTTAAAATTCCTACATAACATAATTTTTTATGTTCTATCGAAAGCGCACTATTTTGTAAACGTTCTGTATCCGATAAATTAATTCTCATGACATATTATTATAAACCAATCTACTAAGAAATAGCATTTAAAAATTTAGACATCTAGCTTACGCTGATTTTTAAAAAACCATTTAATTCAAGGATGTTTCTTGGAAAATTTCTTAAAAAATAAAATTTGGATCGGACAAGGATCGACCATTGGAACATCTTAAAATGGATCGTATATCAAATAAAAAAAACATTAGTTTTGAAAATAGGTTATCTGCTATTTCATTATGAATGGAGAAATTCCTACAGAAACATTGGGAAAATGCTTCAATTAAGTAAAAGTATGGTGGAAAATTTGGTGGAAAACCATTCTCAAAAAGTAGTCAACAGTGAAATAATACGCCGTTGCATGCAGAAAACATGGATATCATGGACGTGTGGCCCGGAAAAACCCTGGATTAAGTAAGAAGAATATTAAAAATCGACTGGATTTTGCTCAGGAGTACGTTTTGAAACCTGAAAATTTGTGCAACGACGTTTTTGACTCTGATGAGTCAAAATTCAATATCTTTAGCTCAGATGGGCGTCAAATGGTGTGGCAAAGGGTTAATGAAGAGCTCAAAACAAAAAATCTTTGTCCAACTCGTAGACATGGTGGGGATCGGTAATGGTTTGGGGATGTATATCCTAGAAGGGGTTGGTAACTTGGTGTTATTGACGGTATAATAGACTAAATCTGAAAGTACGTGCGGACTGATTAAATTTTACCAAGACAATGACCTTAAACCCAATGCGGGTATAGTTTGCGAATGGCTATTATACAACTGTCCAAGAGTGATTGAAACGCCGCCCCAGTCACCTGATCTTAATCCCACTGAAAACGTTTGACATTATTTGGAAACTAATATAAGGAAACGTGAAATTACTAATAAAGAAACTTTAAAGAATAAGTTATTAGAAGAATGGAATAAAATCGACGTAAATTATTTGAAAATATTACTGATGTCCAAGCCAAAATATTTTGGAAATGTAATTGAGGGCTAAGGTGGCATGGTTGTACCAAATACTAATTATAAGCTAAGTTTTTTATAGAGTAAATTGTTTTGTGAATACTAATTAATGTGCGAATATTTTTGCGACTAAAATGTTTTATTGACGTATTTACTATTAATATGGATTTATAATTATTTTGATACTTAAATTATGGTTGTACTAGAATTGTTTATCAATTTCTCTAATAATTTTTTTTCATAAGCTCACTTACAGCAATATAGGAGGGTTAATATTTATGTTGTAGCGTTCACAAATTCTTGATCGCTACTGGTAAGATTATTTCGGGCGAATTTTAATTGAAAGAGAACCTGTATCGTTAGGACAAGGCCAAGAGAGTCTCCAAATCTCCAGATGATGTTTTCACGCCTTACCCTTCCGACAGAGTTAGGTAGGTTTGCTGACCAAGCCATAGTTAGGTTTATTTTTTCTGGTATTCTTGTAGACGGTTTTACGAACCGGGATCAGAGAATCCAATCAACCAGAGACCAGGCCATTGAAGAACCACTTATTTCAGAGCCCGACCATTGCCGAAACCATACTCTTTTTGGGGCCACTTGGCACAGAACCGGTCAGTCAGATTCCAGACTATTTCGGGACCCCCGCATTGGGATACCGGATTGCCCGTAGTTATGCTCAGAGTATTTGGACAGCCTAGTATGGGATAGACAAGAAGCGGAACAATCAGGAAATAAGGCCAGACAAATACACTTTTAATATATTTTCGTATGCAGATAAAGATCGCTGTTACCATTTATTAAAAAAATACACTTTTAATATATTTTCATATACAGATAAAGTCTCAGTTACTTATTTAAATTATCTACTTGCCGTTTGATCCTATTTGGTTACACTTAAGATATATTTTCTTTTTACTATTGTCTGAGTAGAGTTAGTAACCTCTAATTTATAAGTACAGGGACATATAGGCGAGCTGGTGTAGTTTAAAGCAATTTGTTTAGTTTTTGATTTTCCACGGTAAGGTTTAACGAACCACCTTCCCTAAACCTTCCTGTGTCTTTTATTTTATAGCTTTATTATTTCTATCTTTTATTGTACTTTGTGTCGTTTTGTTTTTAGTGTATTTATGTGAATTAAAAGTATAAAATCAAGTAAACAGTTTTTTTAAGAGAGACCCCTTCCCGGTTCCAGAGTCTTTTCTAGTATCAGATATATTAACGAAATGAGTGCCCTTTTGTAGCGCAGTTTCATCCTGTCCAGGGCCTTCTTCCCGGTGCTCCCGGCGAACAGCTGCCGTCGCTGTGATCAATACTTTTTATTTGCTCCACAAAGAGAAAATAATAGGTCACAATGTATCCGGAATAATAAATAAAAAGAAAGATTTATCACTAAAAATAGTTTTATTGTTTTTCAAAATATTCTCCGCGATGATCGATACATTTTTGAACACGGTTGAATCAATTTTTATACCACTTTTTCCATTTCGATTGAAGTATATCCAAAACATGCATTTTGAACGCATCAACCGCTTCTTCTGACGTCGAAAATCGTTAACACGTAGTTTCATGTCTTCACGGATGACTCATCAATTCAATGTTTTGACCGGTCAAATATTGAGTTGTTCGGTCGGATCTGTGAGAGCTCGCGTTGTCATGGTGAAGGATAATCCTGCATCGTTGGTTGTTTTTCCTTATTTCTTCAAACATCTGGCAAATAGTTGTGTAATATTCAAAATGGTCCGTTTTACGATTCTCTAGTGGCACTGTAGTCACATGCCCATTTATCCTAAAAAAAAATAAGCGTCCAATTGCTTCGACGTGCTTCTTGCGCGAACAACTTTTGTTGGGTTTGGGCCTTTTTAAAAGACCCATACAGTCGACTGCTGTTTATTTTCGGATTCATATGCGTATATCCAAGATTCGTGACCTGTATAGATGTTATACACGGCATTTCACGCACCACGATCAAATTTTTGGAGAAATTCCTTGCACCAATCGACACGAGTAATTTTTTGAGCGATAATCAAATTATCCTGAAACCAACGAGCACATTTTTTTTCATGGCTAAATGTTCATGTAAAATCTTGTGTATGCGTCATACTAATGCCTTCACAATATATCACATGGCGATCTTACTTTATCAATTCGCGCACAGTATCGATGTCTTCTGGCACAACGATCGATTTTGGACGATCTTTTTTAAATTCGTCAAGAAGCGAACGACCGTCCACGATTGATTTCACTAAACTGTTGAAATACAGTGGTTTTGGATGGTACTTCATCGCCAAAAGTTGAAGTCAGTTGATCGATGCACTGTAGTTGAGATAATCCACGTCGAAAGTCATAGTAAATCATCGCACAAAAATTTTCACGAGTTAATTCCATATTTTAACTGAGATTAAATTTTCAAATCACTATACCCTTTTCCAAGTGTTTGTCCAACTTTTCTAAGCCGTCTAAAAAGTAAGATTTCGCAAGGTCTTCAAAATAGGCATTTGTTTGGGCGATGACCTCCTCATTCGATGTGAACCATTGTTAGCTGAGCTATTTTTTTAAGTTCGGGAATAAAAAACTCACTGGGGGCCAAATCCGGTGAATACGGTGGGTGTTGTAATAATGCGAATTTTAATTGTATGATTTTGACCATTGAAACTGTCAGGTGGGCACCTGCGCATTGCCTTGATGGAAGAAGATCTTTTTCTATTTCAAATGAAGACGACTTTTCTTGATTTCTTTGCTCAACCGGTGCAATAACTACGCATAATACTGTCCAGTTATTGTTTTTCGTTTTTCCAAGTAATCGGTGTAGATGATTCCGCGTGCATACCAAAAAACTGTAATGACAACTTTGCCGGCCGATTTCACAATCTTCGCCTTCTTCGGAGGCGGTTCGCCTTCAAAAACCCGCTGTTTTGATTGTTTCTTTGTCTCTGGAGTGTAGCAGTGTATCCATCTTTTGTCCAAGTTATTGTATCGATGCAGAAACTCATCAAGGTTGTGACGAAAAAGCGCCAAAACAATCTCAGAGTCGACCACATGATTGCGTTTATTCCCCACTGAGAGAAGGCGACACCCATCTTGCCGAAACTTTTTTCACACCCAGTTTTACCTGCAAAATTAAAAACTGTACCTTGCGATAAGCCTGTGGCCTCAACTATTTCACACCCTTTATTCGTCGATCACAAAACCATGTCGTGGATTTTGTAAATCATTTCGGGAGTAGTCACTTCCATTGGACCTCCCAAACAATGTTCATCTTTCGTGGATGTACGGCCACGTTTAAACTCATTTACCCAATTATAAACAGTTGCAAACAAAAGAACAGACGTGCAATGAACCTCATCCAACCCAGCTTTAATCTCTTTCGGTTTTAAGCCTTTTAAATACAAGTGACTTATTGAACAAGCTTCGTATTTATAATGTTTACGTTTAAATTCGCTTTCATTTGCCTTCAATTTATCAAGGTTTTTGAAATTGAAAATGTCGGTCCTAAATGCAAGTCACTTGCATTTACGTATTATTATGCTATAATTATGCTTTTATATTTTGAAAGAGATAAGAACGTTGCCCAAACAAAAAAACAATATTTATACCATTTACGGTGAGGGTTCTGTTGAGGAGAGAAAAATAAAGGCGAAAATCTGTGCACCACGGTTCGTAAAATTACAGATAAGTTAAATATTCAAACGGAAAGTGACATATCGGCCATGTGAAAAAAAATTATCGATGATGGGAGATATCCGTGTGTGATTTTCAGTACGGCGAGTGACAGCCTTCATCCGAAGAAAAGTATACTTTGAATTTGGTAGGATTGTAAGGGGTCCATACACTACCTCTACTGTTCGCAATTACATTGGCTGAAGGCAGCCAGAGACCAAAAACGACCAGAGTAAGCAAACCGGAACGCCATCATATTTCATCATGATAGTGCACGATTAAACGTTTCTGTCAGAACCCCGAAAAAAAATTATTGACCAGACACCCAAGTATTGACCACACATGGAATTAATTAGTGATAATTTTTGTGCGATTATTTATTACGACTTTCAACAACAGTGTGGATTATCTCAGCAACAGTGCACCGATCAACTCACTTCGATAAAGCACCATCTAAAATCACTATATATTACTGGTTTAGTGGGATAAATTGTGGCCGTCGTTCGCTTATGAACGAAATTAAAACAAGTCGATCAAAATCGATTGTTGTGCCTTGAAGGTATTGACACTGTGCATGAACTGATAAAGCAAGATCGTCATGAAATCTCTAACTCTCACTATGTGATTGGTGAACACGATATTATAGATTTGGTTGATCATTTCTCAATAGTGACAGCAACGGAGCCTCCTTAGCGTGGAGTGTCACTCGTGCTGCTCCGATTACATGGAAATTTAGTGAACCATTTATGAGATATCAAATATAAAAGATCAGATTCTTCATAATACATTTTCAACTTTCCTTCGATTTGCTGGTCGTTTTCACTCAAACAATAGTATAGAATCTACCTTATATTAGCTCGAACGTAAACAAAACAATCTTTGTTTTTAACATGTAATTACAAGATGCGTCTCACCGAAAACAGGACTTAAAAAAAAGACACAAACATATATTTTTTCAGCAAAAATCATTAAGTTTATTCAAAATAGTCTCCTCAATAGCATGTCAATACAACGTTTTGCGCGGTCAATTGGTTGAAGAATGAATTTTTGAACTCGGATAGACATATGTCCTTCAGGATGGCGGTCGACGCCCTTTGAATGGCTTCAATCTCAGTATAACGGTGTCCTTTCTTCGGGAAATGAAGTTTTTCGAAAAAGCAGAAGTCGCAAGGAGCCAAATCAGGCGAGTATGGTAAATGATCAGTGATGAGCGTTAAGCGATAGAGCGGTGCGCTATCGTACAACAAGCGTCAGCTGATTTGTTGACGGTATTATGGTCGTATACGTTGAATAGGCTATAACAGACGCTTCGTAATACCAAGATAAAATGCAGCATTGATCGTTTAACCAAGTGGAACGAACTCCTTTTGCACAATTGGCGAATTGTAGAAACACATCAAGATTGTTTTGATTTTTAACTTCTCGAGACAGCTTTTAATCGGATTTGGCTCGCTCGGGTACTTCCTTTCGGCACTTCGACGCTTGGTTTCTAAATCATATTGAAAACACCACGTTCCGTCACCAGTAATAATGCTGTACTTTAAGTTTTCGTCTTTTTTCGACTTTTTAATAAAATCCTTGAAATGTTGGATTTGAAACATTTTTTGGTCGTCAGTCAATTTGTGTGGAACAAAGCGTGACCGAAGTCCCAAATGATCGGTCAAAATATGATGAATTGAATCTTTGGACATGTTCAATTCCATTTCCATGTATCGCAACCAAAATTTTAGATGATTTTCTTGACTTCCCGTACAATTTCAATGTCAATTTGAGTAACCATGGAATTCTTCGGACTAGGATGTTCGTCATCCTTGATGTCCTCACGATCTTCCTTGAATCGTTTGAACCACTAGTGGACTCTACCACGGGATAAACAATCCTCACCATACACGTGTTTCGTTAATTGAAACGTTTCGGTGTATGTTTTACCAAGTTTAAAACAAAATTTAAAATAAATTTAACTGAGGTAGCCGATACTTGATGGAAATTCATTTTAAATAAATAAACAAAGATTAATTAATATATAAAAATTTCTACTATATTTAAAATTGTAAAATTGTTTCAACACACAGTTTACATTTGCTTTTTGTTCAATTTGAATTTTTCGACAGATGGTATAAACAGCTGAAACTTTTCCAACGCTTAGCCTCGTCTAAAGATGGCGCCACTAAAAGTAACTATTTTAAAAAGTCCTATTTTCCATAAGACGTAATAATGTCTTAATAAGTATGTATGTTTTAAATGTATCAATATAATGACATAAGAATGTTTTCCTTATATTACTAAACTCGAAGATATTCACCACTGAACACCAAATCACTTTTTTTTAACTTCTCGATGCGCGTTTCACTAACAATGTTAGCATCATCAAGAGATGATTGAATATTAAAAATCAGATTGAATCATCTCTTTGATGATACTAACATGGTTAGCTAGCAAATAACCTTTTTAACTTCTCAATGCGCTTTTCGCTAACCATATTAGCATCATCAGGAGATGATTTAATGTTAAAAAATTAGATTGAATCATCTGCTCATGATGCTAACATGGCTAACGAAACGCGTATAGAGAAGTACAAAAAAGAGATTTGGTGTTTAGCGGTAAACATCTTCGAGTTTAATGTTCCACACCGATTTTATTAATAAAACTCCAGCACAGTATCATAACACAGATGCGTCTAACGGAAAAAATTGCAAGTGAATGGGAAAAAAGGAGAAAAAAACGAAATGGGAAAATTTTAGATGGATATCGCTTCTGTGCACACATTACAAAATCCTCCCAGATATTTTAAAACAAAGAATAACTCCTTAGGTGGAAGAAAACATAGGAGACTATTAAGGACAATTTAGAGTCGGAAAATGTACCTTTCACCAACTATTTGTTATTCGATAAATAGTAGAAAAGTCTCAGGGATTTAACGTTGAGCTAATGCAGCAGTTCACCGACTTTAAGCGAACCAACGATTGTGTTACTAGAGACATCCTGTTTGAAGTTATGATGGAAATGACATTCCCAAAAAAATTATTCAGTTTAACAAAAATAACTATGAAGAATTTTATAAGAGTCAAAACAGATAATGACTGATAATGATTGACTGATAATTTTAACATGACCCAAGGTATTCGGCAAGGAGCTGGACTGGTTCATATCCTATTTAATGTCGCGTTAGATAAAGTAATACCAGAAATGCAAATCAACCAGAAGTACCATTATAACAATAGAACTGCAAATAATAGCGTATGCAAATCAAATCAATATAGTAGGAAAGTTGATGAGAGCAGTAAAAGTTACCTCTGAAACAATGAAAGAGAAAACACTTGAAAATGTGAGGCGTCACTTAACAAAAAGCCTGCAAAAGTGTATTGAGGTAAAGGGTGGATACTTTCAACAATTAAAATTGTAATTTTAAATAAAGTCCGTTGTATTTTTGACATCCTAATGTTTTTTTTTCCTCGTATTCAAGGCACACTTTGTAAATTGCAGATTTTTCAGCCATCGACAAAATCAACAATGGAAAATTCGAACACAAATATATCGCAAACGGCGTGAGATATCGATATTAACTAAGGGTAGCTTTCTTACGTGGGAATTATGACTCTCTTTTATTTTGAAGTAAAAATATCCCCAGCTTTATAGGGTAAAAAAATATGAGCGAGTTAATTCCTCACAAAGTAGATAGCAAGCGCCCTCTAGGAACTAAGCTCAAACTAGTACTAAATTCGGATTTGTCATCTTTGAAAACCCAACTACCCGATTTTGAACCTGATATCTTCAACCGTTTTTAAATTATCTCGATTTTTCGAAAATTTAGTTTCACTTTCAACACCCTGTATCTTTTTAATAACTAACATTTGCCGAAACATTTATTGACTAAATCATCTTATTTCGATCTCTGGTATCACCAGTTGCTCTATCGTGAATAAGTTATGGGACACCCTGTATATAGAGAACTTTATTAGAAAATGTAAGGCGTAGAAAATGGAAGACGGACAAATCCCCAAAAGGCTGCATGACCAAGTGATCGGAAACGAAGGCAGGCAAAGAACAATATGGCAAGATAATGTTCTTAAAGATGCGCTGGTAGTATTAAAGATAAGATGCTGGCAACAGAAGCAAGGAGCCGTTCTAGGTGGAGACAGAAATTAAAGGAGTTCGTGGTCCAATACGACTATTGCACCAGTGGAAGAAAAACAAGAACTGAAGCTTACCATTTATTCAAAAACCCACAGTAAAATTCTACCCAAATGATTCGAATTTTTAGGTTACCTAATTCTCAACTCAAAAGATTTAATAAATCAGTAATTTATATTTGTTATGCTCCCCAACATGTATTACAAAATCAACAACGACTACCAGATTTTAAAATCAACTTTAAAAATTAAATAAAAAATAGAAAGTAAAGGTCAACGGTGAGCCCACGCGAAAATCAAAATCATCCTTTTAATAATCCACGGTATCTAACGATTATTTGTCAATTAATTTGGCTTAAGAATTATCGGCTCTTTATCATGCGCTTAATCTCGGGAGAATTCGTTACAGCTGACGCGGTAATTATACGAGACGGAAAAAAAAACGTTTCGATCCCGAGACCTAAATATTAATTAAGAGGTTTTTAAAGCAGCCGTGAGCAATAAAAATAATTCACACCTAAGATAGATTTCCTGTTATCAGGCGATAAACTATTTCTATAGACTAATATTTGAACGTGGAAAACTGAAATGTTTACGATGTGGGTGTATCTTTACAAAGAAATGCCTATATGCTTTGTAGTATCGTAAATCAGGGAAACAATTTTTATTTCTCAAAACCCATTTATTGAAGGTACCTAGATCCTTGTAATGTTTAATTATTTAGAAAGTATTGGTTTGTATTGTATACTGTCATACAAAAAAAGAGTAAAACCTATTATAAAGGGTGCACCTATAAGTAATACATTTTTTTCAAATTTTGAAAACATTGCCATCTACTAAGAATAATTTACCAGGTCTGTAAATATGAAACCGGAATTTACCCATAGATATTACCGCCAAATCGCGTCATTGACGCCACATCCTTGTTGACATTTGAGAAAGATTTTTAACTCACAACAATACAAGTTTTATGCAACAGAATAGTTTGTGAACTTGTCTAATTTTGTGCTTGGAAACTATGATTTGCGGACATCATCGATTTTCGGTTACCATTTGAAGAATAGAAATGTACATAGTTAGAACAAGATAGTAACACAAAACGCAGCATTAAGTAACATGGCTAATTCCAGGCAGAACGACAGGAAATCAGATAAACCACATCCTCATAGACAAAAAAAGGCAATAAATGATACAAGATGTAAGATCCTTCCCAGAAACAGACGTGTGTACAGACTACATTTGAGTGATAGCGAAGCTTAAGTTAAAAATGGTAGGTGAAGTGAATTTACAAACAAACAAAAGGAGATGGAACATTGAGATGATAACAGGTAAGGAGTCACTATACGAAGAAAGAAAACAACTAGCAGACAGTCCAGAAAACGAAAACAAGAAGTAGAATAGATCTATTGAGTCCGCCGCAGATAAGATAATGGGAAAAAAATTCCCAGAAAGAAGAAAGGAATAGTTTGACGAAGAATGCAGAAGAAGAGGATAAATTGAAGTGGTTAAAAACAGGGAGTGATGTAAACCACAGGACATATAAGAAAGTTAGATAAAACAGCACTAAACTAATAAAAACTAAGAAAACTAAAAGGATGGAGAAAATGATGGACATGATAGAAAAAGATAATAAGAATAACAAAAAATTATACAGATATATAAAAAGATAAAATGCGAAAAGAAACACAAACAAATATAAGTAACACCGAATGGGCGAATTAATTTTAAAAAATATTAACAGATAACAGAACGGTGACGGAAAGGGTAAAGGATGGAAACCTGGATGGCAATACGGTAGAAGAAAAACTGGATATACCCACAGAGTGGAAGAATTTAGTGATGTAATAACTCAACTTAAATTAAATAGAGCAGGTGGATTAGATAATATAGCCAATGAGATGATAAGATACGGGGCAGAAGCCTTAGGAAGGATATTTAAGCTGATAATCCATATCTAGAGAAAAGAAAAAATGCCTAATGTGTGGAAAAAAGGTATAATAATGCCAATTTATAAGAAGGGAGATCCAAAAGACTGTGCAAAATACAGAAGAATTCCCTTACTTAGTGTTGTATATAAGATACTGACCATGATAATAAATAACAGATTCATGAGGTATACACAAGAAAAAATTGGAGACTGTTAGAATATGGCTTTAGGAAAGGCAGATCTACCATAGAGGTGGTACATATAATAAAGCAAATAATCGAAAAATCTCAAGAATATAAAATGGAATTACAAATTGTGTATATAGATTTCAAACAAGCTTTCGATAGTCTGAAATGGGTACAAGACTAACAGAAGACTAACAGAAATGCCAATGAAAAATTCACAAGCAGTAGTTAGAACAGCGGAAGGAGAAAGGAAGGAGAAAGAAGGAGATTAATTTAGGAGTGAGACAAGGAGACGGGCTATCAACAATATTTATTCAATATTTATCTAGGGTTTATACTAACACTGAATGCAGTAATGAAAGAATGTAATTTCACGAGAACAATAATCAATAAAGCGATACAAGCAGTTGCATATACAGATGATCTTACTGTGCAAGCTAGAGACAGAATAGGCCTGGAAGAAGCAATCCAAAAAATTGGACAAGAAGCAAAGAAAAGAGGCATCACAATAAATCAAGAAAAAAACAAATATACGGAAATAAGGAAAGAAAATAGTAGAGTTACAACCAAATTAGAAAAATACGAAATTACGAATTTGAAGTAGTGGAAAACTTTTAATATTTGGGAATAATAATAAATGGCAAAAGCGACAGAAACATAGATATTGATCACAGAGAACAGATGGGACACAGAGTCTAGTATAAATTCAAAAGCATTATGAAAAGCAAAAACATAAGTATAAATATAAAAATGAACATATATAAAGCAGCTTTAGACCTGTGGTGACCTACGGTGCGGAGATAATAAATTTTACAAGCTTGGAACAGGAAAAGTTACGAATATTCGAAAGAAAGATAGTAAGAAGGATAAATGGATTAAAGAAAATTGCAGAAAATGAATACAGAAAGGTAATGAATTTTTAAATAAAAACCATTTTGAAAGGAGAATATATAGTGAAGGTCATAAAAGTGTAAAGATTGGTTTGGTCATATAAGAAGAATGAAAGACAACAAAGTAGTAAAGAAAATTACAGTGTGGAGACCAGATACTAACAGAAGAAGAGGGAGACCGAAAAGTACGTGGATGGATCAGGTGCGCGAAGACATAAGGAAATTGGAAATACAAGCATGGTAGGAAAAGATACAGGACCGAGATACGTGGAAGAAAATAACGGAAGAAACCAGGACAAACAAAAGGATAGAATAAGTCAAGAATAGAGGAACGTGGACTAACTCACCACAAGAAATGAGTTTCTAGAGCTCAAAAGAATCGAGCGTCTACAATTCCTAATGGAATGTAGAGCTATGTATATATACATATATATATATATATATATATATATATATATATATATATATATATATATATATATATATATATATATATATATATATATATATATATTATATATAGAGTGCCTGTAAACATTTTGAAAAATATTAGGCGAACCCTCGATGAATGGAAGAGCAATGTGTGGATTAGTTCCATATAAGACGTGATGTGTGTCGAGTTTTGAAAGAATATCATGCCAATAATAAGAGGGCTTTCAAATTGAGGGATTTTTTAATTCTTGAATAAAACACAGATGGCATTGTGAATTTGCTTAGGTCTGATTTCATTTCAGAAATGTTATGTATGACATTTATAAAATTGGACTTTCACTTGATGATTTAGTTCTTTAAAATCACCCTCATCAGTAATATATGGTGAAAATGCAACATTGTTCACATTAAAATATGATTCACTTTGATTTTTGCTTATTACGGTTGTTCTGGATCTGGATATACACTGGTGTCGGGTGCTGCATCTGCTATACTATTACTTTTAGTTACGTCCAATTCTTCACTTTCGGAGCTATTCACTGTTCACTCGCTTTTTTATCGAAGTACTGACTAATTTTAGGTAACTTTTGATTTTGTTCTTCAGACTCCCTCTTTCTCTTTTGTTTTTCGCTCCCACTTCGATATTTTCTAGAACTAGACATGTTGATATCTAACTTTCACAATTGACTTTACTTTGCCTCTATTTGCAGATGACCAATTGTCATAACAATCAAACGAAGAATGCGTAGTAGAGCCCTCCGGACTTAAAAAATAGAAATCCGGGATTCCCCTAACATCGTGCCTCGTTAGCCCACCAGCGTCACGAAAAAGTACTTGCTTGGTTAATAAAATGCGGAAATTCCTCAAGCATCAATAGCTCGCCCGCGCCACTAAATTATCGCGGCAAAAAATGAAACAACCAATGGGTGCGTTCTAAAATTGATCGACATCCTTTTCTTATGAACGCGTTTAAATCTTAATAATTTATATGAATTTGTATATGGTCTTTAGTTGTGTCTAACTTTAATTAGCTTTAAGTACTTATATAAAATTTATAATTTTTTCTAAATTTTGTTAAAAATGTTAGGTTACTTCTGAGCACGCGGTCTCTCGGATCGTCGGGTCGAAGGCTCGTGGCATTTTGTCAGCCCTGCCACCCTATAGTTAAGCCACTGGTTCTAACAGAATGACGCTACATCTCACACTGCTAATGAAACAATTGATTTATTAAGAGAAGAAACAGTTATTGCAAGAAACGGTTATGTTAACTGGCCAAGAAGATCATGTGATTTGATACCGTTGGGCTATTTTATTTGGAGTTACATCAAAAGCCAGATCTATAAGAACAATTCATAATCGATTCCTGAACTAAAGGATAAAAATATTCGAGTCACTGGTGAGATAAAACCAAGGTTATACCAAAATGTCATCTAAAATCTAGACAAAAAAGTGAACGTCTGTGGAGCTTCAAGAGGTGGTTATTTGGTAAATATTGTCTTTCGTGCTCAAATAAATTTGAATTTTTTGAACGTGAATTTTTTCTCTAATAATTTAACTTCTACCTCATTTGTTTAAATTCTCTTTCACCCCAATGCAGATCTTCCTTTGGATAAACAACATTATTTTTACCACTACCAATTCTGCAGCAATAAAAATAATTAATCTAACAATCCAAAGCAATAAAAACCTTGAGAGCTAGTTTAAATGTGTTATTTAAATGAAACGATATTAATATAAGGCATCAAAATCAATGAATAAAAGAGTTATTCTATTATCTATTTAGTTCCAAATAATTAGTCATGTTTGGACGGTTAACCATTAAATAAGCTACGTTAGTTTCTTTGGTTGTTGGTACACTGTTACTTTTTTGTAACGGTAGATGACAAGGCTAATTAAAACCATTCTGTTCGTCAATTTTTTAACAGGGAATATGATGAATCACATAGGGATTAAATAGCGAGTAAAAAATCGATGACGTAGACAAACAAAATTCATGTACGAGACTAATATAACGGTATATCTCATTCGTTTTAGACACATTTTTTATTTACTAATTTTATTTCTGATTTAAACATCACAAAAATAGAATATTATAAATATAACGTGTCCAATATTGTTATTCATTTTTGTAGGTATAATTAATAGAAGCGCAATTTAACATATAATAATTTTATTATTATAACATTATAGTGCAGTATTCATAAATTTATTTAGCAAAAATAATACTGTCGAGATGGCGGCTTTCGCGGCGCTGGCATGCTTAAAGGCATAATCAAAAATGTGCTATCACCATGCCACCCATATATCCGCATATAGAGTGGACCTCATGAACAATATTATCCTTTAGTTGCAATATGGTACGGTATTTATTTGCACAAACTTTGCTGTTGACATAACCCCATAAGAAAAACTCAAATCTAGATCTTCTGGACTTCTCGAGGGCCAAGTTATGTCACCTCTACGGCATATCACTTTTCCTGGGAATAATGACAGGTGAGGTATGCGAAGTAGCGCCGTCTTGCTGAAACTAGAAACTAATCTTGTAGAATATTGCACTTAAATTGTAAACGGCGCCAAACAAACTATAAGATAGTTGTGTGTTTTTTGTAATGATGCTTCCAAGACTGGAAAACTTGTCAACATCTTCTATGACTGTGTTGTTGATATGAAATATGATATTGCTCCTGGTATTAATTCTTATTAACAAAATTTTGTTTAAAGAGGTCATCTGCGTAGGCATATATATATATATATATATCCAACATAACAGAGGAATAGGAAAAGGAACAGGCAGGTACATGGAAAAAATCACACAAAAGCACAGGAACTAATCCCATTGAAAAAAACACAAAACACCCTTGGTGGGACTCGAAATGCGAAAGTGCATTGCAGCGACGCAAACGAGCATTTTAGGAGTACAACACTAAAAAATCCCCATAAAGTCAACAACTTTTTGACGTGACTAGAAAACAGACAGCAATAGTATCAGGCAAACTAAGAGAAAGTACATGAAGGAACAACTAGACTCTATAGAGGAGAATTTCCGCAATTATAACACGAGAGATTTTTATAGGACTTTTGCAAGAAAAATCCGTGGATATACACCACAAAATCTTCGCTTCAGAAAGCGGAATGGGAGATTAGCGCTAACCAATCAGAATAATTGTCAGGGGCTAGTGTATTATTTCTCTGATCTCCTCAATAGCCCCAAACGCGACACAAGATTCCCAAAGGACAATTGTATCCATACCCACTCAGAATCACCAGCACCAATACAGGAAGAAATCCACAGGCACATACGCAAACTAAAGAATAACAGGTCATCCGGTGAAGATGGTATCACCGCGGAACTATTGGACCAGATTCACTGCAGGAACTTACGCAAATTATCACGAACATTTGGCAAAGGGAAAGATTATCAGATGAATGTAAATGTGCTCTTATCCACCCGCTGCACAAGAAGGGAGACAGAACAGATGTGAACAACTACAGAGAAATCTCCTTACTACTTACAAAATCACTTACAAAATCCTCTCAGCATGCCTTTTCCAGAGAACACAAGAACAATTAGAACACAAAATCGGCGAGTACCAGGCAGGCTTTCGCCCTGGTCGCTCATGCACTGGACAAATATTTAACTTAAAAACAATACTGAAATCCAAAGCTATCAGAAACGTCCCAATCATCTGCACGTTCGTGGACTTCAAGAAAGCATACTACTGCGTCGACCGAAAATCTCTGTTCAACATCCTAGGAGAACAAGGACTCGACCCCAAAACATAACGATTGATCAAGCAGACAATGACTGGTACAACCTCTAAGGTGAAATTTATGAGATAAATTTCAGAACCCTTCCTGATTAAAACTGGAGTGCGCCTAGGTGATGGGTTATCCTCACTCCTCTTCAACCTGGTCCTGGACAAAGTCATAAGGAAATGGGAAAAAGGACTAAAAAATCAAGGACAATGGAAACAAATACGACTCGGACTATCCAAAAACAACATAGAAATACCATGTCCGGCCTTCGCAGACGACCTAGCTTTACTTGCAGACAATGAAAAAAGAGCAACCACACAGATCGAAGTCCTCAAAGAATATGCAGAGAAAGTCCGCCTACAAATATCCTTTCAAAAAACCAAATTATTCTGCTCAAAATTAGTGTCTCAAAATTAATGTCCAAAATGTGAACACCAAATACGCAAAATAAATAGGCTCACTCACTTCAAATACCTGGGCGAGATCCTCGAACCCACAGGAGGAGAGAAGGTAGCACAGAAGTCTCGATTACAGAAGATAAAGAGGGCATACGGCAAGACACACAATATCTACAATAAGAAATGCCTATCCACACACGCAAAATTAAGACACTACAACACAGTAATCAAACCAGAGGTACTCTACGCAAGCGAGACACTTACACTCCATACAAAAAGCGGCATAAAAAACATACTAAAAGAAGAACGCAAAATTATGAGGAAAATTCTCGGCCCAAAACTGACAGAGAAAGGATACAGACTACATTCTCGAAAGACCACAGAGAGAATGTCCAACGTAGCGGTGGACATAAGAAAAAGAAGGTTGAAATTCTATGGACATATTAGTAGACTCCCACCGACAAGACTCACCAACAGAATTCTGGAGGACTCTACAAGGAGTCAAGTCAACAGTAACATGGATCACATGAGTCAGAGCTAATCTGGGAAAAGCAAAAATGGGTCCAACAGAGATTGAGGATAGAAGAACGTACAGAAACAATATACATATGTGGAACGTTGCATTAGAAAGTGAAGTTTCGAGGAGATCGGGAACAAAGTGGACGGAGGAGAGAAAGAGAATCCACGGAGAAAAGATGAGAGAGATGTGGAGGATCAAAAGGAACACTCGAAAGTGAGTCAGAATGCTTTGCGTGATCCAACCGGGTCTATACTCACCTAATAATGTATATATATATATATATATATATATATATATATATATATATATATATATATATATATATATATATATATATATATATATATATATAAAAGTCGTATGTATTTTGTACAATTTAAAATTAATTTATGTGATGGATATACTTGCATATCAGCGCAAAGCTTATTATCTAGATATTGTCGAGGAAAGTGATGCTCGGAGCTCTTTTCCTACTACTAAACGGATTCAATATTTGGATTTCATTGCAGAAAATCGCGTTTCGTATAAAAATAATATTACAAATGGCAGATGGCGATATCTGGCACAAATGGCGATATCAAATCGATTAAACTAGGGTTTCACTAGTTAAATTAGATTTCTTTTAATTAAATATCGGATTATAATTCTTTTAGATTTTCGTTTTTAATAGTTTTCAATTAATGCGCATTTTATTCATCGATAGATGTATTCTGCATCCACGCGAACTTTGTAAACTCAAGATCTTCGAAACAATGTGACAAGTGCATTAGCAAACCATCCACGTGTTCAGTAAATAGATTTTGTTGACTTCATTATTATCTATGATGGAAAAATCATGTTGAAGTAGAACTATTTTTTTAATAAATGCATGATCCTTACATTGATTTATTCAAAACACTCAATTATCTAAAATTTTCAACAAAATAGGTAAGTTTAACTATAAAATTATAACTCCTAAACAAAATTTTCTCTTCATTGTGGTTTTTATCAAGAAAAATTGCAACCTCTCAACTCAACAATTACTTGAGTTCGAACATCCTTTAAATCAATTTTGCAGGAGATATACAGCATATTTCACAATAATATTGAAGTGAGACATAATTAGTTTCAATATCTACATTGCTTTATAAACAGCCTAGCTTTTAAAGGACTATTATAGCACTTGAATTTTTTGTGATGGTGCTTACAAGATAGGAAAACTTGCCGACATATTCAATGACTGTGTTCTTGATATGCAATATATTGTTGTTCTTGGTATTAATTCTTATTGATATAATTTTGTTTAAATATATTAAGACACGCTTAATTATCCTATTTTTGAAAGTATATATGGATTAATGCTTCTTGAAAAAACTAGCTCCGTATTTGAGATGGTAGAGAACTGCTTAAATGCTTCAGTAGTAGAGAAAGCTGCGTTTAGACTTTTCCTATAATATAGACTATAGATGGGTAGGTGGTAGGTAGGCGTTACTATTCTGAATTTGCCTTCCTACTCTTATGTATTTTATTTTTTCTTCATTGATCCTTAATGCGAACTTTCTGGATTCTTTGTCTGGTCATTCTAATGCCTTCATTATTTTTTCTTTTATTTGGTTATTACGGCGATGTCATTTTCATAGGCAATTAGGTGGATGTCATTAATGCAAAAATAGGTAGACATTAACACGGATTTAACGGTTGACTGAAATATGAAACAGAAAATTATATATATATATATATATATATATATATATATATATATATATATATATATATATATATATATATATATATATATATATATATATAAAATACCAGATATTCTGGAGGAAGTAACAAATGCTACAGAATCGATGAAAAACCGCAAGGCTCCAGGAAAGGACAGTGTAACTGTCGAAATGCTAAAAGCTGGTGGTCGGACGTTACATAAAACACTGGCAAAATTATATTCAAAATGCCCCAAAGAACAAAGAGTACCTGACTTAGAGAGCAAAGAGTAACTACCGTCCAATAAGCCTCCTATCAATAATGTACAAAGTTTTCACTAAGATGATTTCTAAAAGAATATTAAAACAACTGAATGACGCACAAACAAGGGAACAGGCAGGATTCAGTGGATCACATCCAGGTTGTATAGCAGGCCATAGAAAGGCACAAAGGCCACTGTGCTTGGCTTTTATCGACTACGAAAAAGCATTTGACTCCATCTCAAAGCATGCAATAATGGATGCACTGCTTAGCCAAGGGGTAGATAAAGCATATGTAAACCTATTAGGATCAATATATGATGGAGCTGCAGCCACAATTCACGAATTAATGTAGATCCACGAATTAATGTAGAACGAGGTTTACAGCAGGGTGACGCAATATCGCCTATTCTTTTCTCGGCTGGCCTTGAAGGAGTATTTCGTAAAATGGATTGGGAACAGGATGGTTGCAAGCTTAAACCATCTTAGATTTGCAGATGATATCGTTCTCCTTTCACAAGACCCAGAGGAGCTGCAAAGACGCATACAAGAACTGCAAAGGGCTGGTGAAGCATTTGGCTTGAAAATAAACCTGAAAAAGAGTCAGGTTATGTTCAATAACTTCGGTCAGGACAGAAGAATTTCAGTTTTAGGAAGGGATTTGGAGATTGTGGATAGCTTTATATATCTTGGACAGAAGATTTCAATGCAGGGGAATACCCTTAGTGCGTTCTATCCGTTATGACATACAGAAGTGAAACCTGGACACTCACATCCCAATCAATACAAAAATTTCGGGGAGCACAGAGGGGAATGGAAAGATGTATGCTTAGTATTACAGAACGAGACAGAAAGTCGTGCGCTTGGATCAGGGAACAAACAAAAGTCTGTGACATCATTGGAAGAGTAAAGCGATTGAAATGGAGATGGCCAGGCCATATAGCGAGGCGATGGGATGACAGATGGACCAAGGCATTCTTGGAGTGGATACCGCTTGATCGCAAACGTCTGCGAAGAAGACCGAAAGCACGATGGATTGATGACATCGTTCAGTATGTTGGACCAGAGTGGCAGAGGAAAGCCCAGGACTGTGAAAGTTGGAAACATACTGAAGAGGCCTTCATCCTACAGTGGATCAACACGGGCTGATGATGATAATATATATATATATATATATATATATATATATATATATATATATATATATATATATATATATATATATATATATATATTGTGTGTGGGTTTAAAAAATCTCGTTAGGCAATAAAATTTTGGCGAAACTTCGTGATTCTTCTCAGAACGAACGGAGCGATAGCAGGAATGACTTAGGAACATTATTTACATTAGACATTATTTACATTTAGTAACATTAGAAAAGATTAGATTATGAGACGTATTTATTTTATACATTTTAAGATTAATTAAATTTTAATGCGATGGAGGTACTCGTACATTAGCACAAAGCTTATTAAATCTAGATTGTGTCGAGGAAAATGCTGCTTGTAGCTCTTTTCATACTACTAAACGGCCTCGATATTTGGCGATTAATGGCGTATCGCATTAAAATTGTTTTAAATTTTCCTTTTTAATAGGTTTCGTATTTTTTCCGAGACTCCCTTCAGATTTAGTAACTTCCAAATTGCATTGTGAAACAAGCTATCAAAAGTACGTTCAAAATCAACAAAAATTCGGAATATTGGTGTACTTCATTTCATTTGTTCTATGATAATTCTGGGAAGTATTTATTTGCTCAGTACAGAACCAGTCATGTCGAAAACCTGTCGCAAGGGTCACAAGGTTAGGTCACAAGGTTCAATCACTTGTATGAGTTTTTTATTTATTAATGATGCTAAGATTTTTTCTATGGCTAAGTTTTTTCCAATTTTTGCACACGATTTATTTGTAAGTATAATTATAATTTCCTTATTCTCGCCTGTTAGGATGTTTTCAGATTTATCTAATTTTGGAATTAAAAGATCGCTAATTAAATGTAAATTTACATTTATGAACTCTGCAAGTACGTTGTCAAATCCTGGAGAGCTATATTAGATCACTTCAGAAGAGCTTATATGGGAAAACTTTAGTTCCATGGAAGACATGAATAACCACTTGGATCAGTTATTTAACCAGAAACCTCAAAACTAAGCGAGAGATAGTCAAGCTACAGGAGCGATGGAGAAAGGTTTCTGAATAGAAGGGCACATACTATATAAATTAAATGTATTAATTAAAATTTTTTTTTTCTTCTTTTTCAAAAAATGGGGCAAACTTCTGCGTCAACCTGATTACCTGACACTTAACACTAATTATTAAAAAATATCATATTTAAAAAAATATATTAATAATAATATATATAATTAAATAATTTCATATTGTAACTAATTTAATCTATAAATGATTCAATAATTTGTTCATAAAACATTTAAAAATGCAATGACTAATTTCTAAAATATGCCAGATGATAAAAAGTAATCGTTCTAAACAGTATTAGAAAAGAAAAGGATTATATTGGCTTTTAGCGACACACTGCTAATACTTAACCCAAAGATTGAAAGTATTAATGTCAATATCAGTGCTTTTTATACTAGATTTTGAGCTTGTTTGGTATATTGATTCAATTTAAGTGATTATATAATGGTAATGGTACAAAAAATGTTAACGCCTGCTAATGTAAAATAATTTTCTCTAAATAAATAAATCTATTTATTTCGATGACATCCGAAGGTAAAGTGAAAAGGTAGATAATTTTTTTAAATATATTGTTTATATAATCGATTTAGTTTTCGACATAATCTCCCCTTAGTTTAATTCAGGCATAACAAATTTTTCAAGCGTTAACCTTACCTTAAAAATACGAAATAAATTTAAAATATAACGTAATAAAATATCCAATCCAATCTAATATATTTCAATATATATGAAGATAGAACAAAGCCAGATATTTTTTGTGATTTTTTAGATCGATATGTTTGACCTCTGATCAACTACAGTGTTTTCCAATAGAGGCGCTCGAACTTTGACAGTGTATCGTTACATGTTGGTAAAAATACAGTTGTCAAATTTGGAGGTTATAGCAACTAATGTTGGCCAAATCATAGTAATAAGCTACAGTGTTGAGCAAAGCATGCAAATCATTAAATTTTACTATCAAAATGAATACTCAGTTCGAGCTACGTTCCGTACGCTACGTGATTTTTCGGCGCACACAATCGTCTTTTGGTGGACAAATTCGATTCAACTGATTCAGTAAGCAATCAAACAGCACCCGTACGTCATCAAAACGTGAAACCTGCAGAAAACATTGCTGCAGCGAATGAAAATGTGCAGGATAACCCGAGGCAGTCAATTCCTCATTGCGCCCAAGAACTTGGCCTTTCGTAGACCTCAACTTGGCGAATTTTGCATCGAGACTTGGTCGCGCACCTATACAAAATTGAATTGACCTAGGAACTGAAGGTAAACGACCATAGGCAGATGCGAGCATTCGCTGACTGAGCTCTGGAGCAGTTGGAATTGGATCATGATTTCATCTGACATATACATTGTAAAGTTTGACATTGTTGACTGTATACGTACTCAGAAAGTTTTGTCATGCGAACGCTATTTGTGTTGTTTAGTGACTTGGAAGTTTCATCTCAGTAAAAAAAAATGGACCTAACATCTGATAATTTTCGGGCGATCATTTACTATGACTTTCGACGTGGGTTATCTCAACAAAAGTGCATCGATTAACTCATTTCAATTGACTTCATTTGGCGATGAAGCCTCATCTAAAGCCATTATATATCACTGACTTAGTGAATTCAATCGTGGCCGTCTTTCGCTTACGGACGAATATAAACAATTTCGTCCAAAATCGGTTTTTGTGT
This sequence comes from Cosmopolites sordidus, assembly GCA_031761425.1. Taxonomy (NCBI): domain Eukaryota; kingdom Metazoa; phylum Arthropoda; class Insecta; order Coleoptera; family Curculionidae; genus Cosmopolites; species Cosmopolites sordidus. The sequence continues at coordinate 2,980,049 of JARFXV010000024.1, forward strand.
AAGAAAAAATCGATACTGTGCGCGAACTGATAAAGCAAGTTCATCATGTCACCCCGGGCATTAGTACAACAAACATACACAAGATTTTATATCAACATGAAGCCATAAAAAAAAATTGTGCCAATTAGATTTCGCTTAATTTGACAATCGCTTAAAAAAGACTCGTGTCGATTGGCGTAGAGAAATGCATATATCATATATGTGAGAAATATTATATATGTTCGTATGAGCCACAAAGTAAACAGCAGTTTTTCAAAATGAGCCAAACCCAACCAAAATTGTTCGCGCAAGAAGCACTTCGAAGCAAATGGTCGCCTTTTTTATGGGATAAATAGACATGTGGCTACGTTCCATTACAGAAACGTAGAACAATCAATTCTGAATGATACACAACCATTTGTTTGCCAGACGTCTTTGGAGAAATAAAAAAAAATAGCCAGCGACGCAGAATCATTCTTCACCATGACAACTCGAACTGTCACACATCGGACTGAACAACTCAATATTTGACCTATCAAAACATCGAATTGATAGGTTGTCCGCGGTACAGTTCTGATCTGGTACTCAATGATTTATTTTTGTTCCCGTCCGTGAAGAAGAAACAATATGGTCAACGATTTTCGATGGCAGAAGAAGCGTTTGATTTCAAACGCTCACGCTTCATTCATTCAAAATGCATGTTTTGCAGATACTTCCATCGGAATGGAAAGAGTATTCTGAAAATTGGTTCAAACGTAAGTAAAAGTGTATAGATTACCGCGGAGAAAATTTTGAAAAACAATAAAACCATTTTAAATGATGGATATTTGTTTTTTTATTTATTACTCCGGATACATAAATAGCAACCCTCTTATTCAGTATTCTTCGGTCCATAGCTTTCTGTATCTTCGTTAGTTTCTCAAGGTTGGAGTTAGTAAAGGTCCAAGTCTACGCTCCATACATCAGCACATATAGTATGCCTGAGTTGGATATTTTGCTTTTGTGTTCAGCTAAAACCTTCTTGTCTTACAGGATTAAAGAGAGTTTGCTAAATAATGCCCAACCCATTCGAACTCTTGTTTTCTTGTCGGTTGTTTGGTTCTCTTTATTCAATATAATTGACTGACCTAGGTATATATAATGTTCACCGGTTCCAGTTCGGTGCCTTCCACACTGACTGTGGTCATCTGCGGTGTTCATAACTTTTGTTTTATTAGGTTCATTCTGAGACCTTTGTTGGCTGACACGTGGTGGAAGTCATCAAACATTTTTTGAATATATTTAGGATGGTTAAATATTATGATATCGTCCACAAATCTGAGATAATTTAAACGCTTGCCTTTTATATTAATTCCCATATCTTCCCCGTTTAGTTCTTTAAAAATATATTTTAAGGTCAACAGGAACAGTTTAGGAGACAGTGTGTCACCGTGTCTTAACACTCTATTGAACTTAATAGGTTTGGTATGAGTATGAGTATCCATTTGTACTATATATGATTAAAAGTGTATTAAATCTTAAATAAAAAAATAATATTGTGTACAGAATGACAATATAACATTACTTATCGATACACCTAATACTTTTCAAATATTAAATCAAATCAAATCTCATGAATTACTTATTTTTAATGCATTTTATGTTGGATTTTACCTATTCGGTATAATCTCTAACGAGTCAATTGGGTTCCGATTTTTCTTATCTCTGAGATAACTCGTTCTTGCTAACGCAAAATAACACAATTATTTAACTATGTGTAATAATTGCATTTTTCTGTGACCTCATATTATTATATATACTTAAAATTTATGGATGGAATATTATTCGTTTTTGACGACACATATATAATACGTTTAAAGAGATAAAGTTTTTAATAGGTGACCCAATTTTATAATAGACAACAATATTTTAATGCAATATTAAATAGAATTCGTCAGATGTAATTTTAATGAAATTACAGTTATATCTACTCTTACTTATAATATATTATACTTATATATTTATAATATATTATACATACTTATAATATATAAGTTACTTATAAAACAAATACATAATATTATGCAAAATAACCAAATAATTAAAAAAAAAGGAAAGATTAAAATTAATTCAAATGGCTAGAAATTAATTCAAAAATCTCTTGGCAAAAAAACCAACAAAAACAAAAAAATCAAAAAGAAAACACTGTTGATTTGTAAAAAAAGTTAAATAGTTTTGTAAGAAATATAAAGAAGGGAAGAAGCTATTAAACCAAAGCCATAAAAAGAATAAACTAAGAATGAAGGCACGGAAGCGGATAGACGAGCGTATACAGAGAAGAGAACAAGTTCTAATAAAATAATTAGGCAAAAAAGACTTAAAAAGGAGAAAATTGTACAGGAGACAGAAAATTATTACTACACGAAAGAATTAATAAGGAATTTTTACAGAAAGGTGAACAAAGGCAAAGGTTAAACGATATCAAAGAACATATATTAGAGATAAAGAGGGCAATCTGATGGCAGATGAAGAAAGAACGAAGGAAAGAATATTTTGAGGAAATGCCAAATGGAGATGTTGATGAGGAAAATGAAGAACTAGTAATAGACACAGAAGAAAACATTCAAATAGCAGAACCTACAAAAAAAGAAATAGAAGAGATTGTAAAGCAACTTAAAAATGGTAAGAGTTCAGCGAGAAATAGAATAGCGACAGAAAACATAAAAATTGCAAGAGATCATCTAAAACAAAAACTGTTCGAACTGATCATTACAATATGGAGAGAAGAAAGAATGCCAGCAAGTTGAGACAATACCACCACCATATTCTAAAAAAATGGAGACCAAACAGATTGTAACAATTATACAGAGATTTCTTTGTTGGATACTTATTATAAAATAGTAGTGATATTAATCAAAAAGAGGTTAAAGAGAATCATTGATTCACAGATAGGGAATACCAAGCGGGTTTTAGGAAGGGCAGGGCATGAAAGAAGCACTAACAACGTGATACGAATATAAAGTTCCAGCAATGGTACTGTTTATAGATTTTAGTAAGGCCTATGATTCGGTAATGAGATCCAGAATAATAAAAATCATAGAAGTATTTAAAGTACCTTCAAAAATAGAGAGATTAGTGAGCATAACAGTATAGATAACAACAGCCAATATAGGTGTAAAAGGAGGAATGACAAAATATTTTCTGATCAAGGCAGGCCTAAGGCAAGGCGATCCACAATCGACGCTGTTATTCAACATGGTTTTAGAAATGATTATTAGGAAGGGTCAGCTGAACAGAGGAGAACACATTCTTTACGGAAGCTAACAAATAGTGAGAAAGAATTGAAAGAAGTGACTAAAAGCTTAGTGGAAGCAGCATACAATTTTGGTTTAAAAATCAGTTAAAAGAAAAGGAAACTATTAATGATAGTAGAAGATACACAAGAAAAGGTCTCGAAAGTGGAAGTAGATACAGAAAAGAAGAATGATATTTGAAACCGTGGAAGAATGTGTTTACTTAGGCATAAGGTTAACAAATAAGTATGATGAAGAGGAGGAGATAGACCTAAGATTAATCAAAGCTAACAGATGTGCAGGAGCTTTGAATCATCTAATAAGATCGAAATTCATAACCAAAAATACCAAATTAAGATTGTATAAGACAGTATTGAGACCAACTGCATTGTATGGATGTGAGACATAGGTATTAATCAAGATATATATATATATATATATATATATATATATATATATATATATATATATATATATATATATATATATATACATAAACATAGTGAACATATGACAGTTATAAGAGACGAATTAACAAATAAAGATTAAACGCGAATGTCGTGTTTCGTAAAAAAGCAGGGAATAAAAATGAGAAAATTAATAGACATGAAACATATGATGGATTGACGATGTGAGATGATTAATTTCAATACCGGCTCACTCCACATCTTTTGTTAAATATTTTTTTTGTTTTCGCAAGATCTCAATGCATTACATCACCTAGCAAAGTTATTATAAAAAAAGAACTAAATCCAACATAAAAATGCGTCCAAACTCATCGGTTTAAATCAAAATGACTTCAAACCAATCTTCACATTCTAGGCGCTAGGATCCCTCCTATCGACAGGTAACAGGTTATTGGCCTAGGTTATGTAAAGTTCGTGAAGTGTGAAAATTATAGTATATTTGTTATTTTTCTCAATTATAATGGAAATTCACCCTGATATTAAACTTGAGCGACCTCAAAAACTGAGGAGAACTGTGGAAAATTGGAAAAGATCCCTGGAAAAAGTTGACAGGTACGTTGTTTCATTAGATTGTTAACCAAATTTATACGTAGTTGATTTTATAGTTACAAAATTAAAACATAAGTTATATATTCGAAATACCTGCTTTTGTATTAGTAAATAAACGTTTTATGCTGCTTGCAAAGAAAGGAGAAGATTTCTCGAAAAAGATATCAATTTAAACTAAAATTAATATATTAGTAAGCTAGTTTTATTGTCCCTTTCAGGTAAGCCAACCCTGGATTGCCCTCACCATATGTTCACTGAAACCACAATGAAGTATCCCTACTTCTGTAAAGATCTAAAAATCCAAGATATCGAGCCATTTCATCAACGTTTTTATGCCAATCAGACGAAATTAGAACAAGACAATTTCATCCTAAAATACACTGAAGATAAGCCACCTGCTCGTAAGAGACCTGTAAATAATAATCGGGAATCTAACCAATTTACATTCGAATATTTTATGCTAATTAATGGCATAAAAAATGTGTTTGCTCCCAAACATTTTTAAAAACACCGGGATCTAGAAGTGATTAAAAGGAATGTACTCAGTGGAACGAGCCCTGTAGAAAATAGAAAAAATTAATGAAAAAGTTCAAATGCCTTGAATCTCATTACTACAGGGCAAAAAATTCTGCACAATTCTATTTATAATCAGATTTAAACATAAACCATATGTGGATTATGTTTTGTAATCAACAGGCAGATGAGGAGATTCAAATAAAGAATATATAGGATTTGGCTATCCCACTTAGCTGCTTTACTTATCTGTCATGCGTACATAAAAATAGTGTATATTGCTCTTCAAGCAAATAACCAGGCTGGATAAGGCTGGAAGCTTTTAGAGAGATCTTCTGTATTAGTCACTCATCGGTTGAGGAATATATATATATATCATCATCATCATCAACTGCAGGATGGTCCTGCGTTTTCCTGTTCTGGGGTTTCCCCTTCCACTCGAGTCCATTATACTTAATGATGTCATCAGTCCATCGTGCTTTTGGTCTTCTTCGCGGACGTTTGTGATCAAACGGTATCCACTCCAGGATTACCTTGGTTCATCTGTCGTCCCATGCCCATCTCCATTAAATTGCTTTACTCTTCCAATGATGTCGGACACATTCGCTGATCATGTGCAGAGCTTTCTGTCTCGTCTTGTAATACCAAACATACATCTGTCCATTCCTCTTTGTGCTACCCGAAGTTTTTGAACTGATTGCGATGTGAGTGTCCAGGTTTCACTTCCATATGTCATAACGGGTAGGACGCACGGTTAAACACTATGTTGAGCCTGCCAAGTGCCTGCCAGCCACACTTAACACGTCGTTCCACCTCCCTGGTGGTATTCCCTTCCATTGAAATCCTCCGCCCAAGATATAAAAAGTGATCCACGATCTCCAAATCCCTTCCTAAAACTGAAATTCTGCTGCCCTCACGAATTTATTGAACGTAACCTGACTCTTTTTCAGGTTAATTTTTAAGCTAAATGGTTTGCCAGCCCTTTGCAGTTCTTGTATGCGTCTTTCCAGCTCCTCTGGGTCTTGTGAAAGGAGAACGATATCATCTGCAAATCTAAGATTTTTTTAGGTTTGCACATTGATCTTTACACCATCGTGTTCCCAATCCAGATTACGGAATACTTCTTCAAAGCAAGTCGAGAAAAAAATAGACGATATTGCATCACCCTGCCGTACACCTCGTCTGCATTAATTCCCACTTCAAGATCATCAAGGTGAATTGTCGCTGTAGCTCCATCATATATATTTGCTTGAGATTAAGTCAAATGATTTTTCGTAGTCGATAAAAGCCAAGCTTAGTGGCATGGTGTATCCACTTCGGAATCCTGCTTGTTCTCTTGGTTGTGCGTCATTCAATTTTCTTAATATCCTTTTAGATATCAACTTAGTGAAAACTTTGTACATTACTGATTGGAGACTTATTGGACGGTAGTTCTTTAAATCTTCCTGTGCTCCTTTTGTATGTAAAAGGATCACTTCTGCATTTTTCCATAAATCAGGAATTTTTTGTTCTTTGAGGCAATTAGAGTATAATCCTGCCAGTGCTTTATGTAGAGTCCGCAGACCAGCTTTTAACATTTCCACAATTACACTGTCTTTCCTGGAGCCTTGCCATTTTTCATCGATTCTATAGCAGTTGTCACTTCATCCACTAGGATATCTGGCATTTGTTCTTCCGTGGGTATTGTTGTCCTTAATTGGCTCTGATTTTCATATAACTGTGAATAAAATTTTCTTACAAGCTTTAACATTTCCGTTCGCGCCCTGCACACTGTGTCATCGTCATGTATTAAAGCATAAATTTGCGTTCTTTTCTTTCTCAGCTTATGTTTTGCCTTGCTAATTCCCCTATTTTCTTTCAGAGTTTTCTGCTCTAGCTGCATGTTGACCCGGCGGGTGTTCTCTCTGATACGTTTTCTTATAGTTTTGCAGAGCTCAGCGTACTCGACTCTGCCAAAAGGGCTCCCTGTTTTTCTCATTGTTCGTCGTTTTTGGTATTTTTCCATATCGAGCTGATTTTCTCGTATCTTCCCGGTCTTGTAGCACAGCAAAGCCGCTCGACAAAGCAATCTCAAAATCGCTTCGTCTCTCCAGCAATTTTCCAGAATCCACTTTGGCCTTCTTTGACCTTACCATTCTTTTGCGCTCTCTTCTACAATTGATCCTAACTTTTACTCGTATCATTCAGTGGTCACTTCCAATATTAAAATCGTTAAGGAGAGTACAATTGCAAAACATTGTTTTATCGTTGGTCATGATGTAATTAATTTTACTTGTGGGTCCAAATGAGCTTTTCCATGTTCATTTTCGGCCGATATTTTTCTAAGAGAATGAATTCATAATATAAAGTTCTTGTCCTTCAGCAAAATCAATTAATCTGTCACCTATATTGTCCAGTACAACCAGTTCCATATGGGCCAGTTCCATTTTCACCAGTTCTTACTGTTCCAATTCGGGCATTAAAATCACCCGTCAGGATTTTGAACCTACATTTCTTGTATAAAAGCTGGGCCACATCATCATAAAATTCCTCTATTTCATCATCCCTATGGCTTATAGTTGGTGTATAAGCTTGGACGATTTGAAGAATTGACTTTTTATTTAGCTGAATGGTGCATTGGGCTAGTCAGTCAGATATACTTTCAAATTTTATTACACTGTCCTTCAGCTTTCGATTGATGAGAAATCCAATTCCAGCACATCTTCCATTCTTTGTACTCCGAGTGTAAAGTACGTGGCCAGTTGAATCCAGGATTAGCTCTTCGCTCTTTCTTCGTGTTTCACTCATATATATATATATATATATATATATATATATATATATATATATATATATATATATATATATATATGTATATATATATATATATATATATATATATATATATATATATATATATATATATATATATACATATATATATATATATATATATATATATATATATATATATATATATATATATATATATATATATATATATATATCAGAAACAATTCTTTATATCATCTAAGTGACAAATGTTGATCGAAACGAGAGAAATCAAAATATTAAGATAAAGTAAGTAAAGTAATTAAGAGAACCAGGTAGAAAATCAAATCTAGAAAAAATGTCTGCTAACCAATTAAAAGATGGAGTGATAACACTACATAAAGGCAAAAACCAATCTCATAAAAAGCAAAATTTTCTAATAGAAAGGAAGGAGAAGAAGAGGCAAGACATTCTGCAAAATTGATGCAGAAATATGGTTCAGATAGAAAAATTCCCAGGCTTATCCAATCTGACCAACCTGTCTTAACTTTTCTATGTTTCATTTTCTGGAATGTATCGTTAAAGATGAAAAGTTAGAGCAGCATTGTTCGAAATTATTATTACTCGTTTTCAAAACTCACTAGAAACATCCAGGTCACGAAAAAAATTGCTACGGATCACCAATAATAATAATAATAATAATAATAATAATAATGTTTATTGTCTAACAGAAACATGTCCCAATAACAAGACAAATTAAATAAATAATTATGTTTTACAAAACTAAAAAAAAAGGAGAAGATAGGAGATGAAGAACTTTATCAACTCATCATGGAAGCCCACACTATCCATCTTACTTGCCAAAATGGAGTCATCAAGCCTATCAAAAGCCTTGGAGAAATCTTAGGCTCACTCAAATCTCAGATCTCTCCCAGACCTTACAGCTAGAAGAACTCCGCCTCCTCTCGAAACATCCATCAGTTCCAACTGTCTATCCGCTCGGTACACTACATAGTTATCACTAAACAACTCAGCACTGTGTACGTCCGGCTGCAACCACGTCTCAGAGAGCCCCACAATGTGATGTTCCGCCACACTAATTGATTTGCTAAATTCGCAAGTCTTCGTATTGAGACCTCTAACATTCTGGTAAGCCATGCAGACATCAGCACAGATCCCGCCAGACAGACTCATTAGTTTAAAGGCCGCGCACCAATCGAAACAATCTTAGGAACACCCCTAATATACTTAATCCACTTATCGCCGGCGTTCAAATCCTCAAATCAAATCCTTCTCGCCGGCATTAAGACGTTCCATCAACCTAGATATAACAGCTCGGTACTCCTGAACCTGCCTTGGGGTCTTGTCGGTGGTAATAGATAGATGACGGAGATTTTGGTCTGCCTTAATTCGATATGCTTTTTTTTTAATCTCCGAGACCGTGATGGAGTCCCCGAAGATAACCTTAATCGGCCGAGGCTTCGCAGCACCAAAACGACCAAGACGGATGACCTTCACCACTCCACTCAAGTCGATTTCAGGATACAGTGATCCAAGCACACCGAGAATCGCATCCCTATCCTTCTAACCGCTACCAAGTGACTCTACAGAATTCAAACTCGTACTGAATACACATCAGATGTTGGCATATCTTCCCTCCAATAGAAAAGCCAATTGGGTTGCTAGATCGAACGCTATGCTTCCACTCCCATTGATTTATTCATACACCTCGTAAGTACCTGACATTCCGCATCAAAGAGGGGTATTAATTAAGATTACAGTTTACACACTTCAGTTTCTTACAGCTTACAGTTTACAGTTTCTCGACCGATGCATACAGCTCCTAGCTCCTCAACCGATGAGTGACCAAGGTAGAAGATCTTTCTAAAAGCTTCCGGTTTTATCCTGCCTGGTTATTAGCTTGAAGAGCAATTTACATTATTATCATGTACGCATGAAAGAGAATTATAGAATACAAATCCTGTATTTCCAAGCAGCATAATCTAATATTTTCAAGGTCAAGTTGAGAGGACTCTTTGATAGAGTTTCCCTTAAAACTCGCCAATGTTTGTATTATATTTCCGATTTTGTACTCGTACTTCACATTTAACTTGCAAAAGGTTTATCTCCACTAAAGACGAGAATCATTTTAAACGAGAATCATTAATTACTTCTTATAGAGCATTTTGGTCAACTATGGCTTACGAAAACATGATGTTAATAAATATATATGATGTTTCTCAACTATGTCGAATGGAGATTTGATGTCAATGAATAGCGTTCCAGTTAAAATATTATGTTTTTGGAAATATTTATCGAAGCATGATAATTGAATCTGTGATTGATTTACTGCCAAAAAACCACATCTATTATTTTTTCTGTATGTAGTTCTGTCGTAATATTATTCAGTGGATATCATACTTTACTAAACTTTTATTTTTATTTAAAAATGGTTATACTCTAATGCACATTATTTGCCTGTGATTTTCTCGGTTTTTTGGGTTTCTACATATCTGTTCTCGAAGTAATCGACTTCGACTTCTTCAGCCAGGTTTTTTAGTTAGTCCGGAGGCTCTTACTAGTTTCTAATGAGATTTCGACCCTGAGGCGGGAACTTTTTGTTTCTGGGGGTCTCTAGTTGACCCTTGTGAAGTAATCGAACAAGACCTAGTCGTCTTTAATTCCGAATATCGGACAATCAAGGTGAACGTTATACGGTACCGCCACCTAGGGACCCCCATGGTACTAGTATATTTCGACGAGAGGAACATTCGAACCTAACTGATGAGTTAAATAATGAAGTCGGTCTTAAAATGTGGATGGTTTTTTTCGTTCTAGTAATCGAAGGAAACATGGTCCATCCAGTTGTACTACCTGTATGTAATAATAGAGTTAATTATTGTATACAAATTAGATACCATAAAAGTATTTATATTATGTGAAATATCATTCAATAGCATTGTATTTCAGACAAAAGTCCGCCCCAGCTGCTGCTGACAAAGCACATTCTGTCAATCCAATTTCGGACCACTTTTTCAAGTAATTGGAGTCTTATGACCCCAATTGTCCGAGTTATGTTGGCTTCCTGTGAACTGTGAATATTATGTTTTCAATGTAATTAACAAAAAAACATATTTAGTTAATAATTCACTATCAATAGTACAGTTTTAATTGTTATATAAATGAAGTAAAATATTAATAAAGGCATTTTAATAAAAAAAAAAAAAATATATATATATATATATATATATATATATATATATATATATATATATATATATATATATATATATATATATATATATATATATATATATATATGTTGTAATGAGTAAAAAACGGAACAAAAAAACATTATTGTTATGGGATATGTCGCAGCTATGCGTGTAGTAAATCATTTTCAGGGTATTTATATACTTTGTTAGCTTTCCAAAGCCTTGTCTTGAGTATCCTAGAAAACTTATTAAATTAACGAAACAAAGACTTATAAAAATTTATCCAAAGTGTACTAAATGTGATTTGTGAGTTAAAAAATGAAACCGAGGTGATGGTCCATTCCAACTGATTGATCATATTAACAAAGATTCGTATATTTGTTCACTTTATTTTAAAGAAGAAAGTGGTGTAACAACCGAACATCCTGACCATATCAGTTGAGTAAAAAAATCATGTAATTAGGTAATTTTAATCCATTTAATTGTTAATCTAATAGCTCATGCTATAACCTCAAATGATGAATGTTTTTGTAGATAAAAGTAGCAAGTGTCTGTTTGGCTTAAAAAATACAAACAAACTCATGGCGCAAGTGAATTATTTCAACTGCTGCTAGTTGCTCCTATGTAGAGTATAAAAGTATTAAAAGAAATTAAAATTAAAATTTGTTCCAAACTTAATATAAAAATAAATGAACTGTTATAAATATAAAGTTAAAAATATAGATATAATGTTATCAATATAATAAATATAATGTTGTAAATATAATAAATGTAAAACTAATATGAATATAATTGTCATCCTAGCCTTTCAACAAGTTCTGCTTTATTTCCATGTTGGGGACGGCCATGGGATTTTAAGGGTACACACTGATAATAAGGGTAATGATCCTTGTTGATCCACCTTAACTTTTTCATACAATAATACAATTGAAACGTCAGAAGATGTATCATTTCTTGGACCGACAATTGATAGGAGACTGGATTGGAGGGCTCATATTGAGAGAGTCACAGTAAGCCTGGCTAAATATTGTTATGCCTTAAGAGTAATTTTTAACAATATTGGTACTGATGCAGCAATGTCGGCGTATCATGCATTTGTTGGGTCTAGGATGAACTATGGTTTAATTTTTTGGGGAAACTCCTCTGAAATACGGAGATTTTTTTACTTCAAAAGAGATGTCTTTCAATATGAGATATACATTTGTAGACAGTTGTAGACAGGTTTTTAAAGAAAAAAGAATATTGACCTTGATCGGTATGTATATGTTCGGCTCTTTTATGTTTGCTTATATTAACAAAGAACTGTTTGTCTCTTCGAAGTATGAACATACTTACACAACGAGATTTAAATCAAATCTATCACCTGAAAAATATAATTTTAGTTATATTCAAAAAAAATGTGATTTTTATGACTATAAAAATATACAACAGTTTTCCTGAGAGTGTCCGAACTCTAACCAAAAATAAGGTACAACATGTTTTAAAAGAGTATTTATTAAAGAATGTATTTTACTCATTGGATGACTTTTTTAATGACACCCGCACATCTGAGTTGAAATAAGATATCTTAATGTTTTTCTATAGTGTAATGGTAATAATTTGTGAATTATCAGTTACATGTATCATACGTATTTTTTTTTCCTTTTTATATCGTGTTTTTTAGCAGGTTTCATTTTTTTGTTTAGGTTATCCTTTTGAAAATCTTTTGTTGTTATTTTAGTTGGTTGGTTTGTGTTAATTTAGATTAAGTTTAATTTAATTATTTAACAATCCATACCTCTTAGTTCTGTAACGTTATGTATACTGATTGGAACAAATAAAGATACAGGTAAAGATGATATAGCTAAAAAAAGCATCTGTATATCTTTTATTAGAATAGTATTATTGGAACAGAACAGCTTTATTGGAACAGAACAGTCATTATTAGTGGTACAATGTTATTAATTAATGATTGTTTGAGTTTATTTTCTTTTTTGTTATCTTTTCTAAGAATTATTTATTATGTTTATTATATTTATTATTTTATATTTACAATGTTCCCTGCCAACATGGCAGTTACAAATGTACACTTAATTGTATCTAACATATATATACATATATGTTAGATATATATATATATATATATATATATATATATATATATATATATATATATATATATATGTATATATATATATATATATATATATATATATATATATATATATATATATATATATATATATATATGTATATATATATATATATATATATATATATATATATATATATATATATATATATATATATATGTATTATATGTATTATATGTATATAGTAGATATTTTATATTATTATAGTAGATATTTAATCTGTTTGAATTGTGTTATAATTTGGTAGATAATCAGTTATAGGAAGGAATAAGTCTAGGAATATTTTTCAACCAAAAATAATTACATTTACATTAAATTCGAAGAGATTTACTACTAAACACCAAATAACTTTTTATTTTCCTCGACGGGCGTTTCGATAACCATGTTAGCAGCATCACGAGATGATTTAATTTCCTCAGATAGAACACAAAAAATGATTTGGCAGTTAGTTGTAAGTCTTTTTGGGTTTTCAAAAAAAAAATTAACTTTTGCATTGTAAAGTTGAAATAATGCATCCACGTACCATATTAGAAACTCTATTGATCTTATATACTTATAATATTCTTATGAACACTAACACTATTTTCACTCTCGACCTTAGTGGCTACGCATTTACCGAACGATGTCTTTACTTGAACTGACTCATAGAACAAGGAATGTAAAAATATCGATAAACAATTTTTTGTTAGAAAAAAGGGTCGCGACCGTGACTAAGTCTTGGCAAAATGTTAATATTTTTACCTTTTAAATAATACGAAAATATTCTTTTGCTTTCGTACATGTTGTATACAGGGTACTCTAAAATGTATGAATTTTTAGATGCCTTCTTAAAATAAAAAAATATATTGAAAACCTCTTAAACACAATTAATTAGTTTAATAAGAAATTAAATGTTACTCTCTTTTATTTAAAAATAAAAGTACTAATTTGCTTGGATTTTCATATGGAAAATAAAAGTGTTTAATGTAGCAGGAAAAAATTCAAAAAAATTATCATTATGTAAATGGCTACTACTTTATCTATACTACTATACTATAAGTTGATTGAGTTTAATTTCGATATACAGCAGGGGAAAAAGTATTTAAATGAAACTATTTATCTTATTTTTTTATTTTAACTGTCTAAATCTGAATCTGAACTTCAAACTTAGCCTACTACCATTTTTTCAAACAGGGTCAATTCTCAATATTCAGCATATTATTTTAGCCTCACATACCGAGTTTTATGAGAAAATTCGCATTTTCGATTTTTTCATTATTTCGGTCTATACACAAAATTAGTGCAGGTTTTATTTTGATACTAGTTTTTATTTGATAATTAGTGTGCCATGGAAAGTAATAATTAACACTAGTGTTAAATGTCAGATTAAACTTTGAGATTATTGCGTAATTAATTTAAGAGAAAAAATCGACATAATCCGGTTGTGTGGTGATTTTGCTCATAGTAGCAGAGAAGTTGTTGTAGAGTTTAACATGAGAGTTAACATGGCGGACGCGTTTGCGCCGCCACTAGTCCTGACAAGGTCTACAGTTAAATCAAATGGTCTTGATGGTCAATTAACAAGTCCGTTCTTCAAAATAACTTTCCCACCCAATTGTTTCATCAATAAATCGATTGATGGTTTTATAATATATCGAGCCGTCCTGTTGGAACCACATCTTCTCCAGATCAATACCATTCAAATTCGAAATTAAAAAATCATCGCGAACGGCGAAGAATTGATAAATTTGGATTTTCATCAACACTGCCCACAACAGCGGCGATATGTTCTTCGGAGCGCATAGTTTCTTGTCTTGATTTTGTTTTAATGTTCGCGCGAAATGCATTCCAATAAAAGACCAATTCTAATAATATACCTAATGTGGATATTTTTATGGTCAGATTTTCTCAAAAATCATATTCGGTTCAATTCACCTGAAGTACGAGGCGCTAAAGCAGCAATTTGAGTTATTAAAAAGATAATAATGTAAATGTAAATAAGAAACAAAATATTTCAATTTAACATAATTAAATAATTATATAAAATTAATATAATTAAATGATATAAATAAATTATTTTTATTTATATAATTAATTGTAGGGGTCACGCGAAAATATCGTCGACAAGGCTATATGTTTTATTCAATTCAACCGCAAATATTGTATTTGCACAGTTAAAGGACGTGTATGTCGAGAACATAAAGTTCTGAGTAAAGCTTATACAGTTGCCTTAAATGAAAAACTAAGAAAAGTTTAAATATTTGGTATATATTACATTTGGTAACAGATGAGTGGAAAAATTTGATTTTGTTTTAGGATTAATACATCGTGCTGCTTGGAACCATTCTTGTGGCACATTTAAAAATAATCTTTCGGGAGTTGTTTTTGTAGTATTCGTACAAAATGGTAGGAAAAAGGCACGATAACTAATCAGATTTGACATTTTCAATAAATTTATCAACACACTGATGATAATAACAAGAATAAGTTGATTAAAAACTAAAACACTCGTATCAGCTGTCTGTAATGTTGAGGGGAAATAAACATTGTGAAGTCACACATGCTCGAGTTTTTTCGGAAACTGTCGGTGCGTCATCGGTACTATGTTTAAAACTATATTTTCACATTGAAATAGTTTTGTAGTAAAACTTTTGTAGTAAACTTAAAGAACGATCTTTCCATTTATGACAATTTTTTCTTCAAAACCCCAATTATAATATAGTAAAGGAAATGTATCCTTTAAGATGCTAATATGAACTTTTCATATTATTGATTGATGCTAGAGTTCGTCCCATTTGAGAAAAAATTACAAAAAAAATGTATTTCTTATCAGTATAGTATATGTTATTCCGTTCTATGACATTTCTTCATCTCTTCGATGACTGCTTAATCTTGCGCTCATTGCAGTTCTGAGGATTCTGGCTAAAGAACTGATCTAGATAATTTTTCAAGTCTTCCAAGAAAGTAAAGTGTTTATCATCTAAAACTATCTTGAAACGATTTGAATAAATGATAGTCTATGGATACCAAGTCGGGACAGCACAGTAGATAGACCAAAACGTCCAGTCAAGTTGTAAAATTTTGTTTCTAGTAGCCGAACACAGGTTTGACATAGCATTTTCTCGTTGGAAAGCAATGCCCTTTCTGCTGACCAACTCAGGCCGCTTTTGGTTGGTTGTTCGCTTTAATACATCTAGTTGTGAACAGTATTTTTTCGGCTTAATGGACTTCAATTTTCCTGCAATGGGCTGGTTATTTCGATAAGCTCACAATAAAGGATACCCTTCCAGTCCCACCAAATGGGTAACATACTCTCCTCTTCAAATTTAAACTGACTTTTGCGCTGGTTGAAGAGACGTCTATACGTCTATGAGCTTGCATTATAATATCTTACACTTGGTATAATTATACATAATCAATTTTTTCATCAACCGTAATCACCCGTTTTAAAAATAGATCAATTCGTTGTGCTTCATTAGAAAAAAAGGCTAGAAAAAATACTATCTGTGAAATTTTTCTCCGTTAACACATACGGCACTCAAGGGACTAGACAACCATTTTAAATTGATGTAATCACCTTGATTTTCTTAAATACCAATATTTCGTTGGCATGAAACTCGGCATCTAAGAGCAATAGCAGCTAAGATTAAAATTGTAGTGACGAAATCTTCTAAACTATTTGCGATACGTGGAATCGTCAACGGCACTCTCGCCGAATTCAGCACATAGCTTTTTGTGGGTCTGTGCAGTAATCTTGCCTTTTCGGAAGTAAAAAAGCATATATCGAAAATGCTCCTGATTTTGTATTAGCTTTAATGCTTAACGAAATTTAAAAAACACATCAAAATATCACAATGTTTTTCCAAGTGCTTACAAATACCTTCTGTCCAACAAAATCAAAAGTTTTCACATATGAACTAGATAATACTATTTTGCGATGCAATGCCAACTAGCGCCAACAGCGGGACGAACTTTTGTAACACCTCAATAGGATAATTTAATAACAGTCAATAAAGATAATGAAGTGCAGATTACACGCTATTAAAAAAAATGTCAATGTACTCTTAAAAAATTATTAACTTTTATATATATCCATAACATAAATGAACGAAAGCATTCTGAGAATCAATAAATACCTTAGAGGTAGTTATTGTGGAACTGTCCGATAAAACATTGAATCATATCGGTCTATTTATATGGAACATTTGTTATAAATCACTCAATTTAAAGATAAAGTTGTGTCAATTAAAAATTCCATATAAATCAATAACTATAAAAAAATCTTATCTAATGGAACAAATGTTTTGTATTTCGTGTTTTGTTTAAGTTGATACCGGAAAACTCTAATCAAATTGCAGTTAAGAGTCTATCGATTAATGTTCCAGGAAAAAACTTTTACAAGCACTTATGATGGTAATTCACGAATTATTGCCTACAACACAATAATAATCTCTAATATGATATATATATATATATATATATATATATATATATATATATATATATATATATATATATATATATATATATATATATATATATATATATATATATATATATATATATATATATATATATATATATATATATATATATATATGTATATATATATATATATATATATATATATATATATATATATATATATATATATATATATATAAGGGGAAATAAATACTAGCTATATATATGAGGCTAGGCGATGGGATGACAGATGGACCAAGGCAACCCTGGAGTGGATACCGCTTGATCGCAAACGTCCGCGAAGAAGACCGAAAGCACGATGGATTGATGACATCGTTAAGTATATTGGACCAGAGTGGCAGAGGAAAGCCCAGGACCGTGAAAGTTGGAAACATGCAGAAGAGGCCTTCATCCTGCAGTGGATCGACAGCCTGCCTACCAAATGCCTGCCAGCCACATTTAACACGCCGTTCCACCTCCCGGGCGGTATTCCCCTCCATGGAAATCCTCTAATATATATATATATATATATATATATATATATATATATATATATATATATATATATATATATATATATATGTTACATCTAATACCTTCATGAATGGCAGACAATGTTTCCAAATCACTCCGGGTGTCGATCCGTTGATGCTGTAAAGAGTCACGACGTTTCGCCAAAATCCCATTTGGCACTTTCAAGTGTTACCCACTTCAACTGAAGAGTCCAACTGACGTGGACGGGTCGCTGTTCTCGCACAGAAGCGACTGCGCAGATTATATCGGGGTAGTTCGGGACGTTTTGCGGCGCTCGGCAACGCTGTCGGGCGTCCGTTTATTGATTTTTCTACCTCGCCGCTACGTTGCCGCGTTTTTTAATTTTTCAGAAGAGATTTCCATACTTTTGAAATGTTGCGAGCGTCGTTTCGCGTATTTAGCTCACCTCTTTCTTCTATTTCAAGGGCTTCTCTGATTGTTTGGAAATTTTATTTTTTTAATATTCGCTATTTCTTTGACTCCTTCAAAATTGATTTTATGTCCTGTATGTAGATGGTGCTAAGAAACGTCGTGACTCTTGACTCTTGACTCTTGACGGCATCAACGAATCGACACCCGGAGTGATTTATATATATATATATATATATATATATATATATATATATATATATATATATATATATATATATATATATATCATATAATATTTTCACGGATGGCAGATAATAGTTCTAATTCATTCCGGGTGTCGAACCGTTGATTCTGTAAAGAGTCACGACGTTTCGCCAAAATCTCATTTGACATTTTCAAGTGTTGTCCGCTTCGAGTGAAGAGTCCAACTGTTGGTCCAGTCCAGTTGGACTCTTCAGTCCAAGTTAATTATTGAGGTTAAATCAATTATTGAAGTTTAATGTCAAAATTGAAATTACTAGCACTCATTTTTCACATTTTAACAGGTTTTAAACGATTCACATTACATTAAGAAACACATGATTAACTGTTTTATTAAATTAAATATTCAAAATATACACCATTGAGTGTATGTAAGTCAGGCGCCATTTTGAATCAGTTTTCCAAAACATGTTGAAAAAGTTCTACTATATTTCCAATCTGGTCGGCAGCAACAAAGATGCTTTGTCGCAAATCATTTTCATCACATATTTCAGCTTTGCCAGTTTATCTGGCAAGCCAATGAATGGGCCCATATCTTCCTATCCGCCTATTTTCAAAATTATTGGTTAAGTATTCGACAACTGGACGGCTAGTGTATGTTGGGGCGCCATCGTGCAAATACCTCGTATTCAAACGCAATTGAAAAGATATATTTTCTAAAAGAAATGGTAAAACATTTCTAAAAAAATTTTAATATTCCTGTCCGTTTAATCCTTAAAAAAATAAATGGCTCGACAAGCTGATCTCCCAATATTCCAGTCCAAAGATTAATCGAAAATTCATTTTGGATTTTGTTTCTCAGTAACTGCAAGAGGATGTTTTTCCACATATTTGCTTAATTCTTAATTTGTAAATTTAATAATCTGGCAATTTTGTTCGCAAGGACACTTGGGTTTCTAAAAATTCATGATCCTCAATCGTATAACACATTTTGATGCGTGTTTTTGATGAATGGGCAAGTGTAGCGAAGAACGAGTTTAAAATATCTTAGTTGTTACGTTACAGAACAACTTGATCAGAAACCAAAACAAAATATAGCATTGAAATATCCCATAGAATATTTCTTAGAATCACAAACTTCATCAAAGAATGATCAAATGTTACATGGTCTATATTGACATCTGGAACTGAGGTTTGGAAAGCTGCCTCAATCAACCAGCAGAAGCATTTAAGACATAACTGCACAGTCATATGATTCGAGTTCCCTGGACAGACTTGCAAACAAGCGAAGCCCTCTAAAATTGAGTAGAAGCAGTCCGAGAGCTGCTGATAATTGTTAAGTACCGAAAGCTGTCCTTCCTTGGAGATATTGTTCGAGAAGATCGATATAATATTATGCAGCTCATAATAAAGGGCAAGATAAAGGATCGTAGGGGCGTCGAGAGAAAACTAGCTAAAGAATATGCGTGAATATTTAGAAAATAGTGTGGACTTGCTGACGCTAGGGGAACCTAGGAAGGTATAAGAAGAAAAAACTATGAACTGGAGGAAGATCCATCACACATAATCAAAGACTAATTGAAAGTTGAATCGATTAGAAGATTTTCCAACGTCAAATAAATATTTGAGAACCATTATCCAAATTTGTGTTGCCATTATTGGAATAAATTACTTTTTAAAATTGTGGAAAGTAGCCCAAATTGCTACTACATTGCTAATACAGTTGTACAGAGCAATAGACAAATTGTAGATATTGTTTAAAATAGTTAACAAATTATTTCTCATGAAACTCAAACCGTTTGGCTATCAGTTCGGTTTTTGCAATTAGTACAGAACTATAAACAAAAGTCTACAGAATTGTTAGTCCAATTAACAGCGACTTTGAAGGCAGAAGGTATATCATGACGGACTTTTATTTAAACTAAAGAAAAGTCCTAAAATCATACCTAAAATAGGCAGGCGACTGGCACTTTTTAGAAAAACAACAATATCAGTACACTAAATTATTTACAATCAACGCAGGTGTTGCATTATCCCATATATCCATCTAATTTGTCTACTACCAAACTAACAATAGTTACCGCATTTGCAGATCTTACTGCAATCATGACTTCCCGCACCAACCCACTGCCGTCGTCAATAAATGTGAAGACTGACTTAAAAATTGAAGAAAAAGCCAATGAAGCAAAATCCATACACGTCACTTTTACTCTCAAAAGAGATACTTGCCCACCAGTAACGACAATCACCACAAGCTGAAGACACAAAATATCTCGGTAAGCATTTGGATCGAAGATTAAGGCAAGCATATTTTCATAAAACGTAAACAGCTTGGATTCATATTTAAAAAGAATTATTGGCTAATTGAACGGAAATCTAAATTAACTCTGAAAAATAAAATATTACTTTACGAAGTCATATTTAAGCTAATTTGGGTATATGGTATTATGTTGCAGCAAACTCTAACCTTGAAATTTAGATATTTCGGAACAAAAATGCTGCTCCGCTCAGAAGACCTAGTCCAAACAAAGATAATAATGTTCGACTATAGGGGCCTAGTTGGCCTTAGTTTCCAGATATTTCACTCTTTTTTTCAACTTTTCAGTTTAAAGCTCCATTCTTCCATTCCGTGACTCTTATTTTCTTCAATTTTTTTATTACTTCATCCAACCATTTCTTCCTCGGTCGCCTTCACCTTCTCTTTCCCTCTTCACCTCTCAACCCTATTATTTTAACCCATCTCTTGCCGGGCATCATCGCTATGTGCCCCAGCCATCTAACTCTCTGCGTTCCAACCATCTATACAATGTTTTTTTTATATAAAGGTCTTCTATTTCTTTATTTGTTCTTCTAAATTCGCTCTGAACTTTAATTTCTGCAAAAATCCTCCTTAATATTTTACGTTCCCAAGCTTCCAGCTTATTTTCCTCCTTCTTAGTCATTGTCCACATCTCGTACGCATAGGTTATCGTGGGCCTTAGTATTGTTTAGTACACTCTAGCTTTTGCTGCTCTTGTTATATTCGTTGCTTTAAAATATTTGAAAAGATTCCTGCGGTTTTGCTTCCTTTCGCCAGTCGTTTCTCTATTTCTTTCTCTTCGTTCCCTTTACAAGCTCAACTTTCATCATATATTTTTTATTTTCTGCATAATTAATGACTAAATTAGGGGACAGTGCTCTGGTACTATCTTTTATTACCATATATTTAGTCTAATTTTTCATAAAAATATTATCTTGTTTTTCTTTCCAACATATTGAATACCGTTACCATTTCTTCCTTGGATCTCGTCATCAATATAACTGAATACTGAATAGGCTCTAAATCTTCATGCAGTGATGATGTTAACATGGCAAGTGAAACAAGCATCAAACGAAGTTATTTAGGAACATTTGGGCATTAACTTTTCCATTAAAGTATATAAAACAAGGACTAATCTACTTCCCAAGTAGAATTAGATACAATTAGAACCATAAAAACACAAGCAAAAACATATTAGAAATATCTTAAATCTTCTTCGTAATAGCCTGAAAATCATTTATTAGATCTTACTTTTTTTAATGAGCTACCAACACATCCTTTTTTTTTCTCGCTTATTAAAGCAAAATTATGTCATTTCATTTAGTTATTGAGATACAATGATGTAGATTGAATGATAATCAAATAGCTTTTTTTAAGTGTTTCGTTATTATTTAATTACAGATCTATCATAGAAAAACAAAATGTGTATCAACAATAACAGAACGGAATTCCTCTTCAGTATATAGAAATAAATTTGCATACTGTATAAATATGTAATATTTTTTCTTTAATTCGTATTTAAAATATTCAGAGGGAAATCTTAGTTTAGATTTTTGTAGTAATTAACTTTCGTCAAATACTCAGTGTAATTTCTTTATGAGTCAAGGTTCCTTGAATAGAAAACTAGTTATACTTCTGTTGGAGAACAAAAGAAGAGTTGGACAAAGAACTGGAGAAAGAGCAACATGGGTTTAGTACTAGAAGATCTTATACAGGTTTGAAAATATCATTAAGAATAATTATATAACACTCAATGGAATATCAATCGTTCCTGTGTCTCGTATTTATTGACTTTGAAAAGGCTTTTGACTTCATAATCATGGATGATTCCGTATAGGTGACTCCATATGACTCACAAATAGGAGGGCCCCACAAAAATGAATTAACTTAATTAAAAAAGGCTACAATCAATATAAGAGTATAGTTAAACATGAAGAAAATTATCCGACAAATTCAAAACTCAAACAGAAACTTAATTCACAGAAAGAACAGAAACTAAATATCCGTTTACATTACTTCTGTCGGACATTAGCAAATAGAACAAAAGAAGAGTTGGACAAAGAACTAGAGAAAAAGCAACAGGGGTTTAGAACTAGAATATCTTATACAGGTTTGAAAATTTCATTAAGAATAATTATATAACACTCAATGGAATACCAATCGTCCCTGTGTCTCGCATTTATTGACTTTGAAAAGGCGTTTGACTCCATAAGCATGGGTGATTCCATATGGGTGACTCCATATGACTCACAAATAGGAAGGCCCCACAAAAATTAATTAACATAATGAAAAAAAGACTACAATCAATATAAGGGTATAGTTAAACATAAAGAAAATTATCCGACAAATTTAAAACTCAAACAGAAACTTAATTCACAGAAATAACAGAAACTAAATATCCGTTTACATTACTTCTGTCGGACATTAGCAAATAGAACAAAAGAAGAGTTGGACAAAGAACTAGAGAAAAAGCAACAGGGGTTTAGAACTAGAATATCTTATACAGGTTTGAAAATTTCATTAAGAATAATTATATAACACTCAATGGAATACCAATCGTCCCTGTGTCTCGCATTTCTTGACTTTGAAAAGGCGTTTGACTCCATAAGCATGGGTGACTCCATATGACTCACAAATAGGAGGGCCAACAGTAGTCAGCCATCATACTGACATCCCATATACCTTGATACCGCGCTTCCATAACCTTTAGATCTTGGTGGAATCGCTCGCCCTGTTCATCACTAACAGCACCATGATTTTCTGGGAAGTTAACAAGATGACTATGTAAGAAATGCAGTTTGAAGCTCATGTTGCAACCAAGCTTTTTAAAGCTCTCCAAGAGTTGTTGAACAATTTTGATGTAATTCGGAGCACGTGTATTTCCAAGAAAGTCTTTAACAATATTTTTAAAAGCCAACCAAGCATTCCTTTCAAGTTCGGTCATTGTTTCAGTGAAATTTTCATCTTTAACGAGTTGCCGAATCTGTGGGCCATCAAACACATACTTAAAGCAGTCTCCTTCAATTGACAAACCCTTAACAAATTGCTTCATGAGACCTAGTTTTATATGCAAAGGCGGAAATAATAATGTGTTTTCTGTCGACAAGAGGCTGATTTAAAATGTTTGGATCACCAGGTCTCAGGTCAGATCTTGGCGGCCAGTTCGATTGCACCCAATGCTTCTCACGAGCTCTGCTGTCCCACATGCACAACAAACAGGGATACTTGGTATACCCGCGTTGCTGGCCAAGAAGGAAAGAGACTATTTTAAGGTTATCACAGATGATCCATTGGTGCATGTTATATTGCAACAAATCAATGACTTTCTTTATGTCGCCATATTCTTCACGCAAAGAAACTGAATGACCTATTGGGACTGAACCGTATAAATTTCCATTATGTAGAAAAAACACACTTCAAGCTACGCTTTGAGCTATCTATAAACAATCGCCATTTAGTTGCGTTATAGTTCGATATGGCCAATTATTTCATTAAACCTTCTACGTTCTGGCAATATACAAATCCGTCATTATTTCTGAAGTACTGCCTAAATTCACTTTTTCTGGATCGATAGTAAGTGACTTTAGCTACTTTGTCAAGCAAATTTTTTTCATGCAGTCTTGATGCTATTAATTCCGATGCTTTTTTGGATAGTCCCAAATCTTGTACTAAATCGTTTAATTCATGTTGATTGAATCCTTTACGAACAGAATCATTGGAAACTTTGAATTCTTCGTCGGTGGAGTCATTTCGATCTTCACTTGATTCAGATTCATTGTATCGTATTTCTAAAGAAGGTAATTCTTGAAAAACTGGCACTGGAATTTCAGCTGAATGAGGCACAGGGCGTATAGCCGACGGTAAACTAGGGTACTCAATTATATGTTTGTTTTTCTTGTTGAATCCTGATGTTTTCACTATGCAAAAGTAGCAATCACTTAAGTGATCTTTGGGCTCTCGTCAAACCATTGCTATACCAAACGAAAGTTTATTACGTGTTCTCTTGGTCCACGCGTAAACTCTCTACACACTGCTTGTACACTTTATGAGGGGCCCATGATTTATCGTGGTCACCTATTTTCACTTTAAAATAAGCAAAATAGGCTTGCCTGACAAATGTACTAATATTAATCCGTTGAATGGGGATAGTAAAACTGCCACATATATAACAAAAAGAATCAGGGCTGTTTAAGCACTTACGACGAGAACTACCAGAGGCAGACATAACGAAAATCTGTAGTTGTGTATGTATACTTTGACTTCACTATATCAGAGCGACTCAGACCCGCGTACTTTAACATCCATGCGTAACTGACCGAACTAGTTTTAGATGACGCAACATCACTCAGGCTCCCACTCCTAGGTCGAAGAAGGTTCGCCAGTAGGAGAGCAGTAGTGACTTCTGTGATTCGCCAAGCTTAGTCGAATGCGCAACAACTGTAGAGAAAAAACTTGACGTGATAGAAAAAAACTAAATAAAATTTTGGAATTAGCATGTCAATTTACGTATAAAACAGCTTAAATATCGAACTCAACAGAAATTATTTTTCAAATTGTTCCCCAGTGTTATATAACACTCAATGGAATACCAATCGTCCCTGTGTCTCGCATTCATTGACTTTGAAAAGGCGTTTGACTCCATAAGCATGGGTGATTCCATATGGGTGACTCCATATGACTCATAAATAGGAGGGCCCCACAAAAATTAATTAACTTAATTAAAAAAGACTACAATCAATATAAGGGTATAGTTAAACATGAAGAAAATTATCCGAAGAATTTGAAACTCAAACAGAAACTTAATTCACAGAAAGCCAGTTACACAAAAGAAGCGTACCCTATGGAATTTTGGATGGAAGATTTTGATTTTTGAAAAGGAAAGGATTTACGGTTAGAGACGCATCAGCAACTACAAGGTTATTTAACAACTGGACCTACAGCTTAACGTGGATTCCGAACCACGAGCATCAGCCACCGATAACCCAGGCCAGCACCCCCCTCAGGTTATCAACCCTTGGTTATGTGTTTACACATAAGTCTATCATGAAGCCTACCGATTGGAGAGTGACCAACGTAGGCCTTATCCAGCCTTTAACTGACGTGACTGAGGGGTAATTCGTTGTCGGATTTCACACTCTTGCCTAGAAACAATCACATATATTTAGGAAGTAAACAGACAAAAGAAAGAAAGAAAAACAACCACCCGAGCGGTGGAATCGAACCAACTACCGCTTCAGTGCGGTTACGGCACAGCAGCGGCAGACCGCTGCTCTTACCATCCATACCAACGCGACCGACTTTGATTTTTGATATATGTTTAATGTCCAACAAAATTCAATGTTTAGAAAAAAATAAAAATAATCAAATCAAAGATGGAAAAAGTATGACTAAAAATATTCATAAAAAACCAGTCTAATATATTTAAACATGGAGTCAATCCAGAAAATGACACTGGAAGGAAAAATGATAGAAGAAGTGAAAGAATTCAAAAGGTGATTTTTTAGTGTGTCCAAACTTCTGATAGAGGTCGCTTTGAAATGAACAGTGAGTCTGAATTCGCAGTTGGCAAAATTATTCAGTACAGTCTGGCAAATCATCATGGAACGTTAAATATCAGAGCAACGCTTGCAAATTGTCAAAATTGTGTGCTCAAAACTTATAGAGCACTTTGTGAATTTTATAATCGCCCAACTGAACAATCTATTCGCCGAATTTTACGCTGTTCCATATTAAAACAATAAGAAGAAAAAAAACTGTCCGTTCCAAAGAAAATATTGCTACTCTTGCTGGCAGTGTTAATGAAGTAATGTCTGAATGATTACGGCGTTCATATATTTTTTTCTTTTTTTGACAAAAATATCTGTTCTTATATAAATAAACAATCACTGGGTAAAAAACAAAAAAACCAAACGGAGACAAATTTCTCAGTGACTCTTTTCTGTAATAAATTTATCTAACGAACAAAATTTTAAAAAATATACAAATGTTCTAAAATAAATACAAACTTTTGAACCTTAACGTTTCGGGAAGTATTCTCCACCCATTTTCAAAACGAATCTAATAAATAAATGATATTAATTTCTATATATAATACAAAGATAGGAAGTAAATGTATTTTTTGTGTATATTAATGATATGTCGATAGTTTTAGATCGTGGCGAAAAACTCAAAAAAAAAAAAAAATAGTGTTAATGAAGATCCAAATTTATCAATTCGTGGCCAGTCATACTGATATGGTGGATGTGGTTCCAACAGGACGTCTCCACATATCATACAACCAATGCAACAATCGACTTATTGATTTCACAAACAATTAATATTCTACATCTCTACAGTGTTAATGTGAGTTTCGATTTGCATGGTTCTATGTTAAAATAAAAATGCCTACTAAAAACGGCTAAGTGATTATGAAAAAGAAAAATTAATGATAATTACACAAGTCAACATGATCATTTTGTAACATTGATGGGAATGCTTCTTTTGCGTTTCATTTGGATAGTTATTAAAACACCTTCTCACATGAATGGCCTAGTACGTCCCAATTTCAAGTACCTGTTTCTCCTTTATATCATTATATCTCCTTTATATTGTATTGCTGTTTTTTGTGTCTACGGGACAGTAGGGCAACATAAGAACATTACAGTAAGAAAGATTGATCTGATCAAACTTCTTTTAAGCCTGGTACTTCAAACATAAGATATATCCCCCTTATAAACCCAAAAAAAAACGATTTCCGCCTCTCCATATTAAGATTGGACTAATGAAAAACTTTGGCAAAGCGTTGGACAAAGAAGGTAATAGATTCAAGTACCTAAATGAAATAGTTAATTAAGTAATGCAAAATTAAAAGAAAGCATATTTATTGGACGTCAAATAAGAAAGCTTCTAGATGATTTCCATTTTCCAGAAAAATTAAATGGAAAGGAATTGGTAGCTTGGAAGTGTTTTATCTGGTTTACAGAGAGCTCTGAACAATTCTTGATCTTAAACATAAATTTGAGTCTACCTTTGAAAATATAAGACGCGGTATATGTGAAAGAGTTTTCGAAAATTGACTGTCCAAAACGCAAACCACGAAACGGAATAGAGGAAGACAATTGAGCAACATTATTTTTTTAAATATAATGCCATTACTGTTTCTTCAATATAAAATTAAAATTACTGGATTATTAGTGGTAGTTATCATGGTGTCCCATTTTAAAGTTCTGACACTCTTATTGGACAACCCTTTGTTAAGATATGAGAGTTATGAGGGTTTTTCAAAAAAGTCGCCCTGACACAGGAAATGACGTAATATTAGATTCGTCGGATGGCGTGTTACCAAGTTTCAAACGCATGCGTTTAGTTGCTTGTTAGTGACGATCGAGTAAACCTTAAATAAATATTAAATATTTAGCTTAAATATTTTCTGAAGAAATTGAAGTTCAATCTATTATAAAGTACTTTATACCGGTGGGTTTAACCCCAATCGACAGGCAGGAAGATTCAATTGAGGACAATAAACGCTCGATATGTCCACGATCAACAAAAGCGTCATAAAAATCCACATTGGTTTTAACTAATCCCCGATTAAACGTAGGCGAATAGCCCTTTTCCACTATATTGTGTATGATGCTTTATTATGAACTTATTCAATGAAAGTATTAGCAACAACTCAAAATATATTGTGTTCTCGGAAACCTCAATGACGCATTCGAGAGCCAAGAACACTTACATCTGTTTCCTAGCTCTTGACTAAATTTAGAACAACAGACTGATGCTTTGCAAGCTGCATGAAATATTACCTCATTAGAAGTACATTGTGTCCACCCCTCCCGAACAGTATTATCCTGCCTAATATTTCCAGTGTCTCTCATGGGATTTTACAGCTTCGCTTTCCTACTCGTGGACGCATCGCGAGCTTTTTTAATTTCATTCCTCCGTCACTGACAACGTGCCTCTTTCTTCGTCTTTGTAGTTGCTCCTATGCGTAGTTTCCCCAGGGCCACGAAGCGGTTAACTTCGTTTCGGAAGATATTCGAATATTTATTCGAAAGATATTGTGACATATTTAAGAGTTTTGATGTTATGGTTGTGGTTATTTTTTCCCTATACCTCAATTTCTCTTTCTCTTTCTGGTGGAAATATGACATAACCAGAGAAATGAAATGAAATACAAAAATTGTTACTATTTTAATTTTTGTTTTGAATTCTAGTGTGTTGCGTCTAATCATCTAATCATCTAATCTATTTCATACAACGTTACCATTTAACATTGCTGGTTTCGACTTTTTTGACAGATCTGGTCCCCTGTAATAATATATATGAAACGAGAAAAGCAGCTGTGAATTACTAACTGACAGAACAAGAATTATTTTTAAAGGAACGAAACCCTTCATAATCGTTGCACTAAATATAAGTGTAATGAAAACATTTCTGAGCAACACGAAAGATGAAAAATATAAAAACCTCATAGATGAACTCTTAAAAGCTTATGAAATAGTAGGGTGTAACATGTACTTAAAAATGCATTTTTTAAACTACCATTTGAATTATCTTCCGGAAAATTTTGGATGCAGTAAGCGACGAACAAGGAAAGAGGTTTCACTGGGACATCAGGATGATGGAAGCACCAGGGACGCTGGAATCCATCTATGTGGGGCGACTACTGCTGGTTTTTAAAAAGAAATAATGCTATGGAACACAATAGGAAAAAGTGAAAGTTTTGCTCGCTGTACGACATCTCATGTAATATATTTTTTATTTACATAATCCTCAGTAATGTATTTGCACAGACTTAACAGTTTTTACATGTTTATATTATATAAATATTATAGTACATAACTAACACAGTAATAATCTTATCATTTTCGAATTTAGAACCACAAAATACTTCATATACACCCATTTTCATCAATGTTACCTCCAAAAAGGTTAAATTTCTTGATATGTGTAATTCTAGATTTATTTTAGCTTAATTGTAAAGAGATAGCAGAAAAAAATAAGCAAATCCATTACAGTTGTTAACAATTACTTACAGCTAAATAAAATTATGGAAGGAACCATAAAAGAAGCAAGGCAATAAAATTGACTAAACAGAATAAAAGAAGTATATTAAAAATTGCTAAAACAGGAAAACTCTCTTCTAAGAAAGTTATTGCGCAACTTGAAAGAAATATATGTAGCCGATGTATCAGAAATTACCTGAATGCGTCTAGACCAGTTAAATAGTTACCACAGCTTATAAAACTCATAACTTTTTCTAAACCACAAAATTGTCTAATTAGAATTTACCGATCAGTATATGCCGTGGAACGACGAAGGATTAGAGGTAATATGTTCAAACAAAAAAAAAATTAATTTGGGAGACTCAGATGATATCAAATGCTATTGATATGACTTTAGGAAAAAAGAGTAATTTTTTCAAAGGGTCAACTGGGTGGTGGATCTGAAATTGTATGGAGATACTTTGCTTTTAATAGTTTGGGTACTCCTTCTTTTATTAATAAAAATATTAACTTTTTAACTATTTAAATAAGAACACTCTAAACTCAAAGAGATTTACCACTAAACAACAAATCACTTTTTTTAAGGTTTTCAACGCGCGTTCGCACGAAGTCAGTAGAAACAATAAAAAAAGGTTAGATAACTTATTATATATAGATATTAAAAAAAACACCAATACTTCGAGATACATTCCTAACGATTCGAATTATAGCTTCCCAAATAAGATGGCTAGTTTAAATTGTATCATAAATAGATTGATTAATTTTGCTTTAGACAAAGATAATTATAAAAAAGAATTAAAATTAATTAAGGAGGTATCCGAAGTGAACGGTTATAATAAGAACAGTGTAGATAAATTAATTAGAAAACTCTTTGAGTTTAGTGTTTCACACCGAAAGTTCCAATAAAAGAATTGATCAGAACACTCTAACAATATTCTCCAAGAAAATTTATTATCTTAGGCTACCTTACTGGCGGGAGAAAATTGGACTATTTCAGCAAGACAAACGCGAGCGTTGTCCACACGACCAAGTTATACTGAAATCTTGATTTGTTCAAGAAATTGTCTCCGTAATACAAGACCAGCAAGAAGAATAAGTGAGGAAATTTAACGAGGACCGTTTATAAGACCAGGAGTCATTATTCAATTAAGGAGGAATTAAAATCAGCTATCGAGGGGGTATGGTATCATCGATCCAAAACTATGCTAAAAGTTAGTATTTTTCAGAAAATATCAAATTTTTCAAGTAAACTAATGCAATGGAGGACTTGCAAATTACACTAATAAACACTGTTCTTGTCACACATTTTTTTTTCAGTCATACTCAGTTTTTTTGTGATATCTACATATTCAGTTTCACTTCATATACGTGTTTATATTTGAATAAGGTCATTTCTGAATTGTAATTTATTAATATCCATTAAGGCTGTAAATATGCCACGAAAGTGTTTAAATCACCAGGATAGTTTTTGTTATGTGTATGGAGAATTAACTTTTACCTCTCAGTGTCGAAATTTTACACCATTAGTAATCAAACATTATTTGGGTTACTTTGGGTTTCCAGTACGCAATCAAGATAAATCCTGAGTTCAACATATCTACTATGTAACATGTATATGACTTCTGTTGAGTAGTGCTAAGGGACCTAGACATATACCTTTTGTTGTATCAATGATTTGGACGAGACCTACAGGTCACGCAAGTGATTGTTATTTTTGTTTGACTGCTCTAAAGGGTATCACAACTCAGTCAAAATACATCATAAAGTCCCAGACCTCTCATCTGCAAAAAGACCAATCCCTCATAGTGCCGAATTGCCTGTGCCAACACCTCCAAATCTATTAGAAACTCAAGAAGCTGCTGCTAGTCAAAACGATAGCTTAGAGATAGAGTGCAACCCAACTTATAAACCAAGGACTCCAAAAGAACCACACTTATTAACACAAGGTGACCTAAATAATTTGGTACGTGATTTACATTTATCTAAAAAACAGGCTGAGCTTTTGGGATCTAGATTAATCGGCTAGAATTTACTTTCTCCCAGTACAAAAATTTTCTATTTTCACCGTCGCGACGATGAATTGAAACCTTATTTTTCTCAAACATATGATTTTGTCTGTTAAATCTGTTAAATGGATAAAAGTCACTGGAGATTGTTTATTGACTCATCAAAAACTAGTTTGAAAGCAATGTTGCTACACAACGGGAACCACACTTCCTTCAATCCCTGTAGCCTATGGTTCTAATATGAAAGAGACTTCCGAAATTATGAAATTCCTTCTGGAAAAGATTGAATACAGTAAATACACTTGAAAATTTATGGAGATTTTACTTGGACTGCAGCTTCGTTATACAAAACATTGTTGTATTATTTGTGACTGTCCCACTCCCGCGCATAGAAATAGAAAAAATCACTATATAGACAAAAAGGGGCACAAGCATAAGTCACTTTCTCCAGAGCAAAAGAATGTTAAAAGCACACCTCTCGGGAACTCAGAAGATGTACTTTTACCACCCTTGCTTATAAAACTCGGCCTCATAAAATGTTTTGTAAAAGCGATGGATGGTAAAGTGGATTTTTATTTCTGAAAGACAAATTGAAGAACTGAAGAGAAAGAGAAATTCCCCAAAATTAGTGATGCAAAAATTAGAGGGAATATTTATAGGTCGTCAAATAAGAGAAATAATGAATGATAACAGCAAAAGCTGAATGATGTTAGAAAATCCACCTGGAAATGTTTTGTTAATGTCTTTTGATCTCCTACAAATCTGTGGAGTGCAATATGTCTTTGAAGATAGATATCCTGGATTCACATTTGATTTTTTTCCCTGAAAACCTGGGTGTTGTAAGTGATGAACACGGTGAAAGATTCCACCCCGATATTTCCTTTATAGAGATGCGATATCGAAGAAAATGGAGTCCTGGGATGTTATGGGGCAGTATAATGGGAATGTATAACAATCTTAGAAAACCCGCCTGAAAATGTCTTGTTAATGTAAAACACTGTTTGGGTGGCCACAGGGCAGGAAATTACAAAGAATTAATCAAGGAACTTTTGATCTCATACAAAGCTTTAGAGTGCAATATGTCTTTGAAGATAGGATATGGATTCATATTTGATTTTTTCCCTGAAAACCTGGGTGTTGTAAGTGATGAACACGGTGAAAGATTCCACCCCGATATTTCCTTTATAGAGATGCGATATCAAAGATAGTCCTGGGATGTTATGGGACAGTATAATGGGAATGTATAACAATCTTAGAAAACCCGCCTGAAAATGTCTTGTTAACGTAAAACACTGTTTGGGTGGCCACAGGGCACGAAATTACAAAGAATTAATCAAGGAACTTTTGATCTCATACAAAGCTTTGGAGTGCAATATGTCTTTGAAGATAGATATCCTCGATTCACATTTGAATTTTTCCCTGAAAACCTGGGTGCTGTAAGTGATAAACACAGCGAAAGATTCCTCCCCGATATTTCCTTTATAGAGATGCGATATGAAAGAAAATGGAGTCCTGGGATGTTATGGGACAGTATAATGGGAATGTATAACAATCTTAGAAAACCCGCCTGAAAATGTTTTGTTAACGTAAAACACTTTTTGGGTGGCCACAGGGCAGGAGTTACAAAGACTTGATCAAGGAACTTTTGATCTCATACAAAGTTTTGGACTGCAATATATCTTTGAAGATAGATATCCTCGATTCACATTTGAATTTTTCCCTGAAAACCTGGGTGCTGTAAGTGATGAACACAGCGAAAGATTCCACCCCGATATTTCCTTTATAGAGATGCGATATCGAAGAAAATGGAGTCCTGGGATGTTATGGGGCAGTATAATGGGAATATATAACAATCTTAGAAAACCCGCCTGAAAATGTCTTGTTAACGTAAAACACTGTTTGGGTGGCCACAGGGCAGGAAATTACAAAGAATTAATCAAGGAACTTTTGATCTCATACAAAGCTTTGGAGTGCAATATGTCTTTGAAGATAGGATATGGATTCATATTTGATTTTTTCCCTGAAAACCTGGGTGTTGTAAGTGATGAACACGGTGAAAGATTCCACCCCGATATTTCCTTTATAGAGATGCGATATCAAAGATAGTCCTGGGATGTTATGGGACAGTATAATGGGAATGTATAACAATCTTAGAAAACCCGCCTGAAAATGTCTTGTTAACGTAAAACACTGTTTGGGTGGCCACAGGGCAGGAAATTACAAAGAATTAATCAAGGAACTTTTGATCTCATACAAAGCTTTGGAGTGCAATATGTCTTTGAAGATAGATATCCTCGATTCACATTTGAATTTTTCCCTGAAAACCTGGGTGCTGTAAGTGATGAACACAGCGAAAGATTCCACCCCGATATTTCCTTTATAGAGATGCGATATCAAAAAAATGGAGTCCTGGGATGTTATGGGACAGTATAATGGGAATGTATAACAATCTTAGAAAACCCGCCTGAAAATGTTTTGTTAACGTAAAACACTTTTTGGGTGGCCACAGGGCAGGAGTTACAAAGACTTGATCAAGGAACTTTTGATCTCATACAAAGTTTTGGACTGCAATATATCTTTGAAGATAGATATCCTCGATTCACATTTGAATTTTTCCCTGAAAACCTGGGTGCTGTAAGTGATGAACACAGCGAAAGATTCCACCCCGATATTTCCTTTATAGAGACGCGATATCGAAGAAAATGGAGTCCTGGGATGTTATGGGGCAGTATAATGGGAATATATAACAATCTTAGAAAACCCGCCTGAAAATGTCTTGTTAACGTAAAACACTGTTTGGGTGGCCACAGGGCAGGAAATTACAAAGAATTAATCAAGGAACTTTTGATCTCATACAAAGCTTTGGAGTGCAATATGTCTTTGAAGATAGGATATGGATTCATATTTGATTTTTTTCCCTGAAAACCTGGGTGTTGTAAGTGATGAACACGGTGAAAGATTCCACCCCGATATTTCCTTTATAGAGATGCGATATGAAAGAAAATGGACTCCTGGGATGTTATGGGACAGTATAATGGGAATGTACAACAATCTTAGAAAACCCGCCTGAAAATGTTTTGTTAACGTAAAACACTTTTTGGGTGGCCACAGGGCAGGAGTTACAAAGACTTGATCAAAGAACTTTTGATCTCATACAAAGTTTTGGACTGCAATATATCTTTGAAGATAGATATCCTCGATTCACATTTGAATTTTTCCCTGAAAACCTGGGTGCTGTAAGTGATGAACACAGCGAAAGATTCCACCCCGATATTTCCTTTATAGAGATGCGATATCGAAAAAAATGGAGTCCTGGGATGTTATGGGACAGTATAATGGGAATATATAACAATCTTAGAAAACCCGCCTGAAAATGTTTTGTGAACGTAAAACACTTTTTGGGTGGCCACAGGGCAGGAAATTACAAAGACTTGATCAAGGAACTTTTGATCTCATACAAAGTTTTGGACTGCAATATATCTTTGAAGATAGATATCCTGGATTCACATTTGATTTTTTTCCCTGAAAACCTGGGTGCTGTAAGAGATCAACACGGCGAAAGATTCCAACCCGATATTTCCTTTATAGAGATGCGATATCGAAGAAAATGGAGTCCTGGGATGTTATGGGGCAGTATAATGGGAATGTATAACAATCTTAGAAAACCCGCCTGAAAATGTCTTGTTAACGTAAAACACTGTTTGGGTGGCCACAGGGCAGGAAATTACAAAGAATTAATCAAGGGACTTTTAATCTCATACAAAGCTTTGGAGTGCAATATGTCTTTGAAGATAGGATATGGATTCATATTTGATTTTTTTCCCTGAAGACCTGGGTGTTGTAAGTGATGAACACGGTGAAAGATTCCACCCCGATATTTCCTTTATAGAGATGCGATATGAAAGAAAATGGACTCCTGGGATGTTATGGGACAGTATAATGGGAATGTATAACAATCTTAGAAAACCCGCCTGAAAATGTTTTGTTAACGTAAAACACTTTTTGGGTGACCACAGGGCAGGAGTTACAAAGACTTGATCAAGGAACTTTTGATCTCATACAAAGTTTTGGACTGCAATATATCTATGAAGATAGATATCCTCGATTCACATTTGAATTTTTCCCTGAAAACCTGGGTGCTGTAAGTGATAAACACAGCGAAAGATTCCACCCCGATATTTCCTTTAGAGAGATGCGATATCAAAAAAATGGAGTCCTGGGATGTTATGGGACAGTATAATGGGAATGTATAACAATCTTAGAAAACCCGCCTGAAAATGTTTTGTTAACGTAAAACACTTTTTGGGTGGCCACAGGGCAGGAGTTACAAAGACTTGATCAAGGAACTTTTGATCTCATACAAAGTTTTGGACTGCAATATATCTTTGAAGATAGATATCCTCGATTCACATTTGAATTTTTTCCTGAAAACCTGGGTGCTGTAAGTGATGAACACAGCGAAAGATTCCACCCCGATATTTCCTTTATAGAGATGCGATATCAAAAAAATGGAGTCCTGGGATGTTATGGGACAGTATAATGGGAATGTATAACAATCTTAGAAAACCCGCCTGAAAATGTTTTGTTAACGTAAAACACTTTTTGGGTGGCCACAGGGCAGGAGTTACAAAGACTTGATCAAAGAACTTTTGATCTCATACAAAGTTTTGGACTGCAATATATCTTTGAAGATAGATATCCTCGATTCACATTTGAATTTTTCCCTGAAAACCTGGGTGCTGTAAGTGATGAACACAGCGAAAGATTCCACCCCGATATTTCCTTTATAGAGATGCGATATCGAAGAAAATGGAGTCCTGGGATGTTATGGGGCAGTATAATGGGAATATATAACAATCTTAGAAAACCCGCCTGAAAATGTCTTGTTAACGTAAAACACTGTTTGGGTGGCCACAGGGCAGGAAATTACAAAGAATTAATCAAGGAACTTTTGATCTCATACAAAGCTTTGGAGTGCAATATGTCTTTGAAGATAGGATATGGATTCATATTTGATTTTTTTCCCTGAAAACCTGGGTGTTGTAAGTGATGAACACGGTCAAAGATTCCACCCCGATATTTCCTTTATAGAGATGCGATATCGAAGAAAATGGAGTCCTGGGATGTTATGGGGCAGTATAATGGGAATATATAACAATCTTAGAAAACCCGCCTGAAAATGTCTTGTTAACGTAAAACACTGTTTGGGTGGCCACAGGGGAGGAAATTACAAAGAATTAATCAAGGAACTTTTGATCTCATACAAAGCTTTGGAGTGCAATATGTCTTTGAAGATATGATATGGATTCATATTTGATTTTTTCCCTGAAAACCTGGGTGTTGTAAGTGATGAACACAGCGAAAGATTCCACCCCGATATTTCCTTTATAAAGATGCGATATCAAAGAAAATGGAGTCCTGGGATGTTATGTGACACTATAATGGGAATGTATAATGATTTTAGAAAACCCGCCTGCAAATGTTTTGTTAATGTAAAAAACTTTTTGGGTGGCCACAGGGCAGGATATTACAAAGATTTAATCAATGAACTTTTGATCTGATACAAAGCTTTGGAGTGCAATATGTCTTTGAAGATAGATATCCTGGATTCACATTTGATTTTTTTCCCTGAAAATCTGGGTGCTGTAAGTGATGAACACAGCGAAAGATTCCACCCCGATATTTCCTTTATAGAGATGCGATATCAAAAAAATGGAGTCCTGGGATGTTATGTGACACTATAATGGGAATGTATAATGATCTTAGAAAACCCGCCTGCAAATGTTTTGTTAATGTAAAAAACTTTTTGGGTGGCCACAGGGCAGGATATTACAAAGATTTAATCAATGAACTTTTGATCTGATACAAAGCTTTGGAGTGCAATATGTCTTTGAAGATAGATATCCTGGATTCACATTTGATTTTTTTCCCTGAAAATCTGGGTGCTGTAAGTGAAGAACACAACGAAAGATTCCACCCCGATATTTCCTTTATAAAGATGCGAATCAAAGAAAATGGAGTTCTGGAATATTATGGGATAGTATAATGGGACAGTAGTGACAGAAATTGAATGTCACAAAGAATGTAACAGAAAAATCTGTTATATTTTTACTAATATTATATATTCTTGTTAGGGAGCCATAGCATTATCTAAATTAGACAAACGTTTTCGAGTGACAAAAAATTTAAATTTTGTAGGCAGTGTTACTAAAATGCCAAAAGTATATGGATCTTAAATTTATTACAGTGGCGATTAAATTAATGCTCAAAGTTTTTCCCTATGCTGCATTTTAATGTGTTACATATTTATTTTCTAATTTAATATTTATTTTTCTATTTAAGTTATAATAAGATAATGTTATTTATATTTGTTCGAAAATGTTATTGATTGTCTAAATATATTTCATTTTAAACTATAATTTTTCAGTTTTATTGAAGTCCTCAAAGTTTTTTCCTTGCCTCTATATTATGTAACTAATATAACACTTACTGAATATTTTGACTCCAAACAATTAAAGAAAATACCTCGAAAACGATGGAATGTTTTACATACATGACCATTCTCATACACTAGAGTATATTCCACAGCAATCACCAATACTCAAAGAAAACAAATGTTTATGAAACACACGCGTTGGATAGTGAAGAAAATAAAATTTACCGGCTTTGTAGCACCAAATTATCGAACGTCATTATTTGAAGGAAAAATACACCTAACGTTTATTGTATCACATGCATATTATAATTAACGACGACGTAAGTGACATTGAAAGTGTCTATCGCGAGATACATGTCTAACATAAAGCCTATTAAGTTTTGACTCACCAGTGCTAACTTCTTATCGATTTTAAATATTTGTGAAGCGATAACATCTGCATTGCACGAAAAATAATTTTGAAGAAACTACCAGGTATGACGATTAATAATTCTTTATTTAAAAGATTCAGTTCAGTTTAGTTCATAGTCTAATCTCTAAATGTAATTTTGTTGCTACGACGGTACCGTTCAAAACGCCATTGAGGGGGTGGGGGGCGGGTTAGTTTGAAGTAAATATAACAACAAAAATATACTTATATGAAATTTAATATCTATATATTCATCGGAAAAATTACGACATATTTATGAAATTTTTAACTTTAAATGAAATGGTTAAATTAATTTCGTTCCTCTGCGCTAAATCTAAAACCATTAAAGAAGAAATCTTCGGCTTTTTCTTTTAAATATATCCACTACTTCATCTGCATGAATTTCTGTTCCTTAGTGAATGTTCATGAGAGCCAAACCATTAAGTCTGTTTTCACTTGTAGTGTTCCGTAAATAGTTTTTCAGTCTCCTTAGGCTCGAGAAACACCTTTCTGGGGTAGCAGTGGATACAGGAATGGTAGCCAAGATTTGTAGTAATGTGTAAATATTAGGATAAAAGTTTTTATCGCACATATCTAGGCATTCCAAACTAGATTTCGGGGTAGGCGAGATACTTGTCATCACTGTTTTCCATACTTCAGGTTCTGCTTTAACCACTGATATGTTGCTTTCGGGAAGCAGTGACGAGTACATGGAAATTGCTTCTTCAATTTCAGAACTGGCAGTAAAATTTGAAGGTAGTACACCAGATAATGCTGATACTACTTTACGATGTATGGTAACCCTTTCAACCAATTGTTGAATTGTATGATCAAGAAATGGAATGAACAAATTAATTTTGTAATACGTGCATACATCCAATGCAGGAATGTTTGGTCTATTTAATTGTCTTCCGACGACGCGTGGCATTCGCAGTATACCACCATTTTCTTCCAGTAAAACCTTTGCGTCTTCATAGAGATGAATATATTTGACGTCAGTGTTGTTTATCAGGAGTTGTAAGACATTAATAACATCATCTACATGTTTGAATGCCGTGATAAGATCGATGTCAATTGTCTGTAATTGTTTTGATAGCAAAAATGTATAGCTCATAACTTTTTGAAGAATCACTAAACACATCACAAAATCCGAAGATCGAAGCGTACTTAGCAATTGGGCGGCTTTTTGCGATATTTCCTTATTGTGATTAAATTGGAGTTCTTCGAGAGCATTCACAATCGCTGAATAAATTTCCAGGAATCTTATAATAGCTTCATGTTTGTGGACCCACCGTATTTCACACATTGAGAGCAAGCTTCTTTGGTTACCGACGGGTAGTAGCTCTTGAATTTTTTCTTTCAACAAAGCAGTGCGTTGAGCAGAATGTCGAAAGTAGGAACCAACAGACTGCACAATCCCAATGCAATTTCAGACATAAAGAGCAAAAGGACATTCTTGGCGAACATAAGCTTGGGCACCGTGCAAATATCCACTCATAGCTGCAGCCCCATCATAACCTTGACCAACCACATGAGAACATTCAATTCCATGCTTTTTCAGAGCTGTAATAATAAGATTTGCGAGACCGGATCCTGAAATATCGACCGTTGGAATGTACTCAAGGAACATCTCTCTAAGTATATGGTGTATCTGTAAAATCAACATATCGAAGACATAACGAGACTTGTTCTACACGTCCGATGTCCGTGGTATCGTCAGCCAGAATGGCAAATAGTTTGGCTTTCTTTACTTCTTCAATTATTTTATGTTGAATTAATTCGCCACAAATCTCAATTATTTTGTTTTGGATCTAAGGGCTTGTGTACAGGGCATTCTTCTGTGAAGTATTCAAATGCTCAGCCAGATCTTTATCTCCAGACTCAGCCGCAAACCGCAACAGGGCTCTAAAATTACCATCATTCTGTAGTGGTTGTTCAGGTTCTGGTGATTCTGGTGTAATTTGTATGAGCCCCGAATCGATTTTACCTCTCAAGGAGATGCCTTGTTTGCCGCAAAAAATTATTCCTTTTACGATAGGGATTAGTTTCTTTCGATTCTCCTCTTGTTGTCTCTTTCTTTCAGAAGACAGCTGTTCAGTGATCGAAAAAGCCTGCGAAGACATTACTTTTAGAAAGTTACCTGGCAGTTCTGAATTTCGCTTGTGATATCCCGATTTCGCATGAGTTTCAAATAATTCTAGGGCATTTTTCCACTTACA
Source organism: Cosmopolites sordidus (assembly GCA_031761425.1). Classification (NCBI taxonomy): domain Eukaryota; kingdom Metazoa; phylum Arthropoda; class Insecta; order Coleoptera; family Curculionidae; genus Cosmopolites; species Cosmopolites sordidus. The sequence goes on from JARFXV010000024.1 coordinate 3,020,833, forward strand.
AAAAGGTTCGGTTACCAACTGTCCGATCCTTTGCTGACCGCCTTTACCTTCATCAAGCGAACGTCCCATTATCACGCAAACTCTGCAGTATGCTCCACTTTTATATTCCGAATATGACAACCAGGGAATCTCTCCAACCATTTCAATTGAAAGCGCAAGTTTCGTTTTGTGGAAATAGGAAACTTATAATCTCTGGGTGGGTTCCATGGCGTTTTTAAAATTTGGACTTTAAAATATTCATCCAAGATTTTTTCTTGATTCGCGTAAAAACCAACATCCAACTTAGCTACAGTTGTAAAAGATGAGATAACTGGCAAGCTGGCAGACTAGATGTAGATTCGGCAGTTGAAGATATCGAACAGGGCACCAGCGACATGGCATCGATTTCGACATTCGGTATTGTGATTGAGGTCGAGGTCGAGGGCCCGCTTGTCATCACAGTCTTCTTATCAGCATGCAAGGTAGCTGAAGCTTTGATAACTAAATCCAAATTTGTTTCTTTATTAGAAACCCCTTGACTACACCACTTTTTTCAGTAGTCCATACCTTTAAGTTTATCACCCTTCCTTTTTTTCCCCTCCATTTTTCGACAGTAATAATGATTCACGTATCTATTCTTAACAAGCTCACTGAATAACACTGCACTAAAATTACTCACTTACACGGTACACTTAATTCTCTTCACTATTCGTTCACCACTTTTCACTTATATTCGCTTCGAGTTCGCACGGAACAATACTGCCGTAAGCGCGGTCACGTGCCGCTTATATAGCAGCCCAGTAGTAGCCGTCCAGAAACTACCACAAACTTCCACAAAGCTCCGCCCATTCCGACCGAGGGGCGTGGCGAATAATCGAGAAACAACGCAAAGTTTCCATACGATACAAAATAGTTCGACTACTCGACAAGAGATAGCGTTACTGTGCGCAACGTCCACTAGTTCGGATATATATTCAATTCAAATGTAATAATTTAACTCTCTTCACTCTTCGTATTTTTTCGGTATAATATTAGGTAATATTTGGCTTATTTGGGGGGGGGGGGGGGTGTTGCACCCCCAAACCCCCCTGGCTACGTCCGTGCTTTGTCGTGACGATCATCTCAATTAGTCAATGCGAATTTGCCACATTTTAGCTGTTTATTTAGCTGTATATTTTTGGTTTATTCCTTATATATTAACCAATTATTATTTCCAAATATGCCTTTACACATATTTGCTTAAAATATTTATATTTATCTCGGCTTTTCAATTCGGAATTTAATAAAAAAGCTCTTTACAGCAAGAGTCAAAAACCCAAGGGTTTCCGCGAAAAAAAAATGTAAAGTTACTTACAAGATTCTTATTTATTCTCTTTTCCAAAATTTGAAAAATACTAGTTGTAAAGTGTTTGGGTTAGAGGCGCATCAGCAACTAGGCTATTTAGCGACTGGACCTACAGCTTAACGTGGGTTCCGAACCACGGTCATCAGCTTCCGACAAACCCAGGCCAGCACCCCCCTCGGGCTATAAACCCTTGGTTATGTGCCTACCCATAAGTCTTTCAGGAAACCTACCGACTGGCGAGTGACCAACGTAGAACACTTCTCAGAAGGCATCCGGCCTTACCCAGCCTTTAACTGGCGTGACTGAGGGGTAATTCGTAGTCGGATTTTACACTCTTGCCTAGAAACAATCACAAACATTTAGGAAAGATAAACGGACGGAAGAAAGAAAAATAACCATCCGAGCGCTGGAATCGAACCAGCTATCGCTCCAGCGCGGATTCGGCAAAGCAGGCGCTCTTACCGCCGCACCAACGCGACCGGCATACTAGTTGTGATAAATATATGTAGTATAGCAAATTGTAATGAAGTACAAGAAAATTTACCCTTAAAAATAATGAACCGTTAAACGTGTTTGTTGACCTTTACAAGCTAAAGTCGCAGATACGAACTTCGTCCATCAATTTGTGTTCCAATAAACATCAACACTGTAAAAGAAATAATAGCTATCGATTGTAATTTTTTTTTCTTTGGACTGCAATGAGACAAAAGTAGTCGGGAGTTATACACCCCCAACCGTTCTGTTTCACAATCTTATGTGGAACGCACATCTTGCTTCTCCGCCAAAATGAACAATCTCTTGGTCGCTTAACCGAGAGCGAGCCCCACCCAACCCTTACAGCGGAAGACATATGTTTCGAGTCCTTGTAATTAGACTCATCCCTGAGAGCACATATGGTACCCTGAGAGTACATATGATCTCTTGTCAAGAATAGAAAGACCTTATCCCTAATCAAACAACCCATACTTTGGCCGACTTCTCGTCGGATGGCTTATACATGCAGTTTTTGTATTTCTTTGAACTGCATCCGATGATACATCAGTAGTTGGAAGTTATATGCACCCAACCGCTGGGTTCCATAATCTCATGTGGAACGCACAACAACCGGTTTCTCCGCCAACATGAACATTCTGTTAGTGGCATGACCGGAGCCAAGCCAAAAGACCAAACTACAGCAGCTTTCAAATAACACAATGGTAGCACAATAATTATGGCTTCTTTAAGACAACATAATTTTTGTTTCATTTCTAAGGTCTACTATTGCTATGTTACCTTCTTTTAGTTCCTTCCGACTGTAGATTATTTTAGTTGTTTTGCTGATTGTTCTAAAACGGCTATTCCAATAAAGAAATGTGACAAATTTTTTATTTTGAATTTCAAGATTTGTCAAATTATGTTAAAAAAATACGGTGTTGTCAATAAAAAAAATATTTTAGTAGTTACTGAAGAAATATGGCAACACCGGAAAGCACTGTTTATACATTTTTCTTAGTCCAGTTATTTCCTACAAATTGGCATTTGGAAGTACTACTCTAACACTTCAAATAAAATAATTATGTAGACGCACTATGTAGTGTGTAGATGTTGTAGAAGAAGAATAAATTAGACTATTATTCCTGGAGTACATCCGATCGTTTTTCTTCCGTTTGTTGGAAACGTGCAGATATTTCGCCAAGGTCAAACTTGGCATACCGGCTGTCAACCCAATATTCGTTTGACCTATTTTTGCTGAGCCATTAGAGAAGTATTATTGATTTTATAGTGGCTTAGATCCACATATTCTTCGGCATGCTGGCATTTAAGATCGGGAAGATACAGAACTTCAGAAGAAACAGTCCAGCTTGTTTGACTTCTCGCACCCACCTTTTGGCAATTATTTTCCCCATGGAGCTGCACAGCTTTGTGTGTTTTTCTAAACCATTTGGGTCTATAATTTGCCATCTCTCCCAATTGGAAACACAGCAAAATCATATTCCTTATCTAATCAACCGCCACTGTTAAGCCTTTGCTGCAATGTGTGAGCTCATAACATTTCATTTTACGTCGTGTTTATCGTTTCACCTTTTCATTCTTCATATGTACCAGGACACACAGCCTCAGAACATATTAAGGACGTTTCAGAATTCTCGAAACTTACTTATAGAGTGTCAAAAATCATCTGCGTAAATTTTTCGTCATATGCGTTTATTTTAAAAATTATTTTTATAATATTCAGCAAGTACTGAAGTAATAATATAACATAACATAACTAATGTATGACAAATTATATTGCCAACCTAATAATTGGCCAACAGTTTTATCTCCTATTCACAATAATCAAAACAGTATTAATAGTACTTACTGAATCTTCTGCATCCAAATAATCACACATACTAGCTCAAAAATTACAGTGTATTTTACATACATGTTCATCCTCACGCACTACGAAAAACCGAACTGGCATCATCAAATCTCATCAAAAGCAAACATGCTTAATATAATCGGGTTGGAAAATGAAGAAAACAAAAACAATCGCCATTATGTCACCAAATGTTTGAACGTCACTATTTAAAGGAAAAAAACTTTATTTTCAATGGTATCACATGAATTTTAAAATTTATGGCCGGCACACTGGCGCTACAAGTATCTATCATGTTTTAGAACTTAAAAAAAAACAAGCCGACAATCAGTCTCCGTTTCATTCACGTCGTATACTGTTCGGGTACATCGTTAAACAATATCAAACAGCTGACATTTTAGCGAAAAATATAAATTATGTGATAAGAATCAGATAGTACAGTATGTAAAGATAGATCATTGATAAAATAAAAAGCGAAATGTATTATATAATTTTGTAATGAAATCATATTCATCAATTCATTGATGATGTCAAGGTTAATGTACTGAGATAATTGTGACTGATATTTCTGAAATATTCAACAATGGTGCATAATAATAATAGGTCTCAGAAGAATCAATCTCCCCTGGTAGTTCCGATACCCCAGACCTCATCAATTGAGCTCGATTTCCAAATTATTGAGAACGAACGTCTAAAGTAGACAAACAAAATATGGTTTTTTCATATTTCAGTAGAGTGAGAATCAGCAGTAAGATGATTATATTAATGCCATCTTGGAAATCACATTGGAACTAAAGTTAGTATGAAAATATTCTGAAAGAAGGAAAATTAATTCGTGCTCCACGCAAATATTATAGTACGGCCACGTGCAGAGTAACTGCGGTTACCCTGTACGATGCGTCAAATGGTGCGAGAGGCACAAAAGCTCCTAATGCCAGAGATGGAAGGGGATGAAGGCCACCTGCGTATACTGCGGGGAGCAACATGCTGTTTCCTATTTGAAATGCAGATTTATTCCCACCAAAAATGGCAAGAAAAGAGAAAGGCAAGAGCCTACAAAAAATACGCCAAAGAGAAAGAAGGCGCCCGTGTCCAAGCAGGACATGTCGGCGATGATACAGTCAGTGGTCAAAACCACTGCCAAAGCGCTGTTTGTCTAAAAAGTCCAAAATGCCAGACGCCAAAATTAGGCCAAAAATATTGAAGATTGGGTTCTGCAAAGTAAACCGAATCCGCAACAAGAAAATCGAAGTAGTGCACCTGATAGCTGACTATGAGCCAGACATACTCGCTTTGCGGGAGACAAAATGCCCGCCGGCAGTTAGTATCAATTATCCTAACTATCGGACATTCAGATTTAAAAAAAAAGACCGAATTCATCCGGTGGTGGCGTCACCATGCTGGTAAAACGGTGTCCGGAATCTGAGGCGTTGAGAGACAACGAGAACGAAACTGAAGCGATTGGAGTCGGAGTAGAGATGGCACATGCATCCATAGAGGTGCAGTCTACCATCCTGGCAGACCAAAAACATTACTTTAAGAGGACATCGAAGAACCCCTACAGGGAAATGTAGGGAAAGTTCTTATAGGGGATTACAACTGTAAGTCACCAAGCACACACACTTGAAGAGCCCACGTATCAACCAATCCAGGAACTGCCGGACGTCATAGACATTGCAGTCATCAAAGATAGCGAATTAGATATAGAGATAGAGACTCTCTATGATGGGATCTCCGACCACAACCCAATTTTCTTAGAATTGGTTTCTGGTGACGGACACAGTGATTTCATGGTGAGGAGGTGGGTAAACTGGGACATGTTCCCAAAGAAACTCCACTCCAAAATCCAAATCCCGAAGATCAACACAACTGAAGAATTGGAAAATGAAGTAGATATCCTTGAAAAAGCCATAGTCGATACAATTGAACAAGGAGGAAAGAAAGGGCATCAAAACACCCCTACTTACCTATACCTCACGCCATACGGAGGATGATAAGAAGGATTAGGGTGATCAAGTGCAGACACAGAGCCAACAGGATGGCCGATTTATAGTATCGCAAGGAACGATATTAGCGCCCCACCTCTATAACTTATACACCTGTGATTCTAAGGAGGAATAACACTAGATTAGCCCTGTATGCCGACTATACAGCCGTAATGGCGAGCCACAAATGACCGGACCAGGCCATCAGATACGTTCAGGAATATCTGGACTATCTAATGGAATGGTTGATAGCCTGGAAGATCAAGGTGAATATATTTAAAGTGTTTTTCTTTTCAGGTAAACTAGGTAAGCAAGATGACATAAACCTAAACGCCTTCAATGTCATTGGCAAACAAAATAATATCTTAAGATACACCCCTCTCTGGTACTTGACACCCATAGAGGGGTGGTGCGAAGCGCGTGGCCCACCCCGCCCGGCGGCCAAGCTGTGGAAACGCCAAGAAAGAGAAGATAATGGCTTTGTAAGCAACTTTGCTACGGAAACCTTATCTTATCTACCTGCAGTGAAGTTTCGGGATTATTTTAGAAAATAATCTCGGGTGGATGGACTGCGCGAACGCGAAAATATTAACAAAACCGTTAATAAGAGTTAAATTTTTAAAACAATATTTTAAAAAAGACTTCAAACCGACCGACGCCACTTCGTGAGAATTGCAAAGTATAGGGGGAAGGTGCCGTATCAGTACGCACCACAGAACTCTGGTTCAAACAGTTCCGGGAGGGAGACATGAGTCTCGAAGGTAGGGGAAGATCAGGTCGTCCACGGTCTCTTGATGTCGACGTTTTAAGAGCAGCTGCAGCTCCTAGAATAAGCACTAGGTAACTTTCAAGAGAATTATCGGCATTTGCGAGATATAAGAATGGCGCCAAGGAGCTGTAGATTTTTTTAAATAGTTTATCACACTTTTATCAAACCGTAGTATTCACAGGGAAAATCGAAGCAAATACTAAATTACGAACCCGCATGGTGACAGGAAACAGATGTACAGGATTACCTGTTAAATAATAAGCAATTAGAACATTTTAAGAAAGGCAAAAACTGACTACCAATGGGTCAATGTATCCCGGAGAAAATATATTTAGGCACCGGTAGGACAAAGATGCATTCAAACTGAGGTTCTCTTCGTCCCAGTGGTAGTTTGAAGTATATTCAATGACGTAATATCAGCTGTTGACCTTGATTCGCCATTATTGTGTTATCATTTAACATTTTAGCTGTCAGATTCCAATACGTTGAATGTTTGTGAGTGTATTTTTGGTTGGTTGTGTATTGAGGTTTTGTATGTGTGGTTTTGGTACCGGTTGTGTATTTTTTTTTACAAAATAAGTGTTTTTATGTCTTATTACTATAGATGGTTATTTCGTAAAAAGGTTAAAGGTGTGTATATTTACATCGTAAAATGACTTAGGTAAATAAAATTTTAACTGTGTTAGAGTTTTTGGGATATAATGTCCCAGTGGTATTTTTTACCGGGATTTTGCATCTCACTGGTAATAAAACAAATTTCAGTGCAATGTTCTGTATTATTTTAGGATGAGTAGAAGAACAATGACCGACCATAACATGTTGGAAGCGCTAGAAGAGTTGACAGATGAAAAGAATTCGAATTTTTTATCAACAACAGAATCGAAATATGTTCCATCCAATAACGAAATAAATGAAAGTTCAAACGGATGATGATGGTGTCGAAAATGAACCTGGACGTCCTCGAGTCGTACTATAAGAAGTGGCGACTGATAGCTAATCCTACCAAATCAGAGGTATGTGCTTTCCATCTTTCGGTAAGCATATGCTGAACTGGACGTGGTTTTCGGGAAAAAAAGACTTAAGCACCATCCCACTTATCTTGGCGTTATCCTGGACAGATCCCTTACTTACAGGCAGCATGTCTCCGGGGTGGCACCGAAAGTTAAGACCCAAATCAACATTATTCACAAGTTGGCAGAATCATCCGGGGGAGCGAACAGTCAGACACTCCGAAAATCTCCGCTAGCACACGTTTATTCCTCAGCAGAATACTGTGCCCCTGTCTGGTACAAAAATAAACACACCTATAAACTGGATGTTTCCTTAAATGACACCATGAGAAATATATAATACCCTTTGTGTAGTATTTCCCCTCCAGAACTGGGCAGTAATTTTTGAGACGTTTAGTATAGATTCTGCTTTACATATGTTTCGCCTTATTAGGGTTTTCTAAAGAGTAACTTGAACTAATACTGAATTACTACTATAATACTGAAATACTACATAAACTAATAATTTATAATTAAAATCCTAGGTGAAGTAATTGATTTTTTCGTTGTTTTGTTACAGTACATTTACAACCCAATAAAACAAATAAAAAAAGTGGTAAAATACTTCAAATATATTTGAGTAATAATAAAAATTATCTTCTCAAGACTGCTACTCAACTAATCGAAAAACGTATCTATTAATCGTATTCTCAAATAAATGAATCATCGTCAGGTTAAAAATATATATCTTATAAGATCCATTCTGAATTAAATATGAATAAAACCGATGCAAATTACAAAAATCTCCTAATTTCTACGCTTAACACCAAACAAATATTTTAATGTTAAAAACGTAAGATTAATATTTATAAGAAAATTAAAGAACATTTATATTTGTATATTCGAACAATTCAATTTTAATGTTTGTTGAATTATTTTATAAAAAATTTTATAAAAAGTTTCCCCCTTGAACAAATTAGCATTAATTTTATTCGATGGGCGTTTTGCTAACCAAGTTAACATTATCAGGGGATAATTAAAACAAAAACTTATCTTTCTTAAGATTACTTAGAAAAGTAAAAAAGAAAGAAACAACGGACACCGACGGAAATCAATTCCATTTGATTTGTATGGAAAACTCGTTATTATATATATATATATATATATATATATATATATATATATATATATATATATATATATATATATATATATATATATATATATATATATATATGTTACATCTAATGTTTTCACGGATGGTATATAGTATATCTTATAGTAATACAAGAACATAAAAACGACTTAAAAAACAAACAAACCACTTCCGCTCTGTTCCAGCGTCATCTACAAATAAGACATAAAATCAATTTTGAAGGAGCCAAAGAAATATCGAATATTGAAAACTGCAAGGTCCGAGCAACCAGAGAAACCCTTGAAATAGAAAAAAAGAGGTGAGCTAAATACGAGAAATGACGCTCGCAACATTCCAAAAGTATGGAAATCCCTTCTGAAAAAAGAAGAAACGCGGCAACGTGGCGGCGAAGTAGAAAAATCAATAAACGGACGCCCGACAGCGTTACCGAGCGCCGCAAATAGTCCCGAACTATCCCGATATAACTTGCGCAGTCCCCGGCCGGCTATAAAAGCTAGCACAACGACCCGTGCACGTCAGTTGGACTCTTCAGTCGAAGTGGACAACACTTAAAAATGCCAAATGCGATTTTGACGAAACGTCGTGACTCTTCACAGAATCAACGGATCGACACCCGGAATGATTTAGAAACATAAATGACATACCTTGACCTTTGTGACAACTAAGTTCAAACGTTTTTATCACACTGGTGTAAAATGGCGGATAATTAACCAACTGAAGAACATTTACGTCATTATATGCAGTTTTATTTTCGATCCGGTGTTAATGAAAGGTGTAAATGAATGGTTGCAACAAAGAAAAATTGTGATATGCCAATAAGTGTCAACGCTGGTTTAAAAAATTATCCAATGGTGATTTTGACTTATCTGATAGCGATCGAAGTGAACGCCCTGTAAAATTTGATAATGACGCTTTAAAATCACTGGTGGAAACTGATCCCAAACTGGAGTATCCAGGAAATAGTAAACACTCTTCAGGCAACAATCCAAAGACATCTTCACAAAATCGTTAAGGTTTATAGGTAGGGTACATGGGTTCCATATATATTGTCGGCGATGAATAATGAACAACGGCAAACGGTTGGTAAAACGGCCAGCTCTGGTCAACAGAAGAGGGGTAATATTGCAACACGATAATGCCAGGTCGGATGCAGCAAGATTAACCCAAGAAAAAATAAGGCAGCTAAGCTGGGAGGTTTTAATACATCCCTCATATTCTCTAGACTTAGCACCATCCGATTTTCATTTATTCCGATCCATGGAACATTCCCTAAGGAATAAAAATTTCAAAAATATCGATGATGTCCGAGCTGACTTAGAAACATATTTTTTTTCAAAGAAAACAAAATTTTATGAACAGGGGATTGAAACTCTACCAGCAAGATCGCAAAATACATAATCTTACATTACATAATACACTGAACATACATAATCGACTGAAGATAAAATTAAATGTAAATAAATTCGTTTTTTGTTGTCACTGAAATAATTTATTACTCATGAATGCCTCTAATATGTGTGTGTGTGTGTGTGGAACGGCATGTTAAGGGTGGTATTTGGTAGGCTCAACATAGTGTTGAAGAACAAACTCCTACTTTGTCTGAAGAGAAAAGTTTTTGATCTGTGCGTGCTGCCTGTTTTAACATACGGAAGTGAAATATGGACACTAACGTCACTATCAGTTTAAAAACTTCGGGTAGCACAGAAGGGAATGGAAAAGTGTATGCTTGGCATTACAAAGCGAGACAGAAAATCTGCTCGTGGTTCAGAGAACAGACAAAGGTTTGTTACATTATTGGAAAGGTGAAGGATTTGAAATGGAAGTGGGCAAGCCACATAGCGAAGTGATGTAACGACAGATGGACCAAAGCAATCCTGGGATCGATACCTCTTGATCCCAAACGTCCACGAAGAAGACCTAAAACATCAACCTCTAGACTGACAGATCTCACCTCCTTGAATATCACTAGTTTATGAAAGAATGAATATCGAAAAAAAAAACAATCATCATTGCTTTGAATTTTGATTTGCTCTGATTACATGAAAATTTCATGTAAAATTTTCCGTACACATCCGACGTGTAATAAAATAAATTTTCCGACGGTCAGATCAAACCAGATTACCGATTTTTTCGATATTTTCATCTGTTTTTGACGTGGACCCGGGCGTAGATCATCTTCATCGTCTTTTCAGCCAACTTGAAAATGCTTAAACCACTCAAAAACAAGTGCACGCGAAAAACGTTCCTTACCATATACTTCTTTCAATAAATTATAAGTTTAAGTAGCGGTTTTTCTAAGTTTCAAAGGAAATTTCACAACAATTCGTTGCTCTATTGTTACACTTAACATTTTTCTGGCGAAACAAAAAACAACTCTAAGGCGAACGAAGGCTGCGGTTATACGACTTTGTTTACAGAAGCGAGAGGTACTGCATTTGAAAGAGAAGGCTTCACTCTAAACAGCTGTTGGTCGCTGGCGTTTGGCCTATGTGTAGTTCTTTTATAGCAGCGCCAGTCTCATTATTTAATAGTCACACCTCGTACATTTCATTGAGTCGGATTCTTATCAGAGGCTTTTCTTCTTGTAATGTGTACCATCATGTAATGTGTAAAATCAAAAAATATGAAAATATAATATTTTAGTGAAATAAACGTTACACTATTTTAAATTAAATCCATGGGTCAAATAAAAAAACTAAACACGGAATTATACAAATGTAAAAAAAGGTAAAGTGTTAGGGTTAGAGGCGCATCAGCAACTAGGGTATTTAGCGACTGGACCTACAGCTTAAAGTGGGTTCCGAACCACTATCATCAGCTTCCGACAAACCCAGGCCAACACCCCCTCGGGCTGTAAACCCTTGGTTATGTGCCTACCCATAAGTATATCAGGAAACCTACGGACTGGCGAGTGACCAACGTAGAACACTTCTCAGAAGACATTCGGCCTTACCCAGCCTTTAACCGGCGTGACTTAGGGGTAATTCGTAGTCGGATTTTACACTCTTGCCTAGAAACAATCACAAACATTTAGGAAGTAAACAGACAGAAGAAAGAAAGAAAGAAAAACAACCATCCATCCGATAACACCACTGAAATAAAATAAAACAAAGATGAATATTGCTTTATATAATTTAACTACAATGTTTAATTTAAATGTAACATTGGGTGTGTTTAAAAAAATTATTAGGATTTTACGGTCGTATAGGATATCGTAGATAATGAATTTTTTGTCAGAGGTCACATTCTTATGCAGAAAGTTCTTTTTCTAGAATCTGGAGAGCGGTGACACAATAATATCAAAGCTAGTACTTCTGTACCTGCAATATACGACAAGGACTTTCGTCCAGTAGTGATTTATCCTCCATATGATATTCTTTATCCTCCACTATTTTATTTCCCGAACTTTCTGCATCATTTAGGACCAAATTTCCACTTTGTAGTACCACTTAATAGCAAATACCATTACCTCCTAAATGGTACGAGTCATGTTTTAAGCGAAAAGAAGGCTCATATGTTCGTTTTTAACGACATCGCGACTACAGCTGATTTTTGAGGTTATATTCACAGCAAGCTCATTTGAATATAAAACTAGAGGAAGGAGCATATGATTCTGTAAGTGGGACCAGAATGGTAGCTGCATATGGTAGACTATTGTTTCCGGTTTGGCAGTAGCGTATAGCAGTATGCATAAAAACCAGAAACTGATAAAAGTTTACAGTTGTTTAAAACAATAAATTTGTGTACCCTTACTGGGTTTCTGAAGGTCAAACTATCAATCAATATTACTACATGCACGTTCTTGGATAAAACGACCGAAACGAGGAAAAAACAACCCGAATTGTGGAACGACAAATCATGGGTTCTCCACCAAGACAGTGCGCCTGCTCATTCCGCATTGTCTGTCAAGAAGTTTCTAGACAAGTATAGCAACCCAGTGTAAGACCGTCCACCTTAGTGTAAGACCCAGTGTCCCAGTGTAACCAGTCCATCCCAGTGTAAGACCGCTGGATCTTGCGCCGGGCGACTTCTCTCTCTTTCCTAAGGTAAAATGGGCATTAAAGGGGACAAGATTTGAGTCCGTTGAAGCCGTAAAAGAGAAAGCGGCACCCGTTCTGAAGGAGCTGACAGAAGAATACTTCCAGCACTGTTTCGAACAATGGACGACTCGCATGGAGCTTTGTAGGAATAGAGGAGGGGTGTATATTGAAGGTGATAATAAGTAAATATGTACGAAATCACAATAAAATGTTTTACAGCATCAGTCTCGTTATTTAATAGTCACACCTCGTAATCATCTAATAATACAACAGACTATTTTCCAAAATACTTTCATCGCAATATTAATGAACGGGATTATGCGCCAAGCTCTCCAATTAATACGAGAAAGGGGCTATTAACTAAATTATTAGGGGCTGAACAATTAAACATTTGAAAATTATTCGTTGTTCGAAAATATAAAAAGAGTTAGATGAAAGTCCCTTCATGCATAACAGGAAAGGTCTTGGAAAATAGAACAGTTTAAAAATCAAATATCACCCGGAAAACCAAAACAAAAAATTGTCATATCGCTCTCTTAACATTTTCAGTCATAATTTAATAGAAAAAAGTGTGTGGCAAAATGGTGGACACTTTGAATGCCATTAAAAATGACCCAAGCTTATTGGAAATGATAATAACATATGATAAACACGACTGATATGGTATATGATAAACAGTTGTTTTTCAAAGTTCGCAAAATGTTTGTACTGACACTTTGAATGCCATTAAAAATGACCCAAACTTATTGGAAAGGATAATAACATATGATAAACAGTGGTTTTTTCTTACGATCCTGAAACGAAGGGCCAATCCATGCACTGGAAGAGCCCAAATTCAGCGAGAGCCAAAAGAGCTCCAATGAGCAAATTAAATTCAATGCCATGATGATTGTTTTTTTTTTTGATATTGGATATTGGAAACTTATTGGAAAGGATAATAACATATGATGAATAGTGGTTTTTTACTTACGATCCTGAAACGAAGCGCCAGCGAATAGGTCCTTTATCTTGGTTCATTATTTTTTTACATTTTTCTATTTGAATGCTTTCATATGCATCCAAAGCCCTATTATTATTTACACCAGTCTTAAATTTCTAATATCTATACTGTGGCCATGTTCGATTGCATGTCGAAGAATAGCAGTCGAAAGAACATATTCCAGAAAAGAGGATCAACATAGTAGAAAATCTTTCTTTCGTAAAGTTTTCGTGAGAGAGTCATGTAAAGGCAAAATTGCAAAAAATATTTGAAATAAAAATCAAAATATGCCAAATATTTCTAAGATTGTCAAGCGTCTGCTAGAGAAAGATTGTTTCTATTTGAAAGCAGATAGGGGAAATAAGATTCTAGTAATGGACAAATCTGATTATTTTGAACGCGTTAAAAAAAAATAATTCAAGACGATCCATATAAACGATTACCTAGGAATCCATTATCAAAAATGATTAACGAAGTCAGAGATACATTAAAATCTTGTAAAAGCCTGATTTCTTCTTCTCTAGAAAGCAAACTACATGTTTCTAATCCAAAAGTGCCAAGATTGTATACTCTACCAAAAATTCATAAATCAGGAAAATCGATGAGATTGAGTCAGGAGTTATTGATTCTTCAACATACAACTTGGCAAAATGGTTTAAAAATGAATTAGAAAATGTACTAAACCAACTACCTCCCAGTTCTGTGATAAACTCAACAAAATTCATAGAAAAAGTCAAAAACACACATCTATATAAAGGTGAGGTCTTGGTTTCCTGTAACGTATCGTCGTTGTTTCCGAGTGTCCTGATTCCACACACCTCGAAGTATCTGAGGGAGTTACTCAAGTAAAACGGTTTTAATAATAAGATTGTTTCTGAGTACATCTCCTTCACGAAATAATATATGAGGCAAAATTGTTTTCAGCTTAATAACAGGTTTTACGAACAACAAGAAGGAACGGCGATGGGCAATCCTCTGTCACCGTTCTTAGCCAACTTGTTCATGAGTAAATTTGAATTCGAGGCGAAAGATAAATTCAGTTACTTTCCGAAGGTATGGTTAAGATATGTGGATGATGTCTTTGCAATTTTCGATTTAAAAAATGAAAACTTAGATGATTTTTTTAAGAACTTAAATAGTAAATCCCAAAACATAGTATTCACGCATGAACTCGAAAATAATGATAGTTTGCTATTTCTGGATGTTTTAGTCAGTAGAAATAATGAAAGTAGGTTAGATTTTGATATTTTTAGAAAAAACACCATCACTTCGAGATATATTCCTAATGATTCGAATCATAGCTTCCAAAATAAGATGGCTAGTTTAAATTTTATGGTTGACGGATTAATAGATTAAACAGTTTTCTTTTAAACAAAGATAATTATAACAAAGAATTATAATTAAATAGGGAGGTATCCGAAGTAAACGATTATAATAAGAATATTGTAGATAAATTAATAAGAAAACATAAGTTTAGAAAATTATTGAAAGAATCTTCGACTTTTCAAAAGGATCAGAAGGAAAATAAATTCAAGGTAATACCGTTTGATGCCCAATTAACACAAGGACTAAAGAAAATTGGGAAAAAGTAGACATTAAAGTTGTGTACAAACCATATAATAAATTCAGAGAAGTCCTGGGTAATCCAAAGGATAAAGTAGATCAACAAGAAAAGTCAGAGATTTACGAAATTAGTTGTCAAGATTGTGATCGAAGGAATATTGGGCAAACAAAAAGATCACGTTATTAACGAGATTTAAAGAACACATTGTCCACATTAAATATGGGAGAAATAAAAAATCTTGCGTTGCCCAACATGCAATCGAACATGACCACAATATAATTATTAGAAATTTAAGAGTGGTAAAAAGTGTAATTAACAATGGGGCTTTGGATGTATATGAAAGCATTCAAATAGAAAAATGTAAGAGAAGCGTGAACTGGAATAAAGGACCTATTCCGTTCCTATTATTAGCATTTTATTCGTAAATTAAATTGTTTAAAGTGCTATCAGGTCTTAAAACATAATATTTTAAAGATATCATTTTTGATTACAAATTATATCAAGGATATAACAAGAAGAAAAGCCTTTGCTAAAAGGACGGGGTAATGGGCTGTTTTCATCTAATATAAAATAGATATTTTTCCCAACTGTTAACTTAACCAATTTTTGGAAATAATATGATTTTATGACAGGAGATTCCAATTTTTTAATAACTTTTTGCCGTATTGGCCACAAAAAAGACACTTTACTCTTTGAATTTTTTTTTTTATATTAATTTAAATTTTTACATTTCTGTGCCGTATCTAGTAGGGCTTCATTAATTTAATACAATAACGATAATTATACAATTATTTATTGTTTTAAACAACTATAAAATTTTATCAGTTTCTTGTTTTTATTTATACTGCCCAACGCCCCTGTCAAACTGGAAACAGTACTCGACCATATACAGCCACCATTCTGGTCCTACTTACAGAATCATATGCTCTTTCCTGTAGTTTTATATTCAAAGGCAGTAACTGATTCATGTTAGTGACACTATGGATAGAAAAACTTTGTACTGGCAATGGAAAAATGAGCAGAGCTTCAGGACAAACCACGGTCTGCCCATTTGCAATATCAATATTCTTAAACTCGATATATTTAACATTTTATTCGTAAATTAAATTGTTTAAAGTGCTATCAGGTCTTAAAACATAATATTTTAAAGATATATTTTTTGATAACAAATTATATCAAGGATATAACAAGAAGAAAAGCCTTTGCTAAAAGGGCGGGGTAATGGAATGTATTCATCTAATATAAAATAGATATTTTTCAAATATAATTTTATCGCAATATTAATGGCAGGATTTTTTTTGTCCCAAGTGCTCCAAACGGCATGGAGAAGGACACTGTATAAAGAATGACAATTCAAGATATGAAAATTATACGTTGTTCGAGAACAAAGGGTTGTCCAATAAGAGTGTCAGGAGTTTAAATGGGTCACAATGATAACTACAAGTAATTCCTTTCTGCTTCTTTGATGCCTTCCAAGAGAAGCCGAAGGGACATTTGAAAATTATCGGATTATCCCTTGTAGATATCATTGAGTCACATTTTAATTTTCTGGCAGTCTAATTAGATAAATTTTATTTTTAAAAAGTTTAATTAAGAGGGAAACAGAGCAGTTCAAATTAGGAATGACTAATGTGATTTTTGAAGCTGTTATATTGTCAAAACACCTTAATTATCCATTAATATAATAATATAAACAATTTCGGAAAACCAAATAAAAATAATATACGTAAATACTAGATAATTTTAATATTTAAATATTCTATGGTATTTTAATTATTATTTAAAAAATTACCTAAAATCCAAAAGCCACAATACCAGCACTATCAGTGCTCGTAAACCCCGTCCTATGTCTTTAGGGCGCATGCTGGTGAATTTGCAAAGGAAGAAAACTCATTGGATACTCCAAACTTACAGAACATCACTAGATCACAAACAATCACCAAATATCACGCGGAAAACCAAAACAAAAAATTGTCATACCGCTCGACTTTTCAATCGATTCCTAAAACATTCAGTCATGGTTTAACCGCATTTCATGTGTAGCAAAAAACAATATTTATTCCACAGTCATCGCTAACCAATTTTTTTTAAACTGAAGAAAAAAAAAGCGCGCCGAAGACGAACGGTGCGCTGATCGAGATTTTTCGGTCCACGCGAAGATGTTGCGCGATCAAAACCGAAAGAGATACAGATTCGTATGGATTTGAAAGATAGAATAGCCGGCTCAGGTTGATGTGTTCTCTTTCGTGTCGGCCTGAAGCTGGGCCGTGGTACTACCTGAGTCAATGGACCAATGGGATCCTGTCGTGCCCCTCTATCCGTAATTTGTACGTTTTCTGGTGTGATAATTATTGCAAACCCAATTGCCAATAAATAAATATAAAATAGCCATCGTGCGGAGTAATACAATATTGTGAAAAGTGGTTAGCGGTCATAAATTGTAAAATAATAAGACTTTCCGATAGTAAGCCGATACATTCGTGTTCTGCTTCCTATTTTTATTTGACCACTCAATCTCAAATTTAGCAGTTAATTTGTTTATATTAATAGGAATTGTTTTATAGGCTAGATACTAACTAAGGCATTAAATAACTAACTAAAAGTATCTAGTTTAAATTTGTTAAGAGAAAGAGAATCGAAAATAGTTTAGGTAAATGTTATTTTATTCTCTAGTCTAATTAGATTATTATTTATAGTCTTAATTCCTAGTCTATTAGTCTATTAGTCTATTATAAAATTCAGATTATTATTTACAACTTTTTGCCAACGCAGTGGTAGGTTTATAATGCCTTTATATCAAAAATTATCATCTCTATTGCCAACAAGTTGCTTTTCATCTCTTCTCTGTTCTAAAAGACTTCAAATTTAAACAATTTCGGAGAGGATGTCCAAGTGTGCGATCTCTGGTGTGTAAGGTGGATGAGGCAGCATATTCCAATCGAAGTTTAAAGTGTGGTAGTGTATTGTCATGATAAAACACGACGCCATCATAACTCCATTCAGCCGATCTCGTTGTAAACAGTAGAGTTCGGTGTTAATAGTTTATTTGCTTGAAAGAAGCTCAAAGTGTACAGGTCCCTTCCAGTCTCATCAAATACAAAGCACCCTTTTCTTCGGATGAAGGCCGCTTTTTGCCGTACTTATTACGCTGATCCTGGCAACCCCAATAATTTTTTCATTGCACGTTATTGTACCGAATCCACTATGCAGATGATCAAAAATTGTATATTTGTTAATATTTAACATAAACTCGAAGAGATTTGCCACTAAACACCACATCACTTTCTGAAACTTCTCGACGCACATTTCGCTTTATTAAGCAAACAAATTATTCCGCAAAATTAATTATGAGGTAAATTAAACTAAACGGTTATAATAAGAACGTTGTAGATAAATTAATTTGAAAACATAAGTTCAGAAAATTATTGAAAGAATGTTCGACTTTTCAAAAGGATCGGAACAAAAATAAATTCATGGTAATACCGTTTGATGTCCAATTAACACGAGGGCTAGACAAAATTTTGAAAAAAGTGTACATTAAGGTTGTATACAAACCATATAATAAATTAAGAGAAGTCCTAGGTAATTCAAAGGATGAAGTAAATGAACAAGAAAAGTCGGGGATTTACGAAATTAGTTCTCAAGATTGTGATCGAAGGTATATTAGACAGAAAAGAAGATCAATATTAACGAGATTTAAAGAACACATTGCCCACATTAGAGATATGCCACAATATAGATATTAGAAATTTACGATTGGTAAAAACTGAAGTGAGTGAAAAAAAATAACAATAGGGCTTTGGATGTATATGAAAGCATTCAAATAGAAAAATGTAAGAAAATCATGAACCGGGATAAAGGACCTATTCCGTTCAGTCAACTTTTTCAATTATTAATGTAAGGCTCACTAAACTTCACGGTTCATGGTTTTTTACACGCTTCATTAGGTAGGGTTATTATATATCTAGAACATAGTTTAGTTTTAGGATTAGATTAAATCATCTCCTGGTGATGCTAATATGGT